>CM069233.1:13950664-14550664 GCA_035582765.1 Acer negundo
GAGAAAATGGAATCTGAGGGCTAGATGTGAACAGAAAAGGTTTTCAACAAAAAGAGAGGTAACGAGGAAAAGCACGCTATTAATTTTAGCATTATAAGCTATAGTAAATGGTGTGCATAATATAGCAAACACAGAAAGTTGAGAGCATCACAAATTCAATCCAATTATCCAATTAACACAAAAAGAAATTGGTTCCACATCCAAAAAGAAATGGATAGATGAGGACCAATTCCATCAAAATATGATCTCCCATTATCCGCATTTCAGTGCAAAGTAGCTCATAATCTATGTATTAAAGAACAAGTCCAAGAAGTTAATTTTTCTCCCCAAATTGAACCCAAAACCAATCGAGAATCATTGCGGGATATCCATCACAATCAACTACTAGGCATTAACCATATGGCTACAACATCAGAGCCTAAATAATCAAAAAAGTGGTGGGAATTTAGCACTATACCAATTTTCAGTATCTCAAACTCACTCAGCTAGAACTACTAAACATGGCCATTTATATTGATCTTGTGCTTTAAAGGTGATGGGATGGAGAAGTCCAAAAAAATGAGGACAGTGATAAATTAGAAGTATGCAAATTTCAAAATGCAAAATTAGACCTACTCTACTCTTTGTCCATCCTTTTAACAGAGAAACTGCTTTACCATACATTCATCTTGCACACATTTCCACAAATTAGGGTATACCTGCATATTTGTTTGAAGTTAGGTCAACAACCGAATGATCTTCATTGCCTGTGCTAAAAGATAAGCTCTCACTTTTACTCATGTTCTCAATATGAGGGAAATGATGTCTAATAGCATAGTCAGCCAAAGTACGGATTATGCCAAGATCCTCCTTTCCTCTAGAAGCATGTATTTGATATGAACCAAAACGCAGAAAAGATGGAGCAACTCTGCAAACAATTGCACCAGGTTCTTCCTTTGGATTGCCACTGCATGGGAAAACATACAGAACATTACAGCAATCAAGTATATTATAAAACTATCCTCCATAGTTATTAGTAAAACATTATTTTCATGGCCAGAATTAGGAGTTCTCAGAATGTCAAATCAAAATGTCAAACTTTTTAAAGGTTAATCAAAATGTCAAAATCCTTGTTTGCAAATGCTGAAATCACTAAATTTTTCAATTGTTCCAATAACAATTAATAAAAATTTATACAATTAATTTACTGATAACCTCAAAATCTATCATTTCTTTCAACAACAAAAAAAAACCCCTCAGGATTTATCATGCCTAATAATTGCATTCTCTACCTTATAAATCTTAATAAAACTCTGGTCAATCGAATTCAGTGAATTGCATAAATGGACAGTGAAAAAAAAAACATGAAAGTAACCGGTTAATAACACGTTGATCATAATCAAAATCCAGTTAATTTGCTGCACGTACTCATAAAACATATCTCGGGTAACATATTTTCCTGTTGTCACAAGACAAAGTGCACGTGTTGTAGGGATTCCTAGAAAGTGCATTGCTTCACTACAGAGGAATTCCCTGATGCTACTTCGCAGCACTGCAAGGCCATCTGCAAAGCGGCTATATGGAGTCTTCCCCGCACCTTTAAGCTGCAACTCCCACCTTTCAGACTTTGAATTCAGAATCTCCCCAAGAGTTATTGCCCGGCCATCACCGAGCTGACCAGCCCACATCCCAAATTGATGTCCCCCATAGCACTGAGCATATGGCACTCTGCAACAAAAAGGGAAATAAGGACTGGAAGAAATAACTAATTGCCAAAAAAAGAATAGAAAATAAAAATAAATTATGTGATGGAACATAAATAACAACACTTACGATCCTGCCAAAGGAGAAGCCCCCGAAAATAAGAGAGGAAAATCAGGTCTTTCAAATCTGGGACACATATATAAAGTTCTAAAATCAGTTCCAGCAATAATACGCACCACACATTTAAAAGATAAAATAGAACAAAATGATAATGCATGCAATCTACAGAAATAAAGAATAGAAAATGTTCAAATGATAAATAATTCAGAAAGCAACATCAAGCAAATACATACAACAACAATTTCAGAAGCTTTAAAGTGAAAAAAATCTCCATATGTTTTAATATGGCTCTTTGAAAAGAAATCCTAATAGTAAGTAATGGTGGCCTCCAATCATAGTACATTTACAAAAATTCACGTGCATACAAGTATTTTGCAGCCAATTGAAACCTAAAATCCAGTATAATTCAAATCACACCAAACATAAAACTACATAAGAGTGTCTTTGATATAGAATTACAAGAAGCTCAAGGTTACGTTTATGTTGATCAAAGAGTATGCGCATCTAAAATTAATTATAATTCCATGTGCTGGTCACCTACGTCTATATCCAGCAAATTATGTATCAAAAGAAATTCTTGAAGAGAGCAAACATATAAAATAGGCTAACAAAGATCAAGTAGACCGTGGACCGCTATTGAACGTCATTAGATAGCTTCAGTATCCAGCATCCAGCATCCATTATTTTATAACCAAAATGGTCCCGTCAAAAAACACAACTGATGAGAAAACTCACTCTTTAGGATCCAAATCGAGGAACTGGGCAACTGATTCCGACCAAGCAACAAGCTGAGGATTCTCCACCTCAACCGAAGGAGAAACTTTCGTATAACAAGCATGCAACACCTACAAATCACAAAATCAAGAAACCATTTCAACATGTACATGAAGCACCCACTGTTCTGCACAGCTTGCCAAACAGTTTGAAGAGATTATGAAATCAAGAAACAAAACAATCACCCTTCAGTCAAATTAAAATCGAAACATTAACTTATTTGGATAAACCGAATTGTACATAGCTTTTCTTTCTCAATTTCATGGCCTCCATCCATTTTATCCAGATTTTCAAGAACCGCCCCTAAAACTCACACAGTACTACACTACTACCCAAAAACCAAAAAAAAAAAAAAAAAAGCTTGTTCATTTCCCTCTCTGATCAGGAAAATAACAGTTGTTAATCTATTGCTATAATCAATATCAATGTTGCTTTGCTGCTAGATTTTACTTCCAATTCAAACCCAAACAGAAGAAAACTAAAGTCCAATTACACAATTCAAAGTTCCCAACTTTAAAACCAATGATAGCTAACAAAGTAACAATACAACCCGAAACCAAAGGTTGCTCACTTCACTCTCTATTCAGAAAAATGACAGTTATTAATCTATTGCTATAATCAATCAAAGTTGCTTTGCTCTAGATTTTCCTTCCAATTCTAACCCAAACAAAAAAAAAGGTCCAATTACACAATTCAAAGTTTCAAACTTTAACCTAAAAAGGTTGCTCATTTCCCTTTATATTCAGGAAAATAACGTTTTTTAATCTATTGCTATAGTGAAAGTAGCTTTGATGTTAAATTTTCCCTTAAATTCTAACCCTAAACAAAGGAACAATACCTCGCGAGGAATCGAATCGGTCCTTGGATCACCTGGCAGCTCTCTGACGAAGGAGTGGTCCCAATTCAGATCTTGGAGTCTGGAGTTGGCGACGTTACTGCTTCTGGTCTCATCAGGACCGTCGCTTCCAAGGCTCTGGTCCTTCAAATCGCGCGTGACTGAATCGACGGACGCAGAGGTCGAGTCCATGTGAACACCGCCGGCACTGCTACTGCTGCTGCTGACGTGGCATGCAAAGGAGGGAGGAGTGGACGGGGATTTGAAGAGAGAGGAGGGGCAAAATGGCAATTTGAGTCTGCGGAGACAAAATGAGAAGGAAGAGGAACAAGTTAGTGAAGTAGAAGAACGAGAAAGCGGTGGTTTCGGTGAGAAGTGAGAAAGGAGGAGGAGCATTGCGTTTTTTTTTTTTTGTTTTTTTTTATTTTATTTTATTTTATTTTATTTTTAACGAAATCTAATACGTGTATCTATACTTACGGGTCCAACAACGTGAGTCAACTTACTCACCCACATTTTTTGTGGGTAAACATTACCTCCCTCCTTAACACTTGACATGTGTCTAGAGAGGGGGTGCTTTTGTTTTTCAAGTGCTGGGAAGGGAGGTAATGCTTACCCACATATGCATTCACCAACAACGGAAGTTAAAAAATCGCATGACCAAAAAGACCATGAGATTTGATCATTTTTCAAAAATAAGGCTCTAATTTTGAAAATATCTAAAAACCCCAAAACCCTATGATTGTGTACCAAAACCTTATAAACTTTTGGGGAATTTTGTTGGAAATAGAGATGAGTATTTTCCCCATGGGGCTCCACCCCCGAATAGGGTTTGGGTGTGGGGGTGAGGGTAAATTTTACCCTCAAATCCTAAATGGGGGTGGGGTGGGACTCCATTTACCTTAAATATATATATATATATACGGTATCGTTCCTATCAGTGCATCCTGATATAACTTTATCAAGATATTGAATGTGAGCCACTCATTTATAACAGTGATTTGCCAAGTGCATACATACCAAGTCAAAGTATGTAAAACGAGTAGCTCACATTCAATGTCCTTATATAATTTTATCAGTGCGCACTGATAGGAAAATTTCCGTATATATATTTATATATTTATATATTTGAGTAGAAAGGTTTATTCATCGTACCAAAGGTTCGGCAAAAGGAGCACGAAACAAACACACAAACGAGCACAAAAAGAACAGCCAACCCAAACTAACCACCACAACAGAAACAGCGAGGAGGGGAGAAAATAGAAAACAACCCAGAAATCACAGATCACCACATTCAAACACATCGCCCTCCATATTAGACCCTCTTTTCGCAAGCATATCCTTGTAGGAATTCGTCGATCTTGGATTGAAAATGACCTTCGTATTACCCAAATAATCCAACTTGCTTCGAATCTCATAAATCCAATTTACATGGTCCAGATTACCAAAACCTTCATTATTTACCCATGAGACCGCCACCTTGGAGTCACTTATGATGACATATCCCTAGTTGTAAGCATGTTATTGTAAGCGCATATATGGACCGCCTTGTGGATGGTCAAAAGCTCAATTGAGTTCGAGTATTGGATCCAAGATGATTAAAAAAAAGGCACAACACCTTGCCATTTGCATCCCTCAAGACACCACCCAT
This sequence comes from Acer negundo, assembly GCA_035582765.1. Classification (NCBI taxonomy): domain Eukaryota; kingdom Viridiplantae; phylum Streptophyta; class Magnoliopsida; order Sapindales; family Sapindaceae; genus Acer; species Acer negundo. The sequence goes on from CM069233.1 coordinate 13,955,728, forward strand.
CCCTGCCAAACTCGGAGTACCTCTCGTCGATCCGTTAGTGTTGAATTTCAGCACATCCATAACAGGAGGTGTCCATGCCTCCAAACTGATCCTTTTCATCGGCATGGCTTCCACACACTTGTCCTTAAGATTTAGCAAAATGTTGGTGATAGAGTAAGTCAACCCCTTTGTTAAGATGCTTGAACCACCAAGCAATTCTAAACTGAACCATGTCTATGGTTTGCTCAAAATCCAAATTTTTGTTGTTGAAAACCATCTGATTTCTGCCTTCCCAAATTGTCCATATAACCGCAAAGAAGCTCGATGCCCAAGCTCCCCCAAACTTGGCTTTCGGACACAACCTCGACCAAGCAATTAACTAATCCTTCAAAGTCCTAGAGGGACAGCTATAGACGTCCCACCAGTGCATGCATCTAGACCAAATTTTCCACATCCAAGCCCAATGAAGAAATAGATGATCCACAGTTTCTATATTGCCAATGCAAAGTTGACAGTCCGTATTAAGCAATTGGAAATCTCCTAGGCGTTGCATCACATCTTTAACCATCATCCTACCATGAATAGGTTGCTATCAGGAAATTTAAATTTTTGGAGGGCAAATTCCTTGCCAAATCAGCTTAAAATCAAAAGGAGAAGTCGGACTATCATTTCCTAGACACCTTCTAAATGAGCCCACCAAAAAGAGGCCGTTGGCATTGAAAAACCATGTTATAGCATCCGAAACCGCTCTATGGATAGGAATACACTCTAAAGAGGCTTTGAAACAATTCTATTGATCTAATTCCCAATCAAAAAGGTTACGCCTTAGTGAGACCTCCCAAACCAAATTCGACCCTTCCCATCTCCCATAATCCGACACCACTCCCTTCTTATTGGAAGCCAAAGCGAAAATTCTTAAGAAAGCTATGAATAGAGGCGTGTTATCACACCTGATTTCAATCCAAAAAAGTGCCTTGCTGCCTTTGCCATTGATACTCACTTTTTCCGTCGTTAAGAAATCACGAGGATCAAAAGATTGTTTCTATATAAAAGAGGTTTCCTATGCAATGTGCTCTAAACTAGCAAAAGACTAGTAAAGTGGCAAATGAGGGTATCGTTCCGCAGGGAGGTGTGATTTGTCAACCGTTTCAAGTTCTAGTGATTATTGTAAGCATGTAAGTAGAATGCGAAAAGGTGAGAATGGGGTGTGTGAAATGTATGTACAATGCGGTGTGTGTGTGTGTGTGTGTGTGTGTGTGTGTGTAGATAATGGAAATAAAAATAAATAAAAACAAAGAGAATATGGAAAGGTCAGAATGGTGTTTAAAATGATAAATAAAATGGTGGATATGAGAGATGCATGAAAATGGTCACACAAGGTTCAACAAGTTCACCATACATAAGTGCACAAATAGTTGGTTGTTAGGCATTAAGTTCATCCAATTTTAGTTAAGGGTTCGTTCTTGCCTCAATCCGATTTATACCCATTCATAGAGCTAACGGTTGAAGAGTGTGCCGAGAACCCCTCGTACACAAAACCGTAACCAACATTTGTGAACACATTCTACATATCGATGCTAAATTGAGTTCCAATATTAACATGGTAATGTAAAATGGCAACGTTAGGTACAATGAATATGGAAAAAGTGACTATATCTCTAGCCATAACTCACATAGAGCCCCTAGAATGAGAAATAGCCTAAGACTAATAATTGTAACTCCAACCATGACTCACCTAGAGCCCCTAGAGTGAGAAATAGCCAAAAGTCCAATTGTTAACAAAAACATAAAACCAAACCTCATCTAATATGGCAATTAATAGGTTCATCCATTCTTCCTAGCTAATTAGCCAAAATTATGCCCGGAGAGCCCCTATAAAGGCACAATCCTAACTCTAATTCACTCAAACCCATCCATGAACATGCAATTTTGACCTTCCATCAACATACAAACACAAAATGGGATATTTGATTACAACTACTCTTAATTTACATTAATCTACTCATAATCTCATCCATGAATACATATTAATTTCCAATCTCTATACACAAGCATTTCAAGATAGAGATATATTTAATAAAAGCAAGAATGAATCAAAACACAAATTAGATATAAAACACAACCATCATATATACTGAGCACAAATATAGGCTTACAAATATTTCCAAGTGGGGATTACATATTTAAGAAAACAAGAAATACAAAGAGATGAGTTAAAGGAGATAACCCTTGAAGAAAACCTCCTCCAAGTCCTCCATGAAACCCTAGCTTGAAATTGGTCCAAAGACCCTCATTTCTCCTTGCAATCTACTCCTAAATGGGTGGATGATGGGTAGAAGATGAAATTGAAGACATCCATGGAGGAAAAGCCTCTATGGATGCCATTAAAAGCTTTTCTCTCTCTTTTGGTATGGAAGAAGATGAAGAAGAAGAAGTGTGGGGTGTGGATTCTATTGGAGAGAAGAGAATAAGGTGTTTAAATAGTGTGGGGAGGTTAGGGTTGAAAGCTGGGTGAAAGGACAAGATTGCCCATCAATTTTCGAGCAAAAAACAACTTTTTGGAGTGGATCGGCTGTTTGGTTCAGCGGCTTGGCCACCGTTTGAAGTAGCCGTTTTGACCTGACAGCATTTCAGCATTTCAACATCGCGCACTGTTATGGAAATGGACATAACTTCCTATAGAAAACTCAGAATCACAATCCAAAAAATGTTCTGAAAACTAGACTTTTTGAGCTTTCTGAATATATAAAGATATTAACGTATTTCGATCTAAAAAGGAAGATATGACCCCTTGCAGGTTGTATGTTTTGCACGACCATATATAATTTCTTCCGTTTTTGGCTTATTTTGCCTCCTAAACTAATCTTTAAGCTCAAATACCATTGGTAGGGAATATGTATCTATACATGACTCAAACAAAACATTATATACAAAAATACGCTCGAAAATGAGACAAACGATCAGAAATGGGAGACCTCAAATAGGTATAAAATGGTCCGATCAGCCAATAACCACCTTTTTGCCTTCTTTGAGAACCTTTACCGAGGTAGAGCTATCATCCAACAAACTATGGATAGCTTTAACAAAAAACGAAGGCCTAGAGCAGCCCTTCCAATCCCACCCAAACTGGTTTGCCTAAACCTTATATTTGGCACAAATAACTCTTCGCCAAAGCATATTCTCCTCTCTCTCAAATATCCACACCCATTTAGCCAATAAACTCATATTTTTGTCAAGAATCCTACCAACCCCAAGGCATCCTTCCTTCTTATTTTTGCAAATAGCTTCCTACGTAATCAACCACATTTTTATCTTTCTCTCGCTATCACCCCAAAAGAAACACCATTGCAATTTTTTCGATGCTTTGAGCCACCCCCACCGAAATCTTGAAAACCGACATATAGTAAGTACAACAATAGGCCATCCATACACATGCATTCCATTAACTATGTTTGTCACCTTTGATGCCTCATTCATCGATTCCAAACCTAATGAATCCAAAGACACTCCTTCAGGCTCTATTTTTGGAAGATAGAAAAACATCCCTTACCTTACCAAAGGGTTTGAAAATTCCCCATAAACCTTCCACATCGACAACAGGGTTGAGGTTGTCAATGAAGATGGAGAAAATGATGTCTCTAAAATCTCTCCTAGTTCCTCTAAGAAAAGCAGAGCTTCTCTCTCTAGTATTCTCTCTCATCATGTTTTTTTCTTGCATTATATCCCTAATTTTGAAATGTTGTAATTCGAATCTTTTATCTTAAGAAGATTATAACCTATTTGTTATATATATATATATATATATATATAATTTTAACTCTAACTCACGGTCATCCACTAACCCACGATCACCCGTTAACAGACTTACCACCACTAAGTCACTAATGCACTAACCCATATATATCATTGTATTAATTTTGGATTAAATTAAACTATTTAAATATTTAATATTGGATATTTTTATTATTTATTGGATTTGATATTGAAACAAAGTGAATTGAAAAGAATGGAATGGCTGAATTCCAAACTCCAGATTCTAAATACGAAATTTCAAATTAAAAATATTAGGTTTAGAAATAGGAAAAATGAGAAAAACGGGGGACGGGGACGGGGTGGGGGTAGGGGAACCTTCCTCATCCCCACTTCCCTTAAATAGGGTTTAGGGGCAGGGGTGGGGGGAGGTTTTAGGAATAGGGGTTGGGGGGGGGGACCCCTAGCCTCAATGAGGCCCACGCCCATCCTTGGTTGGAAATCTCCTTTGTAATATAAGATTTTTGTTCTATGTTATCGAAAAAGTAATAAATAGTATATGATCTAAAAATATGTTAACCCCAAGGGGTGATGCCACTGGTCAATGGGGCGAACCGTAAACTTGAACGTCCTAGGTTCGATCCCTAGCAGACACGTTTCTCTTGGGGCCACTGGAGATTTACTCGGCTATTAACTTCAGGATCTCATGGGATTAGTCGATGTGCGCATAAGTTGGCCCACACACCCACGGATACCAAAATATATATATATATATATATATATATCTAAAACTATGTTCTGTTTTTTAGTTTATTCTTTCCTTCCCTAAATCTTGAGAGGGGGTATTTTTTTTTTAGGTTAATCTCAATTAATTGGAAAACAATTATTATCTTCAAGTTAAAAAGAGGAAAACATTTTTTAAAATAAAAATAATTTATCTTAAATAACATTCTCTATTATAAGACTATCAAATATGAAAAAACATAGTTTGGAAAAAAAAAAATAGACCTTAATAAAAAGGTCTATAATGCCTTAGGCGATTGCTTCACTTGCCTAGGCCCTAAACCAGCAATAGACATAACTAATACTTATAATCTCGATCTCGTTAATGTGAGTCTTATAAACCAGTTTGTATAATATTAATTAAATGGAGAAGAAAGAAATAAACATTTATTTATCTTTCTTCTAGGATCAAAACAAAGATTTTAACACATGGTCTGGGAAACGCCAACAAGAATCCTAAAACTTTTTCTCTAATCACAGTATAAATTATATTCTCTATGTAGTGTTTTATTCTATTTGTACACCAAGCACACACTCACATAAATTGCTCTCTGTTTCTTGCTTTCTCATATAATCAATCTGTTTCATACACTCAAATACCCATTATTTTATATGGATTGCATGTGAACTACTTGAGCAGTTATCTAATAATAACTGCTCATGTAGTTAACATATGATAAACCAAATGAGTGGGCTTGGGTTTGTGCCACACTATATAAGTGTTGGGCTTGTATTTGGGTCATTTAGGGTGTACAAATGGGTTTCTAAACCAATTGAAGTTTATACCAACATCTCCCACTCGTATAAATGGGGCCAACACAATCTCACAGAAAAAACATCTTTATGATATCATCATAAAATTATACCAAGTATTCATACAGATAAATATACCGTATGACCTATAAACAATCAATGTAAATGAGGAGGAGCTAACAATCTGAAATCTCAATTAAAATTTTCTATTTACAAAAGATATGATGTTATTCATTATTGTATCCTAGATTTAATTTTATAATGTTTATCGGTCTATAGCATATTTAATCCATCTATTGGTTGAAAAAGCTATGTTTGACTTCGTCACATTTCATGTATTCATAATTGTATATGCAAATACAATTCGTTAGCCAGTGAATACATAAGTTAGATAAAAATCTTTAAATCTTCCCATTCCATCTTTGTATCTTGTTCTCCAAAACAGTTGCTACCTTAGACATGTTGTAATACTTGAACTTATTTTCATAATAATAATAATAGATAATAGAAGCATTGTATCGTTAGTTTAATAGTTTAATCTATTTAGGAGATTGATAGGTGGTTTATTAGCAGAAAATCACTAAGTCCTTATATGATGTGTAGAGATATTAATTAGGAATTTGATTTTTATTTTCATTCATTTTCTTTTAAAAAAAGAGAAGGCTTATCACTTTGTTAACACATTTATATATACATCCAACTCTCAATTATTTTTCTATGCTTAGTTCTCTATCAATAACATATATATATATATATATATATATACTGTTCTATAGATTGAGTCAGAGTGTTTTCAAGGTAAAGTTCTTAAACTTTATTTTTCTTTAGGTATTTATTTATAGTTTTAATCTCTCTCAAAACTCTTTGTTTATTTTTATTTTTTTTAAACGTTAAGGTATCTCATTAATAAAGATTGGGCCTCTATCAATTGTTCGATTTTAGTTTTTGGATGATGATGTTTTAATGCATGGATTTTGGTATTCATTAAAGAGTTCAAATTTGATTGCTAGTATAGGTTGCAATTTTGATTTATTTTAATAAGGATGAAGCAACTTTCTGCGTTGATTATTTTAATAATATTTGTAGGTTGCAGTTGATGGTAAATTTTGGTATAAGAATAGTAGACTTTTATATCAACTTGGATTATAATTTTCGCAATTTTTGGTGGTGCTTATCCTATAGAGAATTTTTAATCTAAATCGGTTACATATGTAGATTTTCTGAACCATCAAACTGACCTTATTGTATTAGAGTAATTTTAAATTGAAATTGGAGATGTAATTAAGTCTGATTTTTGGTAATTTGGATGTAGAGACATGGTTAAATCAGGATATAAATTTTTGTGAATTTTAGTGATATATAAGTATTTTAATTATGTGGGTACATTTGGTGTTTAAGTCATAATATTTAGGTTGACAGTCATAAACTCATGGTGTTGTAGTAATTTTAATTCTCAAGTAGAGATGGATAAATTTTGATTTTCGATATAGGGATATATTACTAGTATCTTAGTTTATAAATAAAATTTTAGAATTTTTCTTGGTTTATAGAGTTGTTAACTTTCATACGAAGTATGGTTGGAGGATCGAAATTTACGCTGTAAGGATTTACCCTTGTGTGCTTAGGAAATTATAGAAATTCATAGGTGTTTGATAAAATTCCGATATTTTGAAGGGAGTTAGTAAACTGATTTATATTTATTGACTAAGTTTTGAAATTTTTGAGACTCTTAATTAAGATTTTTGAATCACTAACGTTTGAGTACTAAAATCTGTTTTACTGGAATTTCTACAATAAAATGAATAAAAATGCATTTCCTTTTAAGAAGTGGAGTTAGATTTCTTTTATTTGGTTAATTTGATTGAAGGATTATCATTCTAAATGTTTAGGTTCCTCTTCTGACTTCCCAATATCATTAGTGAAGCCTTAAACTTGTTATCTTCCAAGGTAAGTAGATTTTTGCATAGTATGTGGTTGCAAAAATGTTTTTCTTACGAAACAAACTTATTTATTATATTATCATGTACTGACAAACTTTATATATATATATATATATGTTTATACATATGTAAACTCATTTTTTCTACTTATTAATTTCTTACTTACACGTTGTTTATCAAATTCTTTAAATGAGTTTTACTTTTACCGGAACTTTTTGTTTAAAAGCTTAAATGTTTGACTCTTTTATGTTTTAGTAATGCAAATGTATTATTATATACATATTTTGAAAGTAATGTTTTAACTTAACGTCGGTAGTAAATGAAATGTGAAATGAAATGTTGATCACCAGTGATAATGTAAATGCAGCGCGCTCAACAAATGAAATGTTATGATTTTGGTCTTATACCAATTCCTAAAATGTAAATGGTCGGGTCACCGGCTGTATTGGTGACACTACTTGACTTGAGCTTATTTTTATGAAATATTATTAATCGTTATCATACAATAAAAATGTTACTTTGATTTTACAAGTTTACTTGTATATGAATATTTGATTTTTGATTTTATGTACTCTTTAAATGCTATTGTATTTGTTATAAATGTTTTCGAGTGTGTATAATGCTTATTGAGTTAACAGCTCATTCCTTATCATTTAACATTTTGTATACTAAAATTCTTAGGAGCTTACCGCTAGGACGATAGATTTGGAGTTGGAAGTAACTGAGATTTTATGTAACGTCTCCCTTTGTTTTGTTACTTAGAATTTGAATTTAGGTGCTCGGAATTGTTTTAATTTCCTTTAAATCGATTTGGACCTTATTATTGGTTTTATTTGGAGATATATTTTCATTGGAGAATGATTTATTTGGAGGTATTTTATAATTATTAATTTACTTTGATGATTTAATTTATGGTTTATGATAGAACATTCCATATCAAAGTGCTTGATTACTCTTTGAGTTTTGGGGTGTTACACATGTCACATAGGCTGAATTATCAAGGTTATAGAAATAACACGCTAAAAGTGCTAACACTATTCTGTCACTTCAAGACAAAGTGAATGGTCATAAGGAAGCAGTGATTCATTCTCTCATTTTTCATATCGGTCACTAATAGCACGTGCAGTATGAAACACATGTTACAGTAATTTTCCATTCTAAATAAGAATGGATAAGTCTTTATATTATTCAATGTACAAATCTAAGTTCAGTCACAGATCATGTGTCAAACCTGAGTTCTTAAAAGCTCTTTGGCGCCATATTAAGACCTCACATTTGGCTTGATCACGTATCAATGACAGTGGGGTCTATCATGATTGGTTCTAAAATATGGATATATTTATTGTGAACTTCATTTTGATCCAGTCAAGACGACAAAATCATATATATTAGATGCTTGAGAATATATCATATATATTTTCTATTATATATGTGTCTCATCTTAGTCTGCTATCTAAGCAATTGAGGCGACCATACGTATAAGAATGCCGGTCTCAACCTCACAACAGATTCAAATAATTTATGTGTGTGAAATTTAACATGTTAGTACTATTTCAGATAAAATCAATTTATTTATAACTATTACTACTATAAGAATGATGATTTATAATACAAAATAATGATGATTTTTAAAAAACGTTATAACTTATGATGGTTTTTAAAAACAATTGAAATTTTATGACATTTTTTAAAAGCCATCACCATATCATAAAAAACCGTCATAACATTATGATGGTTTTTTAAAATCGTCATAACATTATAATGGTTTTTAAATAAAGAAAAACAAAATGTCAAGGGTGGATGACGGTTTTTAACTGTCATAACCCAATAATTGGTTAACCGTATAAAAATGTCTTATTCATTTTTTAAAATTTCTTTTTTATTCTAATTAAAAATATTAATATTTAATTCATTATTTAATATTGCAAACTATATTTAACTATAAATAATTGGATTATTCTTTTTTAAATTTTTTGAATTCTATAAGATATTATTAAGGGTGGCTCTATTGCCACCCATAAAATATCTTCCTACACTCATATTTTAATGAAATCTTTTTTATTTCTAAAATATCATTACATTTAATTACTTAAAATATGCGGCTTAATAATTAGAAATTAAATTTACTTCTTACATCCAATTTGAACACCCAATCTATCATAAAACCTAATAAAATATGCTTAATCAAACCCAACATCAATCAAGAAATATAAATTTTTTTTTTACTTAGGGTGGCTCTATTGCCACCAAAAAAAAAATTCTTCCCACACCCATATTTTAGATCTCTCTCGATCAATCCCTTTGCCCCTCATTCTTCGAGAATCAGAAAGATCTTTTTCAAGTTCATATGTTATGATATGAATATACCACACCAAAATTATGACTAAAATATCCACATTTTAAATTACTGAAAATGACACAATTATTTAATTAAAAAAAAAAAGTTTTCAACACCCACCAATCTTTCATGGGTTCAAGTTATGGACACTTTCCTAGGTTCAAGTTCAACCATGCACAATTACAAGCACCTGTGAGGAGATTCCTCCCACATTGTGGGAATAAATATCTTTCGATTATGAGAGTAGACATTTAGATCGCTCATGTAATGTTTAATATCAACATGTCCCTACTACCTTTGATCGAGAGTAAATATCTGCCGATTACAATAGTAGACATCTAGATCATGCATGTAATGTTTAATATCGACATGTCCCTGTAGACCCGATCAAGAGTAAATATTCGGATCGCGCATCGACAAGTCTCAAGAGTCCCGACAGACCCGTGATCACTTTAATGTCAAAACTCAACTCTGAACTGCTTAATCTTGGCTAGTCCTTAAAAACCCCCAATTGGGAGTAAATATCTAGACTGTACATCGACATATCCCGGGAGTGTAAAGAGTCATGTGAGTTGTGCGGTGTCAAAACTCAACTCTAATTGAAACTCTTGGTTCATAGATGGAAACTTTTCATACATATCAACCTAAAAACTCTTGGTTCATAGATGGAAACTTTTTTGGTTCATAGTTGGAAACTTTTCATACATATCAACATTTGGTGCAAGGGAGCTGATATTGACACTCATAAAACTTATTAGTACATTCATATTTTATTAAAAAAATTTAATTACAAAAATATCCCAATAGAAGTTTACCAATAAGGACAAGTTATTTTAATTAAAAATAAGCTAAATAATATATATACTCATTAATTACATCCATATATTCAACTATATTTCTTTATTAAAAAAAAAAAAAAACTTTGATAAACCCTAATTTTTATGATAAACCCTAATTAAACTCTAATTTTATTTCAAGTATTAAAATTTTTCCTTTTATAAGACTCCTACATTCAAAATATTTTTAAAAGTAAATTGGACCATCATTAAAAAAAGATTTGATTATAAAAATAATATGATTTTATTTATTTATTTATAAATTGGGTATGGTAATAATTTAAGAGTGTTTATAAATAATATGTATTAAAATGAATATATTTATTTCAATAAGGGTATTGTTGACATTACGACGAGTGTTTATAGTAATTTTTAATTTTATAAATGGGTATGTTTATAAAATTGAGTATACTAATAAGTTTTATAAATATCAATATCCGTAACCTTTTTGCAATAAAAATTTAATAGCCTCTTCATAAGTCCATGATTCAATATACCCATTTGGATTGGTAGAGAAGATGGCAAAATCTGTTCTTCAATAAAAGAAATAAATCCATCAAAAAAATAAATAAATAAGAGAGAGCAGAAAGAGACAAAGAAACAATTTAAACGACGTCGCATTGACATGAACAAGCAATGCAATGTCACATACAAAAACACGTTTCGAAAACGATGATCAAATACTGGTGTCGGAACTCAAACTGAATTATTAATTAGAAAAAAGAAAATAAAAATAAAACTCAGTTTCAAGTCCGCGTTCTTTCTCTTTCTTCGATACTTTGTTTGCTCAATCAATCAATCAATAAAAAAAATCTCTCAAGTCACACTCCCATCCCTAATTTTATTCCCAAATTGCCCCTCGAAACTGAAACAAAAAGAAAATCCTATTTCGGATTGCTATATGTTTGACGTCAATTTCACTTCCTCCGATCGATTCATGTCGGAATGTGTAGATTGAGTAGCTAAATTTACGGTTTTCGACCGTTGAAGGTGGTTGAAGTTCGTATTTTGGAGGAATTCGTCAAATTGTCGTGGAATTTGAGCTGATTTGAAGTAATTTTCTTGGAGGATTCGTTGAATAAACTGCAATGGACTTCGAAGTTTTTGACAGCAGCGGTGAGTTTCATGGAAATTTTGATTTTTCTTTTCTTTTTATTGTGTATTGTGGTTTTCTATGGTTCTTGAGGAGCTTAATATTGTAAATTAGGGTTTGTTAAGCTTGTGCTTGAAGTAGAAATGAGGAAAGCTATGATTTTTAAAGCTTTATTTGGATTGATTAGTATTGAAATTAAGTGAAAGAAAAATCGTGAATTGATGGGTTTTCTTAATTGGTTTCAGTTGTCTGTATCGTGAGAGAAATTAATCATTTTTCCGCATTTTCTGAGTTGGGTTTAAGTGAAGATTTTGATTTTAAGAACAATGGATTATGAGCTTTCTGATAGCAGTGGTGAGTTAAGTTAAAGGTGGTGTTTTTTTTATTATATGTTTTGTTGTTTATAAGGTTTTCGGGGGCTAGCGAACATGTATACCTAGTTTGTTAGTTTCGCTTGTTGTAGTTTGAAGCAAAGTGAAGCAATTGGGATTCTCTGTTTTAGTGTCTTGATTGAAATTTGAGATGAAATGTGTGAAGTCACAGTCCAAAATCAGAAGTTCACAAATTCACGCATATGAGGATGCTTTTGGTTTCCAATAGACCTAATTAGTTGAAATAGACTTTCAGGCTTCTTTGTTGACCAAAAAGTTGGTTAAAGTTTTCAAGTGACTGATATTAGCTGCAAGTTTTAGGTTTCAATATTTTACGCACGCCTTTTTGTCTGCCGAAATCATTGTGTACCTGTACTTTCAATCCACTATATGAAGCTTTTAAAAAAAAAACTAATGCAAGTTTCAGTTCTGAAGCCTTGTTCTCAATCGTTTGATATAGTTGTAATATTATTAATCTTTTTGCTTTGATTATATGACCCATGGTAGTGCTAGTTGTTGTATATGAGACGCTTCAGCTAGTATTTGTCATGTTTGAGATACTAAGATTAGCCATTCTTTTCCAAAAAAAAAAAAAAAAAGATTCGTCTTTCTAGATTGATATGATCTTGCCCTGATATGGAAAGAAGCCTGTTGTAATAACTTGCATTAAAATTGATTGACTTGATTGAATTTAATATGGTGAGATTGCTTTGGATGCATGAGATTAATTATGCTTTGGTTGAATGAGATGAATTAACTATCTTAGATGTGTCTATGAAGGTGGCAGAAGAATTTAATTCTTTTCTTTGAAACATATTATTTGTCTGGCAGCCATACACTAAGAACTCGCTGAAATAATGCTATGAAACAATTGCAGGAACTGATGATGATCTTCCTCCTTCACATCAAAACAGATTTCAAAGAGGAGGCCGCCCTGCTGGGAATGGAAGATCTGCAGTTGTAGGTCCTCCTGTCTTACCTAGGATGCACAATGACATGGAAACTCAGATCCACCACATTGAGCAAGAAGCCTACTGCTCAATCCTACGGGCCTTTAAAGCTCAATCTGATGCCATCACTTGGGTACCTAATACAATTTTTATATTTACTTAAATCTATCTAATATAAATAAAATTATGTTATTCTGAAAGCATTTCATGTTATATATTTCCAGGAGAAGGAAAGTTTAATTACTGAACTTAGAAAGGAGTTAAGAGTATCGGATGAGGAACACAGGGAGATTTTATCCAGGGTTAATGCTGATGACATCATCCGGAGGATAAGGTCTGATTATATCATTACATGCTAAGACTGAGCAGCTTTTATCAGATAGATAATGACTTCTGATCAGTTCTGCCTTTTAACGTGAAGTGTAAATCAATCTTGCTATTAGGGAATGGAGAAAGGCAAGTGGCCTCCAACCTGGAATGCCCAGCATTCCCCAGCCTGTTCATGAACCTGCACCAAGCCCGACCATTTCAGGATCACGGAAGAAACCAAAAACATCGCAGTCTGTAGCTTCATTGTCAATGGGTGCACCATCTCCTGCATTGCATCCATCTATGCAACCATCTTCATCTGCCCTGAGATCAGGTCCTCCTCCAGGACCTAGGGGCAAAAAACCAAAATCAGTATGTCCGATATTTTTTAGAGTATGAAAGAAAATAAAAAATTAATATTTCTCTTCTAGTTTTTATTTGAGTATGAAAGAAAAGTCAAATTGGCATGTTCTCCTCTAGTTTCCATTAGATCTGTTGGGTTAACAAAGTGTTTATGCTGCATTTCCAACAAAATCAATGCAGTTTTCTACAGGTCTTACTGGAAGGGGCCAAGTTCCTAATCGAGGTTCTTCAGGTGCCTTTGGAGCAAATGAACCTGCTGAGGCAGCAGCTTATGATCCCTTAATAGGAAGGAAAGTCTGGACAAGGTGGCCTGAAGACAACCACTTTTATGAAGCTGTTATAACTGACTACAACCCTGTTGAGGTATCTCCGACTGTCAATCGTGCAGTGTTCCTGTAATTAATGAACCTCATTTTGGTCTAACATTTTCCAAACATTGACAGGGGCGACATGCTTTGGTTTATGACATTAATACCGGAAATGAAACATGGGAATGGGTGAATCTCAAAGAGGTAAAATTGTTGCCATGTTCCTGGGTGCTGATTATGTTTATACCGTTCACTTCACTTTTAACAATTTTATTATTAATGTGCAACTTTTAAGACATGAGCTGTTTATTGTTTTTGTAGATTTTTAGTGCATTTTCTTTATGCCATTTGTTGGGTGCTGATGTGATATTTGCTCCTGGGCTTGTATGCAACTAGCCTTTAGGATACAGGAGGGAAGTGGTCTCTTTATGTGATAAAAGATTCATAGAAGAGAGACTTTTAGAACTGAAGGATAAAGAAATTTCCAATCATTATACAATATGCAATGTGGCTAGCTATCTTGCATCGTTTTAAGTGATTTTTTTTTTTTTTTTTTCTTTCTATTTTTGGCTCAACAGTATGATCAGCCATGCTTATATCAGTCATTGGAATTTTAAAATTTTTAACCATCATTATGCATTACACTCTAAATCATATTAAGCTTTCATTGTGTGAGGAAGAGGTGAATTTATAAACTGTACCATTAAGCTTTAGTTGCCTTCTTTTGCTACTTCCGTAGACTTCTTTGACTGCATTCAAGGCAGGTTCTTAGCTCTTTACTGAGAGTGTAATTTGTTTCTGCTTTTTAAAGGGACGACGGTATTATTTGTGCAATATCTTTCTCATTTGCTTTTTTTTTTAAGTTTCCTTCCCCACTCTTCATTTGTGATCATAATACCCGTTTAAGCCGTCTTCAAAATGTCCCATTTCCTTTACTACAAGAATCCTACCTGACAATGATCTTTCATCTTCTAATGGTAGATATCTCCAGAAGATATTAAATGGGAAGGTGATGAACCCGGAATTGCTCGTAAAGGTGGTCGACCAGGACCAGGCCGTGGGATTAAAAAATCTGTGGCACGTGGTGGTGCTGTTCCTGGTGCAGGAAGAGGTAGAGGGACCATGAAGGGTCAGTCCAAGAAAGATTTTCCTTTATCACAGAATGGTGTAGGAAAGAAGGCTTTGGGTGATATTGAAATACTTCACACAGATACTCTAATTAAGGAGGTAAGATGGCAGCTGGAAGAGTATATAAAATAACAAATATGTGTAAATAAAATGACATTTTTCCTGATTGACATTGTGATGGATATGAACAGGTTGAAAAAGTTTTTGGTGCTAATCATCCTGACCCCATGGAGATTGAGAAAGCAAAGAAAGTGCTGAAAGTAAGAACCAAACATCTGGCTATTTTTTTTTTTTATTTTGTTTTCTTTTCGCAGTTCTGATGGTTCCTTTTTTGTGCAGGAGCAAGAACAAGCATTGGTTGATGCAATTGCAAGGCTCGAAGATGCATCTGACGGTGAAAGTGGTAATAACTAATTACATATAACCATGTTCTATATAGCATAAGAAGCCAAATAAAAAGCTTGCCCTCTGTTGTATCATCTAATTGTAGTTCCTGGAAATTCAGTTTTTATATCCAGACTTTTTGTGTAAAATCTTTGTGTTAATTATTAGTGTGATTCTTTTTCAATTAAGTTGAAGCCAATGGTCCCAAAACCATGGAAGCTCACTAAACTGTGTATAGTTCCTTTTCCTCTTAATTTAATCTGTCTTGCCAATTTATGTACAGCCCCACCTTTCCATGTATCAGTTTGGTGAATAAAAGTCTACATGAGATGTTGCTGCCATGTTGAGCATATTATTTTGACTGATATTCCAATGGATTTTATGATTATTGATTATAAAAACAATCCCATTTGTTTGTTTTCTTTGGCTCCAAAGCAGAAGATGCAGAACATCCATTCTCACAAGGTCGACAATGGAAAAAACGGCAGTTTGGTATAGGTGGAATGGTCGAAGGTTCAGAGGCAATAAAATGACCTGGGATCAAAATCGGGCACGATCCGGCCAATGTAGACCAGTGTAACCAGCTAGTTATGTCTTCTGCTTGTATCACAAAACAACAATTTTTAACTTAATGACCATGCTTGGTCGTTTATGAATATTCAAGTTAGTGAGGGAGTTAGGTTTGAGTTTAATTTTACTGATTGCCAGTAGATGCTTTGATGTAAATTTTGTTTCTTTAGTGTATTGACTAGTGGTTGCAACATGTAAAGATTATCTTTATAATGATTATATGCCTTTATCTCTATCTCATGATATTTGATTAGAAGTGCTTTTGTAGACTAGGATTTGAATAAAAATATACAATTAAAAACTCCTAAATGTACTACAAAGTTTAAAATAACTGGGTCAGCTCCCCAGTATTTCATGTTGATGAAGCATTTAATTTCCTGCAAACGAAGAGAAAGAATGTGAAAGATCAGGATATACATAAAACGGTCAAATTTTATATGGAATACTGCATACTTGGGTTATAATACTACAATGAAGCAATCAATTTGGTGATATTACTACAAAGAAGCAATAAATTCAAGGATCAGTTTCACCATCTGAGCATCATATTCAGGGCCTTCCATTTGGAAGTGGCCTGCTCCTTCAATCAGGTGAGTCTCAACTCGTCCTGCGGCTGAACTCAGCTTGTTCTTCAGCTGTTTCACACTCGTGAACCCATCCCGAGTACCCATAACAAAGAGTTTCGGTTTCAGGGATTGGAGGATGGCTTTCTGGTGTCGCCCAAAGAGGATCGAAGCCAACATACCAAAAGTGTATCCCAAACTAACATAGCCCACGACTTGCTCAATCTCATCAACTGCAGAGCCTGCAATTGCAGCACCTGATAGCAGATGATAACAAAATAAACAATTGGCAAATTTTAATGGGGGCATATGATCTTCCAAAAGCAGTGCACAAGAACATCCCACTTGGATCCACAATTCACAAACAGAGGAATGAAATACATGAATGGTGTGAAGATTACAGTGCTTTTTGAGAACTTCTGAAAACTCTTTAAACTTGTTGATTGAACACGTTTTATCAGCTACTTAGATTAGCCATTTTTCAAACATTCTAATCTCAACTATATTTTCGGTCAAGCATCATATAACTTTACATCATTCTCCATACTCCATACCAATGCTTATTATGTACTTTAGCACATTCTCTTTTATCTCTACCAATCAGATATCCCTATGTGCAACTTTTGTGGAATCAAACCAAGACAACAAAAGATAAAAATATACAAGTCATTGCATACCAGAAAGCAACAGAAGAAAACTAAACTACATTTGTGGAGAAACCATATTAAAAGACAACGGTTACTTCACATACTCCATTCATCTCACCACTGACCACTTTCATGTTTGTTTTCCTATTACTACAATCAAAAAACATCACAGGTCTGTAAAGGACTGAAGGCATAAGCTATTCCATGTAGAGGATGATACAGTCAAATTGGTAACTTCATGAATCCAAGAAACTCAATTAACAAAGTAATAAACGATTTTATTGCCAAATATGCCCATCTCTCAATATTCACAGCAGCTGTCACCTAAAATCTATAAAGATCTGAGTGTCTCGCTCCCCGCAATCCTTAAAGGGTTAAAAGGGTTCAAGGAAAACATGTGGAATGATGGAATTCTTAGAATTTTCACATTGAATAGGAAGTAACATCATCCAATAAGATCAAATTTTCACCCTTGAAAACTAAGGAGCCATACCACTCAAGCAGATATGAACATGAGTTAGCATTATGAATCCAATTTAAGGTCAACTCATGTGAAATTTTTTGATAGGAAACAAAAATTTATTGCAAATATAGGAATATTACAAAGAACATAGGTTGCTACCACTTTATGAATCCAATTGAACAACATAATCGCTGGACGAAGACTTTCCATTGAGACCTAAATAAATTGACCCTGCACCGTCTCTAATGCAATTAACAACAAATAAATCCTTGAGATTTATCAATACAAACAGAATTACACAATTTTAATAGGAAGGAGAAAAAATGGAGTTTGGATCCTTTCCCGCTCAGGCTTTTTACTGGGCTGTTTTAAGAGTACCGGAGTTTGAATGAAATACTTACTTATATGAACGAGCAAAGAAAGTAACAAATCTTGAACATGTAATGTTTTTTTTTTTTTTTTTAAATAGATTGAGAAAATACTAGGAAAAGGATAGACCGGGAGAGAATCCGAACTCGAAAAAGGAACACCCTCCACAAGTATGCTTCCTATTTCCTAAAGGAACAGGTAAATTTATTTCCAAAAGCATCTTTCCAAGATCGCAAAGAAAATTTTCAACAAGAATTATAAAATGCCAAAATCAAATCTAATTTGCAGATTATATATTCACATACTCACATACACTTCAAGTGAAAACATTATTCAAAAAAATAAAAAATAAATAAAAATCCATCACCATCTAGAGAAATTAACTTGTGATCAGAAACTTAACCAAAATTTTCACAACTTAGCATCCATTCCATAGATCTAAAAAAATTACCCATCAATAAAAAATCAAAAAAGCAATTCATCCACAATCATTAACCCATAAATAAATCATACCTGCAGAAGAACCCAGCAACAAGATCCTGGTAGCGGAGAGATTGTCAGAAACCCATTTGCAAACAGCAATCACATCATTGACTTCAGAGGAGCCGGTAAGAGAAGCCTTTCCTGTTGACCTCCCAACACCTCTCATGTCAAAGGTCACAGCTTTGTAACCATTAGCAGCAAACCCAGACGCCATACCTTTCAAGAGTCCTTGACATCCACCCAGCACTGAATATGGATGCACAAGGACTATCAACAGGTTGTCTTTCAAGGTCTCTTCCTCTCTGGGTTTGAAAACTCTGGTGTAGAGCTTCACTCCATCACTGGTATCAACAGTGGAGGACTCAACTGTGATGCTTGACATGGGTTTCTTGAAAGAATGATTCTTTGGTCAGAGAAACACACACGCAGAGAAGAAGGGAAGAAACCAAGAAATGGAGAGAGAAAAAACAGAAGGGTATTGATTGATTGATTGATTGATTGATTGATTGATTGATTGATTATGGTTATTGGTTAGGAGTTGTTAAGTGAAATGAAACAGCTAAGAGAGGATTTTAAAAGACACAGGTCATTAAAGAATGTTCAAGAAGTTGTTGAGATAGTTTTTTGGAAGCCCTGATGAGTGATGACTGCTTGTGTTGTTTGCTCGTCTAAATTTGTCAATTTTTTTTATATCTTCTGAATTATTGATTATTTTATTATTACTTTTCTTAGGATAATATTAGATTATTAGGGAGCATTTGGGCTCGGTTGCAATAGTTTCTACTTTTCATTTTTAACGGTAGAAGAAAAGAATTAAAAACTCATGTATTTTAGAAGAATTTTTATATCTGAGAGAGCTTATAGGTTTATAAATGAGTATTTGGTTGAAAGTTTAAACATTATAGTACCTCTACAAAACATGATATGACATTTATAAAGTTGTAAAAGTAGACCGGTCCGGTCCAATTCAATCCGGCACGCCTGGCCCATTTTTGAAAACGGGCCGGACTTGGTCCGCGCCGCGCCGGTAGGCTGACCGGACTAGGTCCGGCACGTTTTCAGAAATCATGGCTGGCACGGCACGTGGACCGATTTAGGCGGACCGTGCCGGCATGCCGCCGGACCGGGAACAATTATTATTATTTTAAATTTTTTTTTTTTTTGGATTTTTGGTTTAGGGAAAAATAAAATACATAATTATAAATTAAAATACTTAACATTTTAACAATTGAATTATGTAAATGTAGTTAGATAGTTAGGAGTGTCATTTGTACTATGTGAAAACACTGTCAAACATCAGATGTAAATTTTTTGGGACGTGATGTTGGGGTATCAGTAGCAGTAGCGGCGGAATATAAACCTCTCGCTTGAGGTTCTGTTTGTTCTGAAAGATCAAGATCATCATTCAGTATGTTCAAACCGTCCGTGAAAAAATGATCAATTTCCTAAAATACAAATATAAACTCATTAGTCATTAATATATTATTATTTACATTAACTACCAAACTTAAAAATCATAAGTTACTAACTTAAAAATGTTAAAATTAACTACTACACATAAAAATCATAATTTAATAACAAAATATATTTAAAAAACTACTAAATTAAAAATCATAACTTTAACTTTAAAATGTTAAAATTAACTACTACACATAAAAATCATAATTTACTAACAAAATATATTTAAATAAACTACTAAACTTAAAAATCATAACTTTAACTTTAAAATGTTAAAATTAATTACTACACATAAAAATCATAATTTACTAACAAAATATATTTAAATTAACTACTACACATAAAAATCATAACTTTAACTTTAAAATGTTAAAATTAACTACTACACAAAAAAATCATAATTTACTAACAAAATATATTTAAATAAACTACTAAACTTTAAAATCATAACTTTAACTTTAAAATGTTAAAATTAATTACTACACATAAAAATCATAATTTACTAATAAAATATATTTAAATAAACTACTAAACTTAAAAATCATAACTTACTAACTTTAAAATGTTAAAATTAACTACTACACATAAATATCATAATTTACTAACAAAATATATTTAAATAAACTACTAAACTTTAAAATCATAACTTACTAACTTTAAAATGTTAAAATTAACTACTACACATAAAAATCATAATTTAATAACAAAATATATTTAAATAAACTACTAAACTTTAAAATCATAACTTTAACTTTAAAATGTTAAAATTAATTACTACACATAAAAATCATAATTTACTAACAAATATATTTAAATAAACTACTAAACTTAAAAATCATAAATTACTAACTTTAAAATGTTAAAATTAATTACTACACATAAATATCATAATTTACTAACAAAATATATTTAAATAAACTACTAAACTTTAAAATCATAACTTACTAACTTTAAAATGTTAAAATTAACTACTACACATAAAAATCATAATTTACTAACAAAATATATTTAAATAAACTACTAAACTTAAAAATCATAACTTTAACTTTAAAATGTTAAAATTAATTACTACACATAAAAATCATAATTTACTAACAAAATATATTTAAATAAACTACTAAACTTAAAAATCATAACTTACTAACTTTAAAATGTTAAAATTAACTACTACACATAAAAATCATAATTTACTAACAAAATATATTTAAATAAACTACTAAACTTAAAAATCATAACTTACTAACTTTAAAATGTTAAAATTAACTACTACACATAAAAATCATAATTTACTAACAAAATATATTTAAATTAACTATTACACTTATAAATCATAATTTACTAACAAAAAATATTTACATTAACTAATACACTAGTGCACTTTAAAAAAATTATCTTACTAACACAAATATTAAAATTAACTACTACACAAGTACATATAATAATGATTAATTAACTACTAAAAAAAATAAAAATAATTTACTAAATAAACACAAATATTTAAAAAATTAGCTAAAGTGTTTACATAACATTAAAAATTTACTCACATAAAGAAATAATAACATTTAAAGAACAATGTACCTTAAAAGTTTTGTGTGTCGGTGGAAAATGAAAAGAACAATAGTCAATAGATAGATAGATAATAGGGAATTAATATAATAGTATTATAAAATGTAATAAATGTATATATATATATATATATATATATATAGAGAGAGAGAGAGAGAGAGAGAGAGAGAGAGAGAGAGAGAGAGAGAGAGAATGAAATTGAATGAAAATGTGTAGAGATTTGTAGAATGGAGAGAGATTGAGAGAATGAGAGAAAGTGTCAAAGTGATTGAAAAATGGAATGGATAGGGGTATTTATAGAAAAATTAGAATTGTGGGTGAAAATACAAAATAGAAGAGTTTAGGGGGTTTTTGGTAATTTTTTAAGGCATCAACGGTTGAATTCAAAATTCAACCGTTGGCTGACGTCAGCCAACGGTTGAATTCAACTGTTGATGCCTTAAAAAATTAAATTTTTTTTTTTTTTTTTAAATCAAACGGCCGGACCTTGGGGTCGGCCTGTCAAACCGGTCCGGCGGCAGTCCGCCTGGCTTGGTCCGCCGGCTTGACGTGCCGTGACAGGCTGGTCCGGCGGATCGAACCCCTGCAGCCCTGCACGCGGCACGCCTCCGTGCTGGTCTTGATCCGGTACATCCCCTTCGCGGATCGGACCTGATCCAGCCCGTTTTGCTTGGCAGGCCAAACGGACCGACCCACTTGGACCTGGTCCATTTTTACAACACTAGACATTTATACTCTTCCATTTAAATGTGTTTGATTGAAATATTTTATAATCTTTTTTAAAATAATAACAATTCATTTGTACCTTAATATAGATACACACACGAGGGATCGAGAACACAACTTTTGACACAATTTTTTAGCTATTGGATCTATGAGATTTTGATAGTTTAGATTTAATTTTTATTTCCTATTCTCCATAATCTATAATTAATTTCTTTTCTTTTCTCCATCCTCTCTCATAAATTAACTTTCCTAATTAAAATCTAATTAATATTTCCTCTTCTTCTCTCCTACATTTTTTTCCCCTTCCCTGATAATTTTCTCTTCTCACGATATATATAACTTGCTTATGTAAATAGTCAAAACAGGGGAGATACTCTTTCACTTTAAACAGGAGAAATACAATGCTATGCCAATATTCTTCCACCTGGGTTAACAAGTGAGATACTCTTTTTTCACTTTAAAGAGTTCTTTAATTTTTGTTGAAATGCAAACATTAATTTTTTAAAGAACAAATTACACTGGGGTGAAATAGTATTGTATTCAAAATAACAAATATTAAAAAACTTGTAGTGATTAAGTTATATTTTGGCATTAATTACTATATGACTAATCCCTATGTATTATAATTTTCTGATTTTTTTTTAATGCACAGTAGATAAACTTAAAAAGAAAAAAAATATATAAAACAATTGGAGAAGAAAGAGTTATTATTATTATTATTATGTACAATGAGAAGAAAGAGTAGTTAATTGGCATTTGACAGAATACATAATTCAACAATTTACTTCAAAAAAACAAGTATTCAAGAATTGAATTCATTGAATCATTATTGAAACCGATGCTTTGAGAAAAAAAAATAAAAATTATGTGACTATTTAAAGAGAAGAGAAAGACGTGAAGAAAAGAGAGGAGAAAATTAACAGGGAAAACTGGAGAGGAAATAAAAAATGTAATTAGGAAGATGAAATATTAATTAGATTTTAATTTGGAAAGTGAATCAACGTGACAAAAATAAATTAGTAATAGATAGGAGAATATGGAATAAAAAAGAAATCTAAACTATCCAAATCTCATAAATTCAATGACCAAGAAATCGTGTCAAATCTTGTATCAAAAATTGTGTCCCCCGACCCCTCCATTTATATATATATATATATATATATGAGTCTTTCATGAGGGATCCCTTATTTTAATTTCGGTAAGGACCATAATAAAAACACATCGACTTTAATGAATTTTAATCTGAATTTTTTTGTGGATGATGATTTCAATGAAATATACATATGAAAAAAATTTGAGAATTTTCCGAGAACTAGAACTATTTATCCAATTTTTTTTTAAATATGAAGGCATCGAAAAATTGGTGAAATATAGGAAAATTCAAGAAAAATAATTTTAGTATTCGAAAAATTCTCAAATTTTAATCATATGTAGATTGCAATGAACTCATCATCTACAAAAAAAATTCAAATCAAAATTCATTAAAATCAATGTATTTTCATCAAGGTCCTTACCTCATGAGAGACTTATATATATATATATATATAATTTGAAATATAAAAAATTTAAGAAAAAAAGTAAAAACTACAAAGAAAAGTGAAAAAAAATTAATACATTACAAAGAAAAAATTGACCGGAGGGGTCACCAATCACCATGATTCCAAATCGAAGGACTCAAACATCACAAGTTCACCACTGTTTCAAACAACACCAACATCAAAAATCACTACCACCTCGAATGAGTCGAATCATTCACCTAATAGCTTGAAATATGGTTATCAGTATGACAATCTAGAGAAGACCATCATTACACACCCCCACTGCTCTACACAGATTAGCCACAATGATGGTCTGGGTCTTCACTGGGTTCCATGACTAGCGATTGAGATCCATTGCTCATCAGTGATGGAGATCCAGCTGGGTCTCCAATCTCTATTGTTGATGATCGAAAATGGAGACCTAAATTTCTGTCTTCATCTTCAATGTGTAAGTCACGCAACGGATAAAAGATAGGTCTTTAAAATTATCTTACACCTTTTCGATATACATGAATATGATGAGAGATTTGATTAATACCTTTGAAGCTTTCTCCTTCGTTTCTTTTCGATCCGTCTCTACTAAGTCTTCCGAGTTATGACCCGTGATCTAGCAACTGTGTGTTGGCACACCACAGATTCCGGGAGTACTTCAATGGAGACTGTAGAGATGGAGAAGATAACCCCTTGTCTCCTTTCTTGAGTTCGGCCTAGCTTGAGCTAAAAAGAAAGTTATTTTTTTTCTTTTTCTTCCTCCTTGCCACACCTCTCTCTCTCTCTCTCTCTCTCTCTCTCTCTCTCTCTCTCTCTCTGTATTAGGGTTAGGCTATTTTGTTTCCTGATAAGTATATCTTATGTACCAGGATCTTAGGGTTTAGTTAACCAAGCTAAAATAGGATTATAAATCCTTTTTATTTCGGTCACCACTAGGACTTGAACTTTTGACCTCTAGGATTTAAAATAATATTTATTATTTTTTAATTCTTTTGTTTTAGTCATGGTTCGAACCTACAACCTCCAATTAACAATTAATAATTCTTAATTATTAATTTGTCAATTAAATAATCATATTATTTAATTATATTTAATTAATAAATTAAATAATTTATTAATTAAATTATCATATCATTTAATTAATTCCCAAAATAATTCAAATTACTTTCGTAACATAATTAATTGGATGATCCAATTCACCGTGAGCCTTGTTACCAATAATCGTAAAGGGCTAACATGGGGACCTAATGGACCCACAGTTTTGAGCTCCAATAATACTTAGAAATAATTAATTAAACTATTTAATTAATATTTCATGATTATTCATTCCACTAAAAACCTGAGGCTGCACTCTCGCAACTCTAGATGTATTATACAAACCGAAATTACAGTTGTCCATCGATATAACTATTGCAAATGGTATGATCTTTTACAAGTAGTTCATAATTAGAGCTAGGCCATAAAGTCCGTTATACCTATCTAATTATATTTTTTTCTTTAAGTACCATTCATTCTCTATTGAAAAATTATCTCATTCATTCCTTTATGAAAGAATGAGAGCGCTCTTAATTATTCAGGTCCCGAATCAACCCTTAAGGGAACTACTTCTCTACTTCTCGCAAGTAGGAGTGGATTTCTCTATTGTATGCATATCTTCCCAGCCACAAGCCAAACCGTGATTCCAAGATACAAAGTTATTGATTGGGAATGCTACTCCGATCTCACCCATGGTATGTCAAAAAACACGATCTAACTTGAAGGAGTCAGCAAGACACTCATGATTTAGATCACCCATATACAGTCATCATTTCTCAATATGTATGAATCTTTACATGAAACGGATCTTAGTGATAGATTCATATAGATCGTGGCCTAATCCTATATGATCACATCATATAAGGTGCATTTATTCTCATATCACTATATGAGTGGTCTAGGATAAGACCACCGTACATTACGGAATGGACCGCAGCTATAGATTAACCACAAATAAAGTACCCAGCTTTATTTGCTTTCTACGGACTCTTTTTATTGCATGTCTCAAACCGAATTCCTCTGTATATGACATTCAGATACTCATTTTGAGATTTACATCTAGCAATCTCAGATGTTTAGCACATATGATATAAATGTATGAGTCATATTTATTGAATGAAAATACTACTTCTTTTATTAATGAATTTATAATATTTACAAATTACAAACTTTAAGGCATAAATCCTAACACGATGATGGATAACTCGACGATGGCTCCGGGTCTGCTTCCGATTGTTGGCGTGAGTTGGGTGCCTGGTCTGGTTGTTGGGTACTATCTCAATATTCATCTATTCGAATGTGACTGGTCAGATTTTATGAAGTATCCATATTTTATGAGATTGTAATTTGTAGTTAGGGTTCCTCTGTAATGGGAAAAACATGTTACAGAATATGAGAGGGGAGGATACAATTGTATTATAATTTATTTGTTCATTGCAATAAGGATAAAACTGTCAATAAGAAAAATCCATTAAATCAAATATGGGCTTCCCGAGTTTTGTAAAACGCTCTTTTAGAGAAAGTAAGTTGGACTTGACTTATGGTGAAAGAGCTTTTGAGCTCCATAAGCTTTTTTACTCAATCATCCAAACACTTCTAAAAGCCACTTTTAGGCCGAGCTTTTAAGCCCTCCAAAATCCATACCAAACAAAGCCTTTATCTAGTCACCTTAATTTTAAAATCAAAATACCATCACATTGTTCCTAGCTAAATTTTTATTTCACTTCATCGCATAAAAATTTTAAAATTTTTTTTTGAAGTACTACACTATTACATAAATTCGAGGTTTTTAGGAAGGGGAAGGACTCGAACGTACAACCTCATGGACTTCATCACACTAGTTATAAATTGAACTTTACATGGCAAATCGACAAGTATAAGATAAAGGGGCATTTGCAAAATTAACCTAATCAAAGTATTAAAATTCATTTTTAATCAAAAAGTATTGGTTTGATTGTTTTCAATGAAGTTGAAGGTACATAGTCTAAACTACCCTTGTTTGTTTTTTAAAAAAAAAAAAAAAAAAAAAAAAAACTAAGTCGATTTTATGAAGAAAAAAATGTGGGAGAGAGGAGAGAGAAGTTACCAATCAGAGAAGAGGTGACCGCCACCAGAGTGACAACGATGTCCTTGGAGTGACGGCAACTAAGTTGAATAGAGAAGTCGACAGTGAAGAAAATGAAAAGAAAGAGAAAAGAAGATGAAGAGAGATGAAGAGAAGAGGAGACTCGATTGAAGCCGGAGGAGGTGGCCAAGTGCCGGAGAACGTCACGCTATGCAGATGGAGAAGATTCAGTTGCTCTCTAGCATCGATTCGGTTGCTCTCTAGCATCGATTCGGTGGCCAATCGATCTGAAAATTCATAACCTAGATTGATTGATTGATGTTTCATGAAACATGACTACTGTATTTTAATTCAACCTTAGTCACGTTTCATGTTTAACATGAAACATCATAAATGTTGAATTCAATACCAAAGTATTCATTATTGTATTGAAATTATAATGAATGGTTATAAACAATCAAAACATTGGATGAGGCTAAAAACAATAATGAATAATATGGTTAGGTTATTTCTGACAATTTTTCATAAAATAAAACTAAACAAGATAAACTTCACGAGCAATGCTAGATTGTCCAAAAAAAATCTCCAAAATGATGTAGTATGTGAGTTGTCAACATCACATTCCACACCACATAAACTCATGATTTACAATGTAAGGTTTTAGATTTGTATTGGTTTGATTCCATTACAAAACTCTCTTTATTTGTAATGGTTAGTTGCTTGGGTTTTTCTTGGTTGATATGAGTTTCAAAGGAGAAAAGAAACTTCTCATGCAAAGATCGTCTTCAAGAGGAAAAATGCTTACTTGGATGCTATGGTATCAAAATACTTTTTCCTCTTGCAAGGCGTAAGCGCACACAAACACACATTGCATACATTTGTGTCTCTGCATCATTGTGCTCATTTGGTATAACACATTCACAATCTTGTTGAAGTATGCACATGCATTAGACTTAATTTGTCAAACATTGTAAAATTGCATGTTCTCGGAATATCTTTAAGAAATGGCATACTTGTGTGATTTAGTGTTTATTTGTTTGCTTTTTATTATTTTGGACTTGAATATATTCTCATATGATTCCTTGTTGAGTTTTGGTCGTTTCGGATACTCATTCATTAGTTTTCGAGTTCAAACGAGGAAGTTACGTTACTTTTCGTTCTCTTACAATGCATTGTCTTCATCGTCATATATCGAGTCGAATTTATAAACTTTGGTCAAATTTTAGTAGTCTTCCTCGTATTTTATTGAGTTAAAATTTGTAATCCAAAAGAGGATTCGAATTCAGAGTTCGGAGGTCGGAGAATGGTTGAAGAACGTGAGAGGTGCACGATGGGAGCGAAAGAGAAGAGAGGTGGCGAAGGATCAACCACCCTCTCTCCAGTGGAGGCGAGTGGCCACCACGGGAGGGACACCTCTTTGACTTCCTATGGTGGCCATGCGCCTCCACAGGAAGCAAGGATGGTGGTGGCTCAATTCCCGAATTGCTCTTGCCTTTCTCCAATCGAATTCCCTCCCTATATATTTCAAATTCGTGCTGAAATCTCTTACAACTTTTGCATTTTCGTTTTGATCATATCTCTCTCATTTCAACTCTGAATTTAGTGATCCAAAAGCCAAAATTTTTGGTCTTGAAGAGAGTAACAAGTGCCAAGCATTTTCATGGTGAAAATATGTCCTAATTAATCGCAGTCATCTTATTTCAGTTCGTGACTCATCTTTTCTTTTGGTAATCATCTTCTCTACATTTTTCTTATGATCAACTTGATGGATCTTATTATTTTATTGATAAAAAATGTTTAGAATGATTTTGATTCCAATTTTAGACTTGTTTGATTTATTTTTGAGTTGTAGCTTTATGTGATTTTGATTGAACATATTTCAAAGATAAACTTGATTCATATGAAATTGATTCTAGAAATTTTTTGTGTAATAAGCTTGATTGTTGATTCTAGATTTAGTTTCATGATCTAAAAACTAGGATTTTTTATTGTGATAATGATTATTCTAATCTAGTTCATATTGATTCACATACTTAGATTTCTAAATAACTTTGTAATTGATTGTTGAAAGCATATTCTAGTTATCTAATTGCATGTTCATAGAGTTTGTGTGATCTATTTTCTCTATTTGGTTATTTTTGTATCATTTACATCACTTAGATCATTTTCCTTGCATAAGGTGGGAAGTCTCTTGTTGTTGGATGATTCTTCAACATAAAGCAAGGAAGACTTGGTTAAGACATGTGGTCCGGTTAGTCAAGTAAGAAGTCTTAGCTAAGAGCAAGTGGCTCGTAATATCTAAGCAAAGAAGTCTTGGCTTGGAGCAAGTGGCTTCAATAAGTCCGAGCAGGGAAATATTCCTAGAGACTTGAGGATAGTCTTGGTTAGGGAGTGGCTTTCTAGAGGTGTGTTGGTCACATCTTGGATAGGAAGTATGCAAAGTGATTCACTAGGCTTGAGGGTAAATTTTGAGTTGATAGCTTGGGTTGTATATCATGTGTTGATTGTCTTTGAGTGTGTATCTCCTTTTCGTCATAGTGTGTAAATACCTATAAGGTTATACTAAACAGTTTTTTTTTTTTTTTTTTTTTTTTTTTGTGGGGGGGGGGGGTGAATAGATTGACACTCTAATTTTAAAACTCTTTCGAGACATTTGTCAAAACCTTGGTGAGCATACAAATTAACCT
Source organism: Acer negundo (assembly GCA_035582765.1). NCBI lineage: Eukaryota > Viridiplantae > Streptophyta > Magnoliopsida > Sapindales > Sapindaceae > Acer > Acer negundo. The sequence continues at coordinate 13,985,174 of CM069233.1, forward strand.
TAAACATGATTGTTATGAGAAAACAATTAACACATGTATACTCAATTCACCACCCTTAGTCTACAAAACATATACCAACAAACAATGTAACTCATATACAAGATATTCAATAAAGATCAAATTCCACAAGTTGTACTTTGAAAATTATAATGTAAGTACACTAAGTAGAACTCTACAACTTGATAGTGAAGGAATTATATTAAAACTAAAACAAAGAATACTTGTATTCACAAATATGTCCAATATGTACAAGTACTAATCAATATATGACTATACACAAAAAAGTCAATATACAAAAGAATTATATTTATAACATTGATCAAAATTATGTGTTTACATCTCGCACTTAACAAAATCTTGTTTCCAAATACATCACGAGTGAAGATTATAAAACAATGATTAAAACATACACATACACAAATATGAAAGATAGAGATAGGAAGAATTGACATAAGAGATTTTTTAACGTGGTAAAACCTCCAAAGAGGAAACATCCACGGGTTGAATTATAACCATAGAGTACTATATATATTGGAAGATAGATTAGAAATTCCTCAAAAGTGACAAACCCATGATCTACTTCCTACTGGAGTCTATATCTACCCAATCCCTATTAGTAGATTAGAAATTCATCAAAAGTGCGGAACAACTTTATATTGGTGTCTATGTCTATCCAATCGCCTGATCCTACCAACGCAATCATGCCTCTAGAGAGCCTCACATGCATAGCTATCCAGACCTACCTGATCCTAGCCATGACTTCTTGCTTGGTTATCCAGACCTCTTGTCCTAACCAAGACTTCCTTGCTTGACTATCCGGATCTCGTCCTAGTCAAGACTTCATGCCTTTTGCAATGACTTCCTAGTGTGATCAATGAATGCAAATGATGCAAACAAGCGCTCAACATAGAACATGTGATCAATACATTCTATGGAAACTAGACTTAGTGATGTGAGCACACAAGTCAAAAATAATCTAGTTACAAAAAAATGAATTAAAACCTAGAGCATGTGAAACACCTAACACATGTGACTCCTAGTTTCATTCACAAAACTAACACTTTAATAAATCATATACATGAAGCACATATTCAAGATATTAGAAACATACACCGAAAATTCTAGAATCACAAAATATGATCAATGAATATTCTAGCAAGTATTTAGAGTAATGATATAATTAATAATCAATTAAATCTTAGTTAGCTCTAAACACAAAATCAAATGTGCTAATCCTAGATTTGTTCAATTAAAAGATCCAAGCACATGCTAAGGTTATTAATCATAAAATGAGTCAATCAAAACACAAATAACCCTAGATATCAAACTAATCACAACACAATACTCAAACATGTGAAAAACTAGAATAATAGAAAACTGGTTCACATTTGTCACTAATTAGACTTGATTAGCTCTGATTTGAAGCTATCATTATCAATAGCTTTCATAAAACATACACATACATATAGAAGAAAAAAACCCAAGGTGAGTGAAGATCTAAAAAGATGAAAACTAAAAGTTTAGTTCAATACCTAAGAATCCCATGCAGTTTCAGTTTTGAGTGAATAACCACCACAAAATGTGATCAAATAGCTGCAGAATCTTTTGGAGAATGTAGGGGACTTTATTACGAAAATTCTCCAACTTGAATATTTTAATTCAGAGTTCGAATGAGAAATTTACGGTGTTTGGAAGATGAGAAAGTTGGAGAAAAAATTTGAAAACACTAGAGCTGAAATTTCTCAATGAAATTTCAACTCTAGTGTTTTCAAATGAAATCGGAAGGAAATGAGGATATTTAAATGAAAGAGAGAGAGGGATTTCAGGACCAATCAATGAAGGCCACATCACCCATCCCGTGAGAGGCACGTGAGCCTCACGGGGTAGAGGGGTGGCTAGCCCATGAGGCTCACGCACCCTTCACGGGAAGCACCCCAAAATGGCCTTCGGCCATTCTTGCCTCCTTGCGCTCCTCTCGCATTCTTCAGCCGTATTCGGGTCTCAGAACTTCGAATTCAAATTCGTCTTCGGATAACGAACCATGACTCCCTCACGCATAAGGACGACTATGAAAATTTGACAAAAGGTTATGAATTCGACTATATACATGACAACGAAGACAACACATCGTATGAAAACGTAAAGTAGCGTAGCTTCCTAGTTTGGACTCGAAACCTAATGAGTAAGTAACCGAAATGACTGGGACTCAATAAGGAATCATATGAGATCTTGTTCAAGTCCAAAAATAATAAAACAAAAACAAATAAACACAAAGTCACACAAGTATGCCATTTCATAGAGATAGTCCTGGAACATGCAATTTCACAATGTTTATCAAATTAAATCTAATACATGTGCATACTTCAATGGTGTACAACTATGCAGGGACACATATGAATGCCATGTGTGTGTGTGCCTAAACCCATTACAAGAGGAATGGGGTCTAAATATATCTTTGATGCTTTCTCCTCTTGAAGGCTTCACTTTGCTTGATGTGTTGTCCAATTTTCTTGAAACTTGATAAACCGTGAATCCTAGACAACTAATCAATATAAAAGAAATATCGTTTGGATATAGAATAATGTCAACCTAACTCAAAATCCTAACATAGTGAATTGTGGTTTGCGGGTGGTTATGGTATCAAACTTGTGGACGTTTTCTCTTTGGAGGTTTACCACGTAAAAATACTTGTGCTGATTATTCACTTTAAGTTTTTTTATCTCCATAACTTGTATTGCTTGTAACACTTGTGTAATTGAACTCTCATTGACTTGTTAAAGCAATCAATTTGTTAGACATTCCTAGTGTGCACATTATTGTTGTGTTGAAAAAGAAGTTTGGAGAATTTTAAGCACATACATATTCAACACCCCCCACCACCCCCCCCCCCCCCCTAAATATAATTACACTAAGTGAATTTCATACAAGATGTTGATAACTCACATGCCACATTATTTTGGAGGTTTTTTGGAAAGAAAAAAATTGGGAAGCCTAGCATTACATTACGTGGGGTCAAAGTGTTAATACGCGTTTGAAGACGTTTTTTTTTTATATATATTTATTATACTATAAAATGCATTTTCAAATAGTTAAAACTTCTTTTGTTTATCTTATAATACTTTTTCCGGTAAAATTGGACTGACTTAAAGGGAAAAAGCATTACGAGTGATCATATGTTGAAAAACCCTTAAGTAATATATTACACTATACAGATAAAGAAAAAAAGAAAATAACAAAAAGTAACGTAGGCCAAACTAGCCGCACAAAAAAAAAAAAAAAAAAAAAAAGTGACACACAGGCCACAAAAGAACAAACAAAAAACATCAAGAAAATCGAAACAACTCTTGGTCTATGCAATCATTGCCCACTAAAGAAGAACATAAATGAGGAATAGAGAACCACCACGACTTCCAAGCCTAAAGCGTGTTTATCTTATAATATTTTACTGAAACAAATGATTAAAAATATCGTATTGTATTAAAAATATTATTTGGAGTTTTTTTTTTTTTTTTTACAAGCATTTATGTAAATATATAAATATATATAATCCTTTTCCCATCGGTACACACTGATATAAGGAAAACATAGGACATCCAAATCTAAAAGTTGGTTTTATCCAATGAATTCTTTAAATTATACATATGTATATATATATATATAAAGATATACATTAAATAAAAAGATTTATCTTAAAATTTATTTTTTACATTATCAACAACAAATTTCTTTTTCTATAAAAACAAATAACAAACAAAAGTCTTTTTTATACATATTTTTTCTCTCCAACAACAAAACCACTTCTCTCCTCTGCACATCAATTTTCTTTTGCAACAAATAGAAAAAAAAAAATAAAACTTTGATGAATTAATGAATAAATTAATCAAACAAATGAAGATTATGAACAATCCAAATTTATTCTACAGCAAATTGAAAAAATAAATTGCCAAAACTTTGATGAACCAATCAGGTTCGAAGGCAAAACATGGTCTATTGATGATAAAAATAAATAAATAAATAAAATAAAAATAAAAAATCTTCAATATATAAAAGAAAACTTCAATATAATATTTTTTTTACTAAAAAAAAAATGATATTTTCTACGTGGGAAGAAAAATGATAATTGTTCATTGGTTCCATATAAAAGGCATATATCCGGTAAATGATTTTTTTTTTCCTTCAAAAAATCAATGTCCACTATACTATTACATTCAATTTCATAGTTTTTGAAAACTATTATGTATCATGAGTAAACAATCTTCAAATTGTTTACCATTTTTCTTTTACATATATTGTGGGTCTCTTTGAAAATTAAAAAATTAATCGATCATGTTGTGTCTCTAGTCTCCAGACATGATTGGTTCATCAAAGTTTTGTCGATTGTTGCGGAAGAAAATTGATGAGAAGAGAGAATCAATTTTTTTGCTAGAGAGAAAGAGATGAAGTTTGAGAAGTTATGTTGTTAGAGAGAGAGTTAAACAATTTGAAAGAAGAAAATACATATAGATAAGATTTTTGTTGATAATGTAAAAAATAATTTATACAGATATGTGCAGTCTGGATAACTACTCCCACAAATCGAGAGAAAATTCCTCTCACAAGCTTGTAAAATAGGCATGATAAGACAAATCAAGAGGTGCACTACCTCATATATATAAAATTATATATATATATATATATACGGTAGTGTTCACATAAGTGCGCACTTATGTAAATACATGAGTACATTGAGTCTAAGTCAAAGTAGTTGAATCTAACGACTCTCATTCAATGCACTCATGTATTTACATAAGTGCGCACTTATGTGAACACTACCATATATATATATATATATATATATATATGTATATTTATATTAAAGAATCAAATCTAATCAGATGAAACCTACGCTTAAATTCAGATGCCCTATGTTTTCCTTATATCAGTACATATTAAGAAGAAAAAGACCTATATATATTTATTGAGACATGATTATATCAAAAGGATTTTCACCACGGAAGCAATATTGAAAATATCGTCCAATTATCAAAATTCTACAAAAATAAATGCAACAACTAACAAATCATCTTCTAAGACCATCTCCAATGCATGTGTTATTGCCAATGCCAAATTTAACACAAAAAGAGTAAAATGTTATATTTAGCATAACAATTTAGCATTTTGCTCAAATGCACAGTTCTATTTAAAATGTTATTTTTATTATTTTATTAATTAAAATTATAAAAATCAACACTTACCGTTAATGAATTCATTATTATTATTTTTTTAATTGTTTCCATTCTTTATTTTCCCTTTCCCCTTCTTCCCTGCTCTGCTTTTGTTGTCTTCTAGATTTATTTATTTTTTTGCTTCAGGCTAGAACACAAAAGGTTTAGGTTGGTAGTAGCAAGAGTTTCATGAGCAATTTGTTAAATAAAATATTGGGAGGAGAGTTTGATGACTCCTCGTCTAATGATGAAGATCACAAAACCAAAGTGGTTCACTTTGTGACATCCAGCTTTCACATGATGAAATCACAATGAGGTAAACGTTTCGGTTTTGTTATTAGTCGCAAATATATATATATATACATATCATGATAGAATTTCCAATAATAGGCGATTATTTCGAGATTATTTTTCTGTAAATCCAGTATATCCACCAAATCTTTTTTGAAGACGCTTTCGAATGAATCGCTCTTTGTTCCACCGTATCTTAAATACAATTCAACAATGTGATGATTACTTTGTATAAAAGAATGATGGATTGGGAAGACCAGGGTTGTCTGGTTTACAAAGAATGACTGCATCAATTAGGATGCTAACATATGGCTTGTTTGCTGATTGTGTTGATGAGTATTTAAGAATTGGGGAAAGCACAACTATTAAATCTTTGAAAAAAAATTGTCAAGCAATTATCTTCACTTTTGAAGAAGAATATTTGAGATCACCAATATAGGAGGATTTCTCAAGATTGCTAAAAGAGGGGGGGAAACGTGGATTTCCTGGAATGTTAGGGAGTTTGGATTGGATGCATTGGTGGTGGAAGAATTGTCCAAGTGCATGGCATGGACAGTACATTGGGCATGCTCAAAAGCCAACAATTATACTTGAGGTAATGGCTTCATATGATTTGTGGGTATGGCATGTCTTCTTTGGAATGCCTGGATCTCACAATGATATTAATGTTCTTAATCGATCTCTTCTATTTTCTGAACCAGTTGAGGGACGAACACTTCTTGCCAACTATACCATAAATGGTCACATTTGCAACATGGGATATTATTTGGTTGATGGCATCTATCCAAAATGGGCAACACTAGTTCAATCAATTTCTCAATCTCAAGGTTTAAAGAATAAATTATTTGCAACTATGCAAGAAGCGTGTAAAAAGGATGTAGAAAGAGCATTTGGGGTACTCCAAGCATGGTTTGCTATTGTTTGAGGGCCTGCAAGATTTTAGAGCCATAAAAATATTGATTCTATTATGAAAACTTGCATTATTTTACACAATATGATTGTTGAAGATGAGCGTAATGAATCTCTAGATAATGAGTATGATTCATTAGACTTGTTACCTATAGTTGAAGTGTCACATGAGAAAACACTCAACTTTCATGAGATTATTGCTCGTCACCACATGATTCGATCTTCTGAGCAATACTATTCACTTCGCAATGACCTTATTGAACATTTGTGGTCACAGCATGGACAAGAAGATTTATAAGTATTATAGGACAATAATATTTTGATATGTATCATGTGTATCCTAAGTATTATACTTAAGACAATTATGGTGTGTCTAATTATATCTAGATGGGGGTGAATAGATTTTAATCAAGTTAATTACCAATTTTTCTTGATTAGTCAATATTCAATAAAAACCTATTTCTAGTCAAAACAACAATCAAGTGTAAAGTACGGAAAATAAATAGCACTTGATTTTTACGTAGAAACCTTAAACAAAGAAAAACCATGGGCTAGTATGTACGCCACACACGATCCTCGAATCCACTATTTGTAATGGTGTTTACAACCTAAGTTGACCACGTCAAACCCTACATGGTCACTAACCCACCACTACTACTCAACGAGCCTTTAATAGCGAACCTAGATCAATTTGCACGCAAACTAAGCAACCTTAGCCACAAGACTTAATTCTCACTAAAGAGATCAACAATCTAATTGAATATCATGATATTCAATTATGCAATTAATACTAGGTTACACTAAAAGCTTATCTAGGATGAAAGATGACAATAATCACAATTCTAGATATCAATATTTGTTATATGACATGACATATATAGCTATCAAAGATTAAGCAATCCTAGTAATAGCTATCAAGATATAACTCTCAAACAATCAACACACTAATCTCAATCTTGTAAATAGAATATGTTCTAAAAGTATACAAGTGATAAATGAGATTACGGGCCAGTTTGAAGTTAAAATCAATTTATTTTATAATTTTGATATAAAATGATGTTTGGTAAAACTTCCAAAAGTAATTAATTGATAATATGGCAAGTTTTGACAGTGATTTTGAGAAGTAAGTGGAGGGTTACTTTTTAAAAGTGATTACAGAATAATCCATTTCAGCATTTAATGAATCTTTTAAAATATCATTATTATCCTTATGAAATTAAATTAAAATCATTTATATTCCTTATTTCATCTTAAAATTAAAGATTCTAATTAAATATTGATTTGATATATAAAATATTTATAAAATATTTTTATTATTCTTATGGAATTTGTTTTTTTTTTTTCTAATTTAAATATTCTACTTAAATATTGATTTAATATATATAATTAATGAAAAATAAAATAAAATAAGGTTCTAAAATCATGTCTATTTTGGTCATTGTAACTAATTTCAACACTTTTGAAATAAAATTACCAAACATATGTATACTACTTATAAGATACACAGTAGTTTTAAAAGTATAATTAACCAAACATCTACTGATTAACATTACAACTGATTATTTCTTAAGCATAACTAACAGTGATTATTATAAAAGTTATAGCAATATCAAAATGGCCCTACTTGTTAAGTAAGACACTAAATATGTAAGATATTAGTGAACAACTTACCAAGCAAAGTGTGTTGAAGAAAAACCATACATAGATGCCACCCAGATGATCTTAGATGATGCTAGATGATGTTTGATGCACATAGATATGTGTTTGAGTAATCAAAGGTGAGTTATTTAGTGATTTTTTCTCTTTGGAAAAATGATAAGTCAAAATATGTTTTTGACTCACTAAAAAACGACATAAAGACAAAGGAGCATATATATATATATATGATGTCACATTGATGCTACGACGTTTTGATAAATTTTCAAAACTTTTGCCTTGACCGCTATTCACCAGCTCTACGTAGGGTGGGTGTACAGCGGTTCACCTGGGAAAATGAAAAACATGTTCTTCATAATCCGCTCTGCACAATAGCAACATTGGAGCGTACCAGAGGTGAGTGCTCTCGGGTTTTTGAGAGCTAATGTTCACCCGCTGTACGTACAATGGTTGTACAGCAGGTGTACAATGATGGAAAAAAATCCATCAGGTGCCCCGTTGTACGTACATCGACCGTACAATGGGTAAGAGCAATTTTGCTTAATGCTCCTTATAGGCGATGTACGTTGGGCGACCCAACAACGGGTGTACAACGCCCATACTAAAATGATGCATCATAAAGCCTAACATGTCATGACATTTAACAACCAAGATGCAATCATTTAAACATGCATGAAGAGGATTCAAGAACATGAATGCACAAACATAAAACACAGAACATATAAGAAGTATAGATATGCATGAGTTGTATGTGTGTGCAACTAGATCTCTTCAATGCAATTAAGCACAAGTGTTATACCTTTAGAGTACTTATCATCTTGAGGTTTTGAGAAAGTCTTTGTTGAGCTTGATCACCAACAATTAGAAGCCTAAGCTACCCTTACATCACAAACCCCAAATGTGGTTTGTCACCGAAATAAACCAATCAAACTTGAAGAACTTATAGTACTGCTTTTTTTTTTTCCTTCAAAGACTATAGAATCTTAACTTTTGTTTAAATGTTGGGTACACGTGAACTTAGGATCTCAGCAAGAAAAAATAGGGATGAAGTCACAAACTGATGGACAAAATTTAGAACCTTTAATAATTACATGTTACATGTACAATAGTCATGCTTCAAATCTACATGAGCATAATTGACAGCTGAGATAATTGCCAATAACTGACAGTTGAGATAATTGCATAATGCTTCCATTTCCTTACATCTAAACCACGAAAAGCTTGAGAGCTAAATTATTGTCAATAATTCAACTCAACAATCAACATATCCAACAAGACAAGGGATAACATCGTAATACCAAAAAACTGATAGCTGAGATAATTGCCATAAATTCAATTACAAGTAACTTATCAAGAGTGAGTCTACAATTACCAATAACTCATCAAAAGTGAGTCTACAATACAACCATCGGAGTATCATTCAAAACATGATAAAACTTTAATCTTGTTACAGAGAAGGTGGAAAAGGAACATAGCCCTATGAATCTGCAGGATGATCCATTTTAGCAAGAATTTGAGCTTTTCAATGCTCATATTAGGCTTTTGTACAGGGATCCATATTGGAGGTGTCCATCAACATAATTTTATCATCTTTCTCTATTTGCTCTCCTTTCTCAATCATTATTTTTAGTTTCATTTCTGTCTTTCTGTTCTCTCTTTCATTTGCCTCTTCTAATATTTGTAATTTTCTTTCTTCTGCACGAGCTTTTCTTTCTTGATCCTCATATGTTTGCTTATTAAATTCAGACATCAAATCACATAAATGAGTGCTTGAAGCATCGACCAACTTATTTTTTTTTTCGTGATTCTTTTTCAGCTTTCCTACTGATGGGTTTTTTATTTAAATCATTGATATCATTTTCAAAGGGAAGATGATTGGAGTCTTAAGAATGAGGTGTTTCAAGAACCTAGGAAGGTGAAGTTGGGTGTGGCGAATCATTGATTTTAGTAATTGTATGATTTTGTTTAGTCTGCATATCTAAATCATGCCACTTGACGCCTTGATTCAACACTTCCCAACAATGATCAAATGCAAATTTTTTCTTCTCAATATCAATATTAGCAATTTTGCTTGAAGAAACTAAAAATTAACTACGTATTAGAAGTAAAATATCAAACACTAAATAATAAATAATAAATAATATAAATCTTAAATCATATGAGCACAGTAAGATAGAATTCTCTCAAGTTTGACATGCTAGCTCAATATATCACAATGCATTTGACGGGGCAATCTGTGTTCTATTGGATTGACAATATAGTTTGTTTAGTGTTTGTAGGCATAGTTAGGACTCAGGCTGTCTATCTCTCAAATATTCAAAAAGAGAAATGAAAAAAAAAAAAAAAAAACAATCACAGTTTATCTTACCTTATCAACTTCAATCATTCCAGATTGTTGCATATTTTCTATTTGAGAGAGTTATCCACGAAATTTGTTGCAACATCTCATGATTGTGCCCCAACGAGATTGAATAGAAGTTTTTATTCATACGCTTTGATCATTGGCATGGATAGTGTAATTCTCCAACACACGATCCCAAAAATTATGTGAAGTCTGCAAGTTACCAACAACAGGATCTTGGGTGATGACCAACCAAGCATTGCAGATAGCTACATCTTGGTTATTTGTAAATGATTTTTCACGTTTTGAAAGATTTTGATTCTCTTCCACTGAAAAAATATTTTTGTATATACAAATGGAAGATATGAAATTTGGAGATGAATAAAAAAATGAAAAGACAAAAATGGAAGAACATCATGAAATAAATTTTGATTGAAATATCATTAATGAACATTAAATTTAAATTATTTTAAATATTTTAAATATATAATGATATTTTTATAATTAAAAAATGAGTATTTATTGTTGTACCAAATATGGCATATGCTATACCGTGTGCCAAATTTGCATATGTCATATATGGCATAGTATTTGGCATTGCATTGAAGGATGGTTTCTATACTCTATGCTAAATTTTAGCATTGGCACAATAATTTAGCACAATATTGGAGATGCTCTAACTACTAATAACATTACATTTATTATTTGGAATGCACAAGAGCAATGATGATAACTTAGTTGCAACCAAATGCAAACTTGAGCTCACGAAACACATTTTTTTTTCCAAAAGCTTGTTTACTTATAATTGAGAGGTAGAGGTCGTAATGTAAAGGTCATCGAGACCAGGTACCTCGACGGGGACCTTTTTATGAAAGGCAGAGGTTGACAAGACCACATACCTATAATAAATACAATTAGAGGTCGACGGGGACCTTTGTATGGAAGGTAGAGGTCGACAAGACCAGTTACCTGCAATATATATAATTTAGAGGTCGACGGGGACCTTTTTGTGGGAGGTAAAGGTCGACAAGACCAGCTACCAGTAATTAATATAATTTAAAGGTTGGCAGAGACCTTTGTGCAGAAAGTAGAAATCGAGTAATAAACAAACTTACTGAGGAAAAAGTCAAACTTTATTAATAGTTCAAGGGTCGATCGACAAGTTAGCAATGGTTACATGGAGATAATTTCTTTTTACACGTGTGAGGTTGACTTGACCATATGTCTTTCTTTTGACATACTATATTTGACAAATTGTTGTGTATACCCGTATTCTTGACATTTAGGGTTTGTCCCCAGTGGTATTCTCTAAATTTCCAATGTGCTATGTTGAATGTGGACATTAGGAATTGTAGTAAATCCTTGAAAGCAGGATGTTTTTTGTCTGTATGTGCCTTTGAAAGCAGAGCTTGAATTCCTAGTCGATGTTGGAAGTGTCAAGCCTTGTCATAGGTTGAAACTCATTGAGTTCCTACGAAACATCTCATTTTTGAGCTTGTCGAATGTCGACGGCTCTTAGTTTGAACATATTGGTAATATTTGGAGTGGAATGCTTTTTCTTTTTCGAAAAAATTATTTTTAAGTGAGCTCAGCTTGCACTTAAGTCATCATCATTGCTCTTGTTTATCGAGTTGTTAGTGCCAAATGTCTAGAATAAGTATTCAATAAAGAAACAACAAAATGAAAATGATGAGTTAGAAATGATACTGTCTTAGATGTAGCAACTGTTATGGATCTCTCAACCATCGAGGTCTCTCAGTTTGTATGCTCCTCGCCCTTTAACGACTGTTATTTGGTAGGGTCATTCCCAAGTCAGGCCCAGCTTTCCTGTTCCTTGTTCTTTAGTATTTTGGAGCACCCAATATCCTATCTTGAAGTTTCTGATTTTGACATTTTTGTTGTAATGTCTAACTATCTGTTATTGGTAGGCTTGTACTGTCATTACAACTAGTTCTCAAAGCTCGTTAAGTTGATCGCATATAGCAGTTATTGATTGTTCTATTCTTTCGATGGATTCTCACTTCGAGTAGTTGCAAGTCTCATTTCAATTAGGATCACAGCTTCAGAGCCGTAGACGAGCAAGAATGGTGTTTCCTCAGTCGAACTTCGAGCCGTAATTCTGTACGAAAAGAGTATTTCGGATAACTTATCTGCCCAAGCACCTTTCTCACTTTCTAGATGCTTTTTAAGGGTGTTGACATTTGTTTTGTTTATCGATTCCGCATGTCTATTAGCTTAAGGGTAGTGGGGAGTCGAAAAAAACACAGCTTTATCTGGTACTTGTTATAAAAGTTTTAGAAGTCGAATGAAATAAATTGGGCACTGTTGTTGGTTACTATTTCTTGAGCACGCCGAACCTGCAAATTATATTTTTTCATACGAAATTTTGTACATGTGTCGCATACATGCTGGAATGCTCCTGCTTCGACCCATTTGGTGAAGTAGTTTATTATGACGAGAATGTAGACTACTCAACTTAGGGATGTTCAAAATTTGCCTACAATATCCATTCCCCATTTCATAAAAGGTCAAGAGGTCGAAATAGAGTTCAACATACCTGGAGGAAGGTGGGATACTTTTGAAAATCTTTGACACTTGTCGCAACTTCTCACGTGATTTTGAGTCGGATCACATTAAGGGCTAATAATACCTAGTTGTGGTTGCTCGATTCGACAGGCTCCTTGCCCCGGAGTGGTTTCCACATTGTTCTTAGTGGAGACTTTTTAGAACATCATATGCTCCACGGGGGTTAAGACATCTCAAATAGAGCCCTGTAAAAGATTTTGTATACATCTTACCATAAAAGATGCAGAACTTGGCAACTTTAGCCCTTATTTTTCTTGTGTCGCTTCTATCACTTCGTAAGATGTCAGCTTGTAGGTAGTCAATCAGAGGGATCATCCATGTTTTCTTATGGTCAACAAGTGCTACTACCTCCTTGTCGCATATTGCCGACCGCTGAAGGTGTACAACTGGGATTGACTTAGGGCTATTGGCATGAATTGTCGATCCTAGAGTAGCCAGTGCATCTGCTAGAGTATTTTCTGATTTAGTACCTACAAAAGAGAAAACTTATCGAACGATGACTGCATCTCCTTGGCTTTAGCCAAATATATGGTCATTCTTTTATCTTTTGTTACGTTCATTTGTTGCACGACTAGCTACGAGTCGCTTTGCAAGACTAGCCGATTTGCATGACTAGCTACGATACCGACAATTAAGGCCTCTTATTCGGCTTCATTATTGGTCGCGTGAAACTCACAGTGGACTAACTGTTCTAAGGTTTCTCCTTGCATGGATTCAAGAACAAGTCCAAGTCCGAGTCCGAGTCCAAGTCCGACTCCGAGTCTTAGTCCACTTCTTTTTATCTTGCTTAACCCGTCAACAGGCAAGGTTCCAAATCTACTTGTAGGGCTCTCCATGAGCAATATCATTTCTTGTTCAACCTGCAAATATTTGTTAGGGGTGAAATCTCTGATAAAGTCAGCAATTAACTGAGATTTCATTGTCGTTCGTGGCTGGAAAGTGATGTCCTGCTCACTAAGTTCGATCGCCCATTTAATTAGTCAACCTGAGAGTTCAAGTTTAAGTTGTACGTTTTTGAGTTGGAAGGTCATTAGTGTTGTGATGTATATAGTCTCAATTTTTGAGCGGCCATGAGGGAAAGCTTTTCCTGTTGTCTGTACGTGGTTTCTACGTCAAGTAGGGCTTTATTCACGTAGTACACTGGATGTTGTGGGCATTTGTCTTCCTTTATCAGTACAGCACTCACTATTATGTCGAATACCGCCAAGTATTAGTACAATGTTTCTTTATCTTTAGGCTTAAGCAGTAGTGGTGGTGAAGCCAAATATTATTTCAGGTCCTATAGGGCTTTCTCAAACTGTTCATTCCATTCAAACGTTTTGTTCTTTCACATGGTATTGAAAAAGGGCTGGCAATATTCAAAAGACTTGGAGATGAATTGATTTAAGGCTGCCACTCTGATGCCCCGCCCAAGAAAGGGACCCAAGCCCTAGTAGCCCTGCTAAATGGTATACCCTTCATGACTCATTCAGGAATAACCAATTCATGGGGCCGGATATACGGAATTGGGATCTCTCTCACACGTAAATCCGAAGAAGTTATCACAGACGAGCCCTGGTCTCAATGCCCGCTTCTACGAAATAATTTATCTATGAGTTTTTGTACGTCATTGATGCTTTTTAGCGATGTTATTCCTCTGATAGACCTGATTTGGTAGAGGTTTGCTTCGAACCCTCTTTAAGTCACCAAATAACCTAGAAATTTTCCAAACGACAAACCAAAAGAGCATTTAGTGGGGTTTAGTTTCATACCATATTTGCCGAGCATGTCGAACAACTGTTTCAAGTGATCTATGTGTTATCGAGCAATGACCGATTTGACCAACATATCATCGATATAGACCTCCATCATCGATCCAAGCATCTCAGCGAACATTTTGTTGATTAGTTGTTGTAGGTCGCACCTGCATTTTTCAAACGAAACGGCATTACTTTGTAATAGAAAATACTTCATTCGGTGATAAAAGCGGTCTTTTCCTGATCGTTTAGATGCATAATGATCAAGTTGTATTCGGAGAAGGCGTCCATGAAGCTGAGAAGTTTGTGTCCTGATGTGATGTCGACCAACATGTCGATGTGTGGCATAGGAAAGGTGAAACAAATAACGGTGTGTCTAATTATATCTAGAGGGGTGAATAGATTTTAATCAAGTTAATTACTAATTTTTCTTGATTAGTCAATATTCAATAAAAACCCCAATCTAGTCAAAAATACAATCAACCTAATCTAAGTGCGGAAAACAATAAATTGCAAGTTGATTGATTTACGTGAGAAACCCTCAACAGGGAAAAACTCACGAGCTAATATGCTAGCCACACATGATCCTCGAAATCACTACTTGTAATGATGTTTACAATTTAGGTTGACATAAATCATTCTTGGTCACTAACCCACCACTACTACCCAACGGGCCTTTAATAGAAACTCTAGATCAACTTATTTGTGTAATAAGAAATCTTAATCACAATACTTAATTCTCAATGAAGAGATTAACAACCTATGTGAATATGATAATATTCTAAATGCAAATAATGTTAGGTTACACTAAATGCTTATCTAGGAATTAAAGATGTCAATAATAACAATCCTAGATATCATGTGTCCACATGTCATATGCAAACCTAGCTATTTAAGATAAAATAATCCTAAGCAATAGCTATCACAATACAACCACTCAATCAATCAACAGATAATCTCAATCTTATATATATATAATCTAATCTAGATGCATACAAGTAATAAATGAGATTTCTAGTGAAGTAAGAACACAAAAAAGAATAATGAGTGTTCAACTTGTCAAGTCATGTGTCTTAAAGAAGACCCATGTATAGATACATCCTAGATAATCCTAGATGATGTTTGATGCACATGGAAATGAGTTTAGAAAATTAAAGGAGCAATCTTTGTGCTCTTTCTCTCAAAAATCTCTCTTTCTCTTTTAGGTTCTTGATGTTTAAAAAGCTAAGCTAAAGAAAGTGACATAATGGTGTATTTATATAGGGCAATAAAAAGCTTGGTGAGAAGATATGTTTGCCCCTGAAACACGCCGATTGACGGTTTCATTCGGTGGCCACCAACCGTCGAATTCAACCCGAGAGTGTCAAGTATCAACAGCGGTTTCATTCGACGGTTTCAAGGCCGCTGATAATAACCGCAGAAACATTCCAGACACTACTGAAATCAAACGGCGATTTCATTCGGCTGTCATGGCCGCCGATCAAACCGTCGTTTCACCAATTGTGGTGAAACCAAAGAAGAAGCCAAGAGCATTCTCCAAAGGTGATCTTTGCGATAAACCAAGCACACCAACGTGCATGCACGGACGTTTCCGAAAAAACTTCGGGAAACAAATTACTGGACATACTAACACACAACAAGATTCAACAACGAAGTGCAAGCGGGAAATGTGAAAAGAATACACACAAGAGCAATGGGCACATATGTAAGCGTGAGAAGTGTGTATGCAACTAAGTCTTTTCAATGTAAATTAAGCACAAGTGTTTTACCTTTTAAGTGTTTATCATCTTGAGGTCTTGAGAGGGCCTTTTGTTGAGCATGATCACTAACGCCTAAACTACCCTTACATGTCAAACCCTAATTGTGGTTTATCCACGAAATAAGCCAATCAAAACTTAAGGAACTTACAATCTCCTCATTTGGCTATTTCATGACAAAACCACCACTCACATTGATCCTCACAACAAAAATGAAACTAAAGGTCAACAATGATTTTCTACATTACAAAGAGATATTTAAAAGCTAGATCTTCAAGTCTTCAATCTCTTGTAGAACAATCAATCCTTCAAAACAAATTTTCTACAATTTCCAAGACAAGTGAATGTGATGTGATCGAGTGAAATCAAAACAAGCATTTGCATTTAAAGAAATCAAGCAACATCATGCAATGAATGTGCAATGCAATGCTCCCCCTCAACAAGTTACTCCCCCTTAATAGGCAATCTACCCAATATGCGAATTTGCTACTATAACTCCCTTACCACATACTACTTCCCCTTTTTGTCATGAGATAGGAAAATGAGTATTCCCCAACTGGGTCATCTTAGCAAAGAGAGATAGTAGCATACAAGACAATTGCAAAATCATATAAGCCACTTTATGCAACTCAATTAATTAGAAAAGAAGCAAGGAGATTTATTTTAAGAAAATGTGTGATTATAATACTTTGCATGAAAGACATGTTGCATTCAAGTCCAAAGACAACGGTATTCGGCAAAGCAAATGAAAAGGTTTCCAATAGAATTCAAACCAATTTCACCATTTGTCATGAATTCAAGCAAGGATATAGAGTTATCATTCATTCAATTTAATAAGCAATTATATCCAACTTTATAAGTAAAACAAGGCATGAGCGACTTTTGCACCCTATTCGATTTTTCCGGGTAAGATACTAATATGATTGTAGCCATGTTTAACAAATAAAGAAAGAGAGACATTGGATTTTAAAATCCTTAGAACGAATACATTTATCCTTTATTCATTTGAGTCTCATAATTTGCTTTTCACACAATTTTGCATTTAAGAAATTGCAATCACATATAGTTTTTGCATTTAGGAATTTGCAATCAACATTTCATGCTTTTCATTTTAAGCATCTCATTTGAAAGAATCATCATATCATAGAGATTAATTATAGGTCATTCAAAGAGTACTTCCTAAGTAAATCTCCTAGTCCAAAAATGCATGTTTTAACATAAATATGACATGAATTGTAATCAAAGCAATGGTTCACACTTATTGAAGAAAATAGGATATAAGCATATGTGCAACCAATATACTCAAGCAATTAATAAAAAAACCATAAGATTTTTCAAATTTTTTGTATGTGACAAGTATGCAAGATTGCTTTCTTTGCTTGAGTTCCCTATATGGGATCAATTTCCAAACCACATTAATCCATGAGACTAATCCCAATAGATATACTAGGTGCATGAAACCTAGTTGCATCTAAGGGTTTAGTAAATAAATCCTCTAGTTGATCATTTGTACCTACATGTTCAAGTACAATGCATTTGTTCTCAACTAGTTCTTTAATGAAATGATGTCAGATGTCAATATGCTTTGTCATAGAGCGTTGCGCCAAATTCTTGAAAATGTTAATGGCACTCATGTTATCACAGAAGAGAGTTAGAGTACCTTGATTGAATCCATAGTCGACAAGCATTTGCTTTATCTATAGGAGTTGAGTGCATCCACTCACCGCGGCAATGTATTCGACTTCGGTCGTGGATAAGGAAATAGAATTTTGCTTCTTCCAAAACCAAGACACCGAGTTGTTCCTTAGGAAGAAGCAACCGCCCGATGTGCTCTTCCTATCATCATAATTTCCTGCCTAATCTGCATCACTAAAGCCAACTAAACTAGCATTAATGTCAAAAGAGTACCAAATCCAGTTGAATGTCTCATTCACATAGCAAATGATTCTCTTAACGGAAGAGAAGTGGGACTCATTAGGATCTGATTGGTACCTAGCACACACACCCACACTAAAAGATATATCTAGTTTACTTGTGGTCAAATAAAGCAAGCTACCAATCATGCCTCGATATAGAGTTTGTTCCACACTTTTTCCACTAACATCCTTGCTTAGCTTCAAAGTGGTACTCATGGGTGTATCACAATGTTTGAAATTTTCAAGACCAAACTTCTTCACTGGGTTTTTTGCATATTTAGCTTGGGTTATAAAAATCTCACCATTCAATTGCTTAATTTGCAAACCTAGGAAATAACTTAATTCACCAACAAGACTCATCTCAAATTCATGAGACATAACTTCAACAAATTGTTGGACCTTGGTGTTATTGGTGGAGCCAAATACAATGTCATCAATATAGATTTGGGCTATGAATAACTCATCTTTATTTCTCTTGATGAACAAGGTCTTGTCAACACTACCACTTGTGTAGTCACTGTCAACAAGAAATTGAGTAAGGCACTCATACCAAGCCATCGGTGCTTGTTTTAACTCATATAAAGCCTTCTCGAGGTGATAGACATGGTTGGGGTAGTATGCATCCACAAACCCCTCAGGTTGTTCAACAAACACTTCCTCTTACAAGAAGCCATTGAGGAGGGCACTCTTCATATCCATTTGGTGCAATTTGAACTGGTGCACATAATATATAGACAAGATAAACCTAATGGACTATAGAAGGGCAATGAGAGCAAAAGTCTCCTCAAAGTCAATACCCTTAATTTAAAAGTACCTTTGTGCAACAAGCCTTGCCTTTTTACGCACAATGTTGTCATCCTCATCAGATTTGTTCTTATACACCCATTTGGTGCCTATGACATTTGTGATTTTAGGCCTATGAACTAGAATCCAAACCTCATTCCTTTCAAATTGGTTTAGATCTTCTTGCATGGCAAGAACCCAATATTCATCATTTAAGGCCTTATCAACCTTTTAAGGTTCTATTTGATAGGTATGGCATGTATAACTAATAAGATTAGCTATATGATGCCTAATCCTAACACCCTTATTGACTTCTCTCCTAGCCCATGGAGCTTCTTAACCCATAGAGCGGGTTTATTAAAGTCTAAGAGAGGAACTCTATCAAAAGGTTGTGTGTCATCTTCATTAAGGTTAGACCTCCGATCAATATGAGTCTCCACAGCCTTTTCCAAGGAAGAATCATCAATTATAACAACCCCCTCCTCATGCTTACTAGTCTTAGGCCTACAATCATCTATGACTACATTAGATGATTCTATGACGCTTCAAGTCTTCAAGTTGAATACTCTATAGGCTCTACTATTCAAGGCATAGCTAATAAAAATACCCTCATCACTCTTAGCATCAAACTGGCCAAGTTGATCACGGTCATTTAGAATGTAGCATTTGCTTCCAAAAGAGTGGAAGTAGCTAACATTTAGCTTCATATCTCTCCATAACTCATATGAGGTTTGCCTAGTGCCGGATCTTATGAAGACTCTATTGCCTATATAGCAAGCTGTGTTGACGGCTTTGGCCCATAAGTTCCTAAGGACATTGTTGCTAAGCAACATTACACAAGCCATTTCTTAAAAGACCTTATTTTTTCTCTCAACAACTCTATTTTGTTGAGGTGTCCTAGGAGCCGAAAACTCATGGGAAATGCCTAGGCTATTGTAATAGCTTTCAAAGTAGGCATTCTCAAACTCCCTTACATGGTCACTTCTAATCCGTTTAATGCTTTTAATGTTAGAGTCTTTTTCATTTTGAATTTTAGTGCAAAGCATTTTAAACTTGTCAAAAGTTTCAGATTTTTCTCTACGGAAATATGTCCATGTGTACCTAGAGAAATCATCTACATAAACAAAAATGTATTTCTTTCTACCTAAACTTTCGGGTTGCATGGGACCCATAAGATCCATATGGAGAAGCTCTAGGGGCTCTCTAGTAGAGAGATACTTGTCCTTCTTATGTATGCTCTTGGTTTGTTTTCTTTGTTGGCAAGGTCCACAAACACCATCCACTTTCTTCCCAAGCTTGGGAAGGCCATGCACAACATTGAACTTATCTAAGATTCTCAAATCCTGATAGTTCATGTGGCCAAGTCTTTCATGCCACAACTCAATTTGCTCATCCTTAGACACATTACAAGAGACAACTCTAGCTTCAAGACAATAGAAATTGTCACTAGATCTCTTTCTTTTCAACAATGTTTGTCCATCAAGCTTTAGGATTAAGCAATCATTTTTGTTAAACAAGACGGAGAGTCCTTCATCACTAAGATGAGAAATGCTTATTAAATTGGCTTTCAAACCATATACATATAAAGCATTGGACAAGGAAGGTAAATCGGGAATGGAAGTTGTTCCTTTCCCTACAACTCTCTTTTTAAATCCATCACCAAAGGTGACAAATCCCCATTCCTCCATGACAAGAGTCTCAAAGCAATTCTTGTTTCCCGTCATCTGCCTAGAGCATCCACTATCCAAGTACCAAATATTAGAAGAATTTGCATTCAAGGCAATTTGAGCAATATGGAAAAAGTATTCATCTCTTCTAATCCACTTAGGTGAAACATTTTTCTCCTAATGGTTAATGGTACATGGGCTCTAAATATCCTAGGATCATGCAAATGGGTTATATTTTTCATAGGAACATGCATCTGGACTCTAGCATTTTTCTTTTCAATAATGCTCTCAACTCTACGTATTTTAATATAAAGAAAGCAATTTCGTCTAATATGACCATCAACACCACAAAAATAGCAAGTGGGAGTAAAGTGAGGAATCATACCATGTCCACGAGTGTGCATTGGAGCTTTCCCATGTCGTTGTGGTTGAGTTAGTTTATTTTTTATTTGTTGTTGAACCGATCTAGTTTACTTCCTTGTTTGAGGTTACATGATTGGTCTCTTTCCTTGGTGAGCCATTTGTTGAGGAAAGTTGGCTTGATGAGCTCTTATGGGTTGAGCTTGAGGTTGTCTTCTTAGTGCCACCTTCACTTGAGCACTATATGAGCATTGTCCTATATCAATCTTCTTCCAAGGATTTTGTATCGGTGAAGGTTCTTTGTTGCTCAAGCTCTTGACAAATACGGTCTTGTTAGGAGTGGAGGTCTCCTTACCATCTTCAAACCCAAGACCTCTTTTGTCATAAGGACTTTTTCGGTGCTTGAAGCCATCTTAGTCACCGATCCTTTAGCTTCTTCAAGCTCCTTCAACCTCCTTCTTCAAACCTTTTTCATTCTTTATAGATAAAGCTAACTCATCTTTTAGCTTATCTTCAATCTTCTTGGATCTCACCATTTCTTCACTTAAGAGGTTAACTTATGTTGAAAGCTTTAGATTTTCCTTCTTCAATCTCCTAAATTATCTTTTATTCTTCATTCTAGAGCTTTCTTGACTATGTAGTCATGAACATCCATAATTTCCACATTTCCATTTCTAGAGTTAGATTAGGAGCCATCATCACTTGAGTCACTTTCCTCTTGACACTCTTCCTCTTCTTCACTAACATCTTTGCTCTTGTAGGAGGAAAAAAAGGTTATGAAGTTAGCCACTTGATCTTCATCATGTGAAGATTCATCTCCCTCATCGGAGTCATCACTTCCACTCCAAGTGGCGTCCATCACCTTTCCCTTCTTTTTGTTCTTCAAATTTCCAAAATCGGGAGCGATGTGCCTATGCCACCATAATCAAAGCATTGGATCCCTTTTCTCTCATTCTTTTCTTGCCTTGGCTCAAACTTTTTGAAGGGAGCCTTTTTCTTCAAGTCTTGGCTTTTGGATCCAAAACCTTTCTTCTCAAACTTGAGAAACTTCTTGAATCTTCTCATCAACAAGGACATGTCTTCATCCGAGTTATCATTTTCCTCTTTCTCAACTTTGGAGGCCTTCAAAGCAATTCCCTTTTGCTTCTTAAGAGGTGTAAAGGTAGAACCCTTCCTAGACTCATAAGCTAGAAGCCTCATAATCACCTCACTCGGCTTCATATTCTTATAATCACTATTCTCCTCTAAAGCCATTACCTTAGACTCAAATCTTTCGGGGAGAGATCTCATAATTTTTTGCTTAATTCTCCTATCCGAATAAGGGTTACCAAGTTGATGACTTTGGTTGACTATGTCCATCAATTTGATCTCAAAGTTGTTAAATCACTCATTCTCCTCCATTCTAAGCATCTCAAATTGAGTTTGGAGGACTTGAAGCTTGGAGTCCTTAACCACTTTGGTACCCTCATGTGCCGTCTCTAAGATGTCCCATGCCTCCTTAGCGATCCTAGTATTTTGAATCAATTTGTATTGATTCTCGTCCACGGCACATAGGATGGCATGAATCGCCTTTCTATTCCATTTGGATCCCTCAATTAGCGTTTTAACATGTTTAACTTACAAAATATCTTGTAATCCCACGAAATATAATTTGAAATTCACAGCCAACTCAAATTTATTAATTATTATTTTTTCCAAGTTGAGCAGTTCGTTGATAAACATCTGTTGAAACTTGCAAGGTGAGAACTGATGGCATATTTAAGACTCACCAGTGGCCTCCTTTTTTTTGCCATTACACTGTTACCAAAACCTTATAAACTTCCTCCTTTTGCTGCCATGACACCATCTCCAAGCCTTGTAAACTTCCTTTTTCTACTTTCGAAAATATTTAGAGCTACAAATGGTTTGACTTGGGATACTGCATTTGTTTTATAATTTTATTTTTTCCATTCTAACCAGCTTCTTAAAATGATTTTAAAACAATATAGCAATTATAATATCCTCAATAATTATTTCAAAAACAATAGAAAATGGGTGTGTTTTTTTATTTTTTAAAATTTTATAGAACAATAGGTGTTTGTTAATAAATGAATTTTTATTGTCTTTAATTGTAATTTTGTTTACGGGTGTTTTTGCAATATAAAAATATAATAAAGAGAGTTTCTTCTTACAATCCAATGTTTTTCTTTTTACACTTCATTTCTAAAGACGCTCCATTCTAAAAATTTTAATACAAAGCAACACCACCAGCGTGGTCCTCATTAACATCATCTCCTTCATGATCTTTCAAAATGCTGCGGTGTTAGTGTTCCTCTTCTTCTTCTCCAGATAGGGGGGATGCGAGGCTCTGAGTCCTCTCGCTACCATTCTTTGACATTCATACCCCATTCGACATAATCCATGCCAGCCATTGCCAAAGCTTCCATTGAAATCGACATGATCAAATGATTTTATTTATGATTAACTGATAAATAAGTTCTTTAAGAATAATGAGTTTGATACATATATATAGTAAAAAAAATAAAAAATAAAAAACTATAAGGAAGCTATAAGCAAAGTCCAAATGGAGAACATGAAAAGGAAATAGCTGATTAAGGAGGTGAAAAGTAAGAAAAGAGAAAAGGAAGAAAGCAAAGATTGTTGTTAGTACTGAAAATGGTATTAATAGATCATATTGGTTAAGTGTATAGATTGTGTTATCGGAACATATAGTGGTATAATTCTCCATTTATAATAGAAGTCAAAGATAACAAATCCATGAAAGTCTTTGGATATCTAAACAAATCCATAAAAGTCTGATATAGATGTCTAAACAAATCAATGAAAATCCATGTGGATTTATAAAAGTTCGTAGAAATCCATGAAAATATATCATTTAAAAAATGTCTTTAAATGTTCTCAAGAATCCTAATTGAATACACCATCCGGCTTGAGTACATCCTCTCCACCACCCGTATGAGTCATCATTGGTGGCTCTATCATGGATTTGGCAAATGTACAACTCCATCTTGCCTTTCCAAGAGGCATAGTTTATCCCGATGAGTAATAGAGGCCTTGTGCTTGATGCACCCTCGTTTCCACCACCGTTTCCACTCATAGTGTTTATGAATGAATGCAAATGTATGAATAATCAAAAATCACACAAAATGCAAAACACACCAAAAATCACGAATCTCCTAAATATGTCTAAGAACCCGTTCAAATACCAATTGAAACAAATAACGGTGTGTCTAAATATATCTAGAGGGGATGAATAGATTTTAATCAAGTTAATTACTAATTTTTCTTGAAGAGTCAATATTCAATAAAAACCCCAATCTAGTCAAAAATACAATCAACCTAATCTAAGTGCGGAAAACAATAAATTGCAAGTTGATTGATTTACGTGAGAAACCCTCGACAGGGAAAAACTCACGGGCTAATATGATAGCCACACACAATCCTCGAAATCACTACTTGTAATGATGTTTACAACATAGGATAACCTCAACCATTCCTATTCACTAACCTACCACTATTACCCAACGGGCCTTTAATAGAAACTGTATGAAACAAATTAAGGTGTGCCTAATATTAATCTAGAAGGGGAGTGAATAGATTTTATCCAATTTTACCCAATTTTCATTATGAGTCAAATTGACGAAAATACCCCTAACTAGTCATAATAATATATCAAGTGTATAAAGTGTGAAATTGTAAATGACACAAGATATTTACATGGAAATCCTCACGGGAAAAACCACAGGCTAGTAAATGTGCCATACTCGAACCTTGAATCCACTAAATATGATAACGATTACAACCTAATCCCGGTCAATAATCACACACCTACCTAATCCCGGTATGAGTGAACCTTGTCCAATTGCTTGTGATTTAAGCTACCTAATCCCGGTAGCAACACAAGACTTACTTCTCAATGAAGAGATAAGTGACCTATATGAATATATGATGATATTCAAAAAGCAAACAAAGCTAGGGAACCTTAGATGCTTCTCTAGAATGATAATATGACAATTAATTCATTCCTAGATATCAATAGTTAAATGACATGTCAAATAGCTTAGCTAATTAAGATTAAGCAAAACTTAGAAAGCTATCACAATACAACACTCAATCAATTCATCACAAACATTCTCTATCTTGTATCTAGCATATGATCTAAAAACACACAAGTGAATAAAGAGATGATTTGTTAAGAAAGACACTAAAATTAGATGAATTAGTGAGAATCTTACCAAGCAAGATGTGATGATGTAAAACCGTGCATGGATGCATCCTATATGGTCATAGATGATGCTATATGAACTTTGATGCACAAAGGAATGACTTTGAGTGTATAAAGGTGAGTTCTTACGAATTTTTCTCTTAAAATGTGTTCTAAGGGAAAAATATGTTTTTAGAACTCTTAAAAATGACCTAAGATGAAAGAGAGATATATATATAAGGTGTCAAGATGAAGTGACAACATTTTGAATAAGTTCCCCTGTTTTTGCCTTGAGCGCTGTACGTACAGCGCTTCTGTACAGCGCCAATGTTCTGTTCTCTCGGGATTTTGATAGGCGTTGTTCGTACATCGCTTCTATAAAGCGCTTGTACTACGCCTTCAATATTTTGCAGAAAAATGCATCAGGTCTAATGCATGCAAAACCCATTTCAACCAGGTCTCAGTTGAGCAATGTACGTACAGTGCCTTCAACAGCGCTGTGTACAACGCCTTTACATCATGAATGCAATCTAAGCCTAATCAAGGTATGGCATTTGACATACAAGATGCAATCATATAAACATGCAAGAAGAGAGATTAATGAACATTAATGCTCACAAAATAGACACACAACATACAAGAGTTAAACAATATGCATGAGTTGTGAGTGTGTGCAACTATCTCTTCAAAGCAAGTAAGCACTTAGAGTTTTACCTTTGGTGCTTATCAACTTGAGGTTTTGAAAAGGGCATTTGAGCTTGATATTCAATCTCCTAAACTACCCTTACAATTCAAACCCCAATTGTGGTTTGTCCATGAAATAAGCCAATCAATCTTGGAGGCACTTACACTCTAGATCAACTTGCTTGTGCACTAAGCAATCTTAGTCACAAGACTTAATTATCAATGAAAAGATTAATAACCTATGTGAATATGATAATATTCTAAATGCAAATAATGCTAGGTTACACTAAATGCTTATCTAGGAATTAAAGATTTCAATAATAACAATCCTAGATATCATGTGTCTACATATCATATGCAAACTTAGCTATTTAAGATAAAACAATCCTAAGCAATAGCTATCACAATACAATAACTCAATCAATCAACACATAATCTCAATCTTTAATATAAAATCGAATATAGATGCATACAAGTAATAAATGAGATTTCTTGTTAAGTAAGAACACAAAAATGAATAGATGGTGTTCAACTTACCAAGTCATGTGTGTTGAAGAAGACCTATGCATGGATACATCCTAGATGATATTTAGATGATGTTTGTTGCACATGGAAATGAGTTTAGAGAATTAAAGGAGAAATCTTTGTGCTTTTTCTCTCAAAAATCTCTTTTTCTCTTTTAGGGTTCTTGATGTTCAAAGAGCTAAGCTAAAGAGAGTGACATAATGGTGTATTTATAGAGGGCAATAAAAAGCTTTGTAAAAAAACAATTTTGCCCCTGAAACACGCCGATCAATGGTTTAATTCGGTGGCCACCAACCGCCGAATTGAACCCGAGAGCGTCAGGTATCAATGGCGATTTCATTTGGCAGTTTCAAGGCTGTCGATTTGAGTCTGAGATATTTAAAATCAATCAGGTCTAAACAGAAATTTCAATCAGCGATCAGGGCTGTCGATAAAAACCGTAGAAACATTTTAGAGACTACTGGAATCAAACGGCGGTTTCATTCGACGATCATGACCGCCGATCAAACCGTCATTTCACTAATTGTGGTGAAACCAAAGGAGAAGCCAAGAGTATTCTCCGAAGGCAATCTTCGCGCTGTACCAATTCCATTAACATGCATGTGCAGACGTTTCCAAACAAATTTCAAGAAAAAAAATTACTGGACACACTAACACACAACAAGATACAAAAAAGAAGTGCAAGTGTGAAATGTGAAAAGAATGCACACAATAGCAATGAGCATATATGCAAGCATGAGAAGTGTGTGTGTGCAACTAAATCTATTCTATGTAAATTAAGCACAACTGTTTTACCTTTGAAGTGTTTATCATCTTAAGGTCTTGAAATAGCCTTTGTTGGGCATGATCACCAATGTCTAAACTACCCTTATATGTCAAACCCCAATTGTGATTTGTCCATGAAATAAGCAAATCAAAACTTGAGGAACTTACAAAAGGGATATTCTTAGCACGCCTTGTTAAGATCCATGAAATCAATACAGACACGCCATTTTCCATTCGTCTTCTTCACGATAACGACATTTGCTATCCGGTCTAGATATTTGACTTCTCTGACCGACCCAATGTCGATCAGTTTTTGCACCTTTTTGTTGATCACTTTGTTTCTCTCTAGTGTGAATTTATTCCTTTTCTGTTTTACTGGAGGATGGTCGAGATCTACCTGTAAATGATGAACGATTACATTTGGGTCGAATCCCAACATGTTGGAGTGTGACCAGACAAAACTCTCCTGATGTTCCTTTAATAAGTAGATCAGCTGTTTCCGAATTTCATCGGTTAGCTTTAAACCAATAAGCATCTTATGTTCTGGATGATCTGGGTGGATCGTCAATTCGTCGAGCTCTTCAAACTTTGGGTTGTTTAGGGTTGGTTTGAGCACAAGTTCCTATAATTGCTACAATAGCTCTTTCTTCTTCTTCATGGCATTCTGGTAGCATTCTCGTGCTGCTCTTTGCTCGCATTTAATCTCTCGAACTCCCCACGTAGTGAGAAACCGAATTAACTGATTGCAGGTCAATGGAACTGCCTTTATTTTGTGTGTTCAGAGCATCACTAGGATGCCATTGTAAGAAGAAGGGATGTCGAGCACCAAAAATTTGATGTAGAGGTTCACTACATCATCATAAATTGGTAGCACGATTTTACCAAAAGTGTTTTTTTGCTCGCCGTTGAATCCGATCAATATTAATGATTGACTAATTTTGGTCTCTTTAACCTGCATTTCTCTCAAAGCACTGTAAAATAAAATATTGGTTGAACTACCATTGTCAATCAAAATTATTTTACTTAAACAATTAGCTATATGCAATGAAATAACTAAATCGTCATGATGAGGAGTGAACAAATCTGATTTTTCAATGGCTTTGAAGGTGATAGTCTCGTCGATCTTTAACTCATGTTCTCTGCTGGGTTGGATTTCTGAGTTCGACACTTGCCGAGTGTGTCTCCTTGCAGCTGAGTAGGTCATGCCGCTCACTTTCGATCCACCTGCAATAAAATTAATGACTTTTTCGTGTCGATGAGCTTCTTGTGGAGTTTCCTCTCAATCGATTTGCTTCTTCTCATTACGCCGAGTAAATGTCTCTTTTCATTTGTCGATTAGAAACTATAGCTAATGTCCTCTCTTCACGAGTTCGACTACTTCCAGCTTGAGTGCGATGCAGTCTTTTGTTCGATGACTGTGATCTCCATGGAACTTGCATCGAAACTTGGTGTTTCGAAGGGAGCGTTCATCTTCTTTGATCACTTGAATTTGTTTCCCATTTCCCTCATAACTACTACGAGAATGACAGGTACGATACATAAGTTGTACTTTGGACTGGAATGCGTGATCGACCTAACCTTTGTTGGTTTTTTCCGTACGACTGCCTGTCGTATGGTCTGTTGTAGCACGATTGACTGCCACGTCGATCCCATGTCAGGTAGGGTTTGACTCGTTTGTCTGTTGATCTTCAATCGACACGATCGTTTCTTCTGTTGTCGTAGTTGTTCACTTGTACGACATTGTTCGCCTCATCCTCCTCCCATTTCATCTGAGCCCATGCTTTTACCAACACGTCTTCCATTGTCTTGCATAGGTACTTGGGAGCTTTTTATAGAGGTTGGAGTCAAACTTGAGCCCTTTCCTAAATGCGAAAATAGTAGTCGCCTGGTTGCAATGCGGGATATGCACCTTCTCCTTATTAAAGCCTTAAGGTTCTTGATTTGTATTGGCTTGATTCCATTGCAAAACTCTCTATATTTGTAATAGGTGTTGCTTAGGTGGTTCTTGGTGAAAAGAAGCTTCAAAGATTAAAAGCGATGTCTTATGCAAATATCGTCTTTAAGAGGAAAATCGCATACTTGGAGGCTAGTTTATTCTTCCTCTTGCAAGGCGTAAGCACATACACACACATTTCATTCATGTGTGTCCTTGCATTATTGTGCAACATTTGGTATAACACATTCACACACATTTAAGTATGCTCATGCATTGGTCTCATATAGACAAAAATTGTAGAATTGCATGTTTCGTGACTATCACTTGAATTTGGCATACTTGTGTGATATTGAGTTTCCTGTATTTTAGACTTGAACATGATCTCTTATGATTCCTTATTGAGTCCTGGTCATTTCGGTTACTCATTCATTAGGTTTCGAGTTCAAATGATGTAGCTACGCTACTTTGCGTTTTTATTTGTTGAGTTGTTCGTCGTTGTTTTCCGAGATGAATTCTCAACTTTTTGTCAAAGTTTTATAGTCTTCGTTGTGTGTGAGGGAGTCATGATTCGTAATCCGAAAATGAATTTGAAATCAGAGTTCGGAGGCCCGGATACGGCAGAAGAACACGAGTAGAGCTCGAGAAGAGCAAACGTGGCCAACGACCAAGCTTGGAGTCCACGTGTGGCACACGGCTAGACCAGCCCTCTGCCCACGTGTGCCACATGCAGTCCACACGTGGAGCTGACGTGGCTGCCTCTGATTGGTCCTCATTTTCCCTCTCTTGAATCCTTTTAAAAGTTCTCCACTCCCTCTCATTTAATTCAAGAAGAACATTTGAAAAAGATAGGATGCAGAATTTTCTCTCCAATTTTTCCAACTTCCAAACACTATAACTTTCTCATTCGAACTCCGAATTGAGTGATTCAAGTTAAAGAATCTTTGTATTCAAGTCCCCTATCTTCTCCAAAAAAGTTTGCAGTTGTTTGATCGAGTTTTGTGACAGTTCTACCCTCAAAATCAAAATTGCATGGGATTCCAAAGTATTGAACTAAACTTTGTGATTTCTTCTTTTATGATCTTCAATTACCGTGGGTTTTCTTCTTCTATATGTATGTGTATGTTGATGAAAGCTATTGAGAATGATAGCTTTAAATCAAAGCTAATCTAGTTTAATTAGAAACTTGAATGTAAACTAGTTTTCTAGAATTCTAGGTTTTCACATGTTTGTGAGTTGTATTGTGATTAGCTTGATATCTAGGGTTATTTGTGTTTTGATTGACTCATTTTATGATTAATAACCTTAGCATGTGCTTGGATCCTTTTATTGAACAATTTTAGGATTAGCACATTTGATTTTGTGTTTAGAGCTAACTAGGATTTAATTGATTATTCATTATATCCTTACTCAAAATACTTGCTAGAATATTCATGGATCATATTTTGTGATTCTAGCATTTTTTTTTATGTGTTTCTAATATCTTGAATATGTGCTTCATGTATATGATTTATTCAAGTGTTAGCTTTGTGAATAAAACTAGGAATCACATGTGTTAGGTGTTTCACATGCTCTAGGTTTCAATTCATGTTTTAATGACTAGAAAATATTTGACTTGTGTGCTCACACGATTAAGTCTATGTCTACATGATTTGTACTTGATTCATACATTTCATATGTTCATGCATCATCTTATATGATTGCATCACTTGGATTGTTAAACTAGAATATCATATATTGTGTGCTCATTGTCTAATTCTAGTTTTCATAGTTCATATTAATCATATGTTTGTTGAATGTGCTTGCATCATTTGCATCACATAGATCATTTGCCTTGCAAAAGGTGGAAGTCTCTTGTTAAGATGAGTGAAGCCTTAATTTGAGCAAGAAGACTTGGCTAGGAAAGTGTTCCAGATAGCCAAGCAAGGAGTCTTAGTTAGGGTCAAAAGGATCTAGATAACTAAGCAAAATTCTTAGCTAGGAGTTTGGTACTCTTGATAGCTGAGCTAGGGAAGCTTGACTAGGATCATTTGTGATCTAGATAGCTAAGCAAGGGAATCTTCCTAGAGACGTGAGCGTCTTGGATAGGAAGTTGCTTCCTAGAGGTGTAGGACACATCTTAGATAGGAAGTAAGCTAGCTGGTTCATTAGGCCCAAGGGTAGACTAGGATTTGATAGCTTATGGTGGATATCATGAGTTGATAGCCTTGAGTGTGTAAGTCATTTTCGTCATAGTGAATTGTTTTGCTGGTGATTGTGGATTCAACCCGTGGATGTTTCCTCTTCAGAGGTTTACCACGTAAAAATCAATGTGTCAAATATCTCTATCTCTATCTCTTTATATTTGTACGTATGATTAATATAACTTATTTAAGATCTTCAATTCCTCACATCCTTGTAAACAAGTTATTGGTAAAGAAAGAGATGCACACATTATTGGTTGAATCAACATTTGTCTCTTGTATGTTGTAAGTGTTTGAACATTGTATCTTGTAATATTTTATATCAAGTTGTATAGTTCTACTTAGTGTAATTACATTGTAATATTCAAAGTACAACTTGTGGAATTTGCTCTTCATTGAATATACTTGTATATGAGATACATTGTTTCTTGGTATATGTTTTGTAGACTATGGGTAGTGAATTGAGCATACATGTGTTAATTGTTTTATCATAACAATCATGTTAAAGGTTAATTTGTATGCTCACCAAGGTTTTGACATAAGTCACGATTAACTTTTTTTTAAAACTAGTGTGTCAACCTATTCACTCCCCCCCCCCCCCCTCCATCTCTCTAGGTTGTTTTGTTTAGTATAACCTTGTAGGTATTTCCAGAAGCGCCTGACAAAACTCCTCAGGTTTTTATCGCATCTCTAGGACATGGTGTAGAGATCGTTCAACTATTTTTTCCATCTTTCGATTGCTCGCAAATTGCTTCATGAATGTATCTATAAGCTACGTAAAAGAAGTTATTGAATTATTGGGTAAGTTAGTGTACCATTGTAAAACGGGATCGTTGAGGCTGGATCCAAATGCTTTACACATACACACTTCTCTGAGGTCACGTGGGATCGCTGCAGTGAACATGCATTGTTTGTATTGCGTGATATGGTTGTTCGGATCTATCATGCCCTTGAACTGCTTAATATTTGGGAAATTGAATTTCCTGGGCATCTCAACCAAAGCAATTGCATCGATGAACGGAAAGTCTGCGAAGCTATTCACCGTGCTCTTCTTGATTGGGGGCTAAGACTCATGGAATCTGTTGTATGAGATCTTCCATTTCTGTAAACTTGCGAGAAAGTTCTAGGTCAAAAAAAATATGTGGACCTTGATTGGATTTTACCAGTTCTGGAGTCGACTAAAGAAACACAGGGGTCCAAAAGGCGTTCTTCGGTTCTAGGATGCCATTCTGGTTTAGTTCCCGTGGTGTTTCTTAGGGGGTTGACATGTTGATCGGATCTGCTTTAGCTTGGACCATTTGGTCGCTACCTAGGGATTTGTTCCTTCGCCAATATTCATTTGCTCCAGCGTTTAGGAATCTACTGCTGGCACAACTGGAGCCGTCCTATCAACATCTTTCCTGGTTTCAACCACTTTGACCAGAGGCTCTAATGGCACGTTGTTAGGTGCACTCTCGGCTCGTAATTTTACGTTGAGGGTTCGGACCGCTGCGTTTTTTGCTTCAAGCTCTCATAGCTTCTCGGCGTTCGTTGTTATTTGAGCAGTCAGCGTGGTGATCTGCTCCTCAACAGTTGGTAGATTTCCATCCTCTAGCATCTTGAGAGAATCGTCTTTATTCGATTAGCTCGTAATAAAGTTGCAAAGGGCCCCACGATGGGCTCCAAATTGTAGAAAGTAGATCTACGGTTGAGGTGGACTGGGCTAGATGGGAACTAGGCCTAAGAAATCTATTGATAGAACCTTGTCGAACCAAGTTGTCAACTACTCTGTTAACCTGCAAAAAGAAAATAACTATGAACAATAACTGGTTGATCCTCAATTTTGGCCTGTTTTTTCTTGGGATGATCGAGATATTGGTTTTTTCGAGGATTTTAGGGATGTAGTTGGTGAATTGAATATGAAGAACGTATAAACTAAAAGATTCCGATGGTCTGAATTTTGATTTGGGTAAAGTTTCGACATGCAAAATAACTTTTAGTTGGGAGAAAAATCAGAATCTCTTATATGTGGCTAATAGGTTGTATTTATAGGTTCTTGGATATGGTTTCGTGGAGGATCAAGTCTGGTTGATCGTGTCTAGATTTGATGGAATACTCTATCTTTAGTTCAAATCAAACTCTCTTCAATATCTATCAAATGGCAACTGAAACCAGACTTGGTCGGTTGTTATCTTAACCACCAGGTTCTTCGGTCGACTCGTTGTAATTGTGCTTGACCCGAATTATTTGCTGGATTCTTCAGGGGCTTCAAGGTTGGGCCTAGGGCCCATTTTTTACTACCACAAACTTTACATACTAATTATAGATTAAACTTTACACGCTAATAGTGAAGCAAAATTTGTACGCCATTATTAAAACTACCTTTACAAGCTAATATGTACAAAAACTTTACACGTCAATGATAATTTTTAGGAATTGACGAATGAAGTAAAATCTATCTCTAACTTCTAATAACTTTATCTCTCTTATAATTCTCTTAATAACTAGTAACGTTTTCTCTCTTACAAGTCTCTTAGGCTTCGTTTGGTTGGATGGAGAAATGGAGGGAGGAGGAGGGTTAGAGAGAGATCAAATCCCTCCTTTGTTTGGTTGGAGGGATGAGAGGAAGGAGAGGATGAAAGGAGGGAGCTGGGAGCTGGGAGGTGGGATCCATCCAAGCCCACAATTTTGCATCCTCCCAAATATGGGGGATGAGAGGAAGGAGAGCAAAATGGGAGGGAAATGATCATATTGCCCTCCAATTTTGCATTGCTCTCTAATTTTTTTATGGGAATATAGTAATTTTATAAATTTAATACAAATCCATCCATTCAACTCTCTTTTCAATACCAAACAACATGAAGGATGGATATTATCATCTCTCTCCCTCTTACTCTCTCTCCCTCTTACTTCATCCATCCCTCATACTTTCCCTCCCTCCTATCAAACATAGTGTTAGGGGCTGTCTGGTAAGCTCATTTTTGGATGTTTTTGTTTTTGGTTTTCGAAAAAAATTTCAAATTCATGTTTGTTAATCGTTTTTTATTTTGTTTTCAAAGAACAAAAAACAAAATGAAACAAAACTAATGTTAAAATTGAAAATCACGTAAATATGTTTTCCTTGTTTTTCATTTTGTTTTTTTAACAAAAAAAACAAAAAAACAAACAAAAAAAACAAACAAAAAAAAAACACCAAAGCAATATCAGGAATTTTTTTCATCTTCATCTTCCTTCAATCCTTCGTTCCTTCATCTTCTTCTTCCTTCTTCCTTTTTCTTTTTCTCTTCTTCTGCTTACTATCTTCTCCCAGAAGCCGATTTGGAGGGCGATTTGCTCCTATGGCATTAGAGGAGTAGATCTGGTCCTCCATCGATCTGGTCCTGTATTTTTTTATTTTTTTTATTTTTTTAATATTTTAAAATTCTCAATGTCATTTATATTTAATAAATAGTTATTATCTAATTAATAAAAATTAATATTTGTTTCTTAATTATGAGTTTAGTGTTGAATGCTTTTAGTTAATAATTTGTGATGAATTATTGACCTATTTTTTATTTAAATTTACAATGACCAATTATTTAATCAAAGTGTTCTATAATTATATTTAAGTTATAATGTAAAATATAAAAATGTAAATTGGATATAATTTTTTTTAATTAATATTTTTAATTAATCTACCGATGCGCTTTTACCGTTTTGATTTTCAGAATACAGGCTTCAGCATATGTCTCCAAACGTGTTTTCAGATTTCAAAATTGAAACCAAAAACACTATTTTCATTTTCATTTTTCTTTTCGAAAAACAGCAAATGAAAAATACTTACAAGGCGCGCCTTTAGTAACTTTCTTTCTCTCACTTTCATCTTTCTCTCCTAAACAGTACATGAGGTCCATCCAAGTGTTTGAGAGCATTTTTGTTCATGAAAAAAAAATTCGTGGCAAAAAGAAAAAAAAAAAAACTTATTAAGGTTCGCTAAATTTAAAATTTATAATAATAAAAAGACATTTACAAATTTTGACCACTTATAAGAGCATCTACAATGCAAGAGTGACTCATGAGAAAAAAAAAAAAAAAGATACTACATAATATAAATAAACGGTCTATTAAAAATTGTATCTCCAATGCATTTTTGTATATTCAACCCCACGCTGATGTAGATAAAGAAAATTAGACATTGTCAACGTGACTGTCTACTTTCAGACAGTCTGTTGCACGACTATTTTTTCGGTTGCTCAGCAAGTATTTAAAATTGACATTAATTTTTCATCTATTTTTGATAAGGAAATAAAAATGGAAATGAAAAAAGGAAGGACATATCGTTAAAAATAAATGTGTTTTAAACAGAAGCATTGGAGACTAAATTTTGAGTTGATTGTCTATCAAGCCTATTTTTATATAACATAAGAAGCAAATCTCTTGACATTGTTGCAATATCAATGATTTTTAGTATGCAAACCACTTTTGCGTTGGAGATGCTCTAAATGACCTATAACTAACATATTTAGCGACAGGTCAAGTGTACGGTGAAATAGTTATATTATATGTTAGAGAAATCCCGAGTTTGTTTGGATTGGTCTAATTATTTGATTAAGTTAGTTATTTGATAACAATAAAGTACATATGTGTTTGGAGACCTTTTTTATACTATAAAAAGTAGGGGTGTACAGGATCTGATCTGATCCTATCTAATTCAATCCAATAGGATCCAAAAGATTCGATTTGAGGACATAAACGAATCGGATTGGATCCTAAAATCTAAAATCCATTGGATCTGATCAGTTCGGATTTTGAATTTCCACATGAAAATCAGTCAATCTGTCAAAATATAACGCTTCATTTATTTTGAGCCAATTTATTTTGTTCTACATATATGAACATTGAGCAAATTGGGTGCTATTGTATTTTGTTATGTCAATAATTATATTTTTATTTCAAACTCTTGAATGATTTTATATATGTTTGTGTTTGAAACTTATGTTCAATGTTTTTAATTTGTTAGACTTTTAAAATTTAAAGTGAACAATTATGTATTGCTTTTATGTTAATTATTAGTTTGTTAATTTTGTTGAAATTCGGTATGAATTAATAATTTGATTTTGTTTTTTTTTTTTAATGTATACTTTGATTTTGTTAATTTTAGGAATATTATACATTTTATATATTAAGAATTGTTTCATATGCATCCAATCTATTAGATAGAATCGGATCAGATCGAATTTCACTATAAAACTAGATTGGATCGGATCGGATTGTAATTTCCTTAAATTACAATCAAATCTTGAATTATGGCAAATTCAATGGATTTAATTCACCGCGCACCCCTAAATTAAAAAGCATTTTCAAATAGTAAAAAATTCTTTTGTTTATACGATAATATTTAACTGAAACAAAAATTAGTATATTGGATTAAAATATTATTTTGAGTTTTTTTTTTTTTTTTTTTCAAGCATTTCTTTAAGAAAAAAATTGAGAAATGATTATATCAAAAGCAGTTTCACCAAGTAATATTGAAAAAACCGTTGAATTATCAACATTATGGTGATATTTCCATTAATATTTCTATAGACTTGGACTCCCAAATATATCCATTGAAACCCATATCTGCATCCTTCGATTTAATATGGAAATTTATTCCCAAACCTTCTCCGTCTTCTTATTCATTTATTAAAGTAATTTAATAGTGTTATATATATGACCTTAAAAAGAAAAATACAACAATAAAGGTAGTTACGTATGAACTTTATAAGAAAATTACCGGACTAACTTAAATTGCTTTTATCATGAGAGGTGTAAAATTATAGATGCTAATGAGACAGGTTCGAGGCGAGGTTAGGAATTCCCTGACCTGGACAAATTTATTTTTTTTCCAAATTTACTCCAACCCCGATAATTGAAGCCCAAGTCATTGAATTTCCAGGGTGGCACCACCACTCCACCTCTACCAATTTTTTAATATGGATATTACACATTAAATAATTGTTTCTTATAAAATAAATATTATATTTTAAATAAGCTAAATACCATGTTACCGACATCCATAATATAGTTTAAACACTTACAAATTTATAATTGACTATAAAATAAAATCCACATAAAAAAATAATATAATACGTAAATTATGAAAACAATTAAAGAAATACAAGTTGTTCAATTCTCAATAGTTTATAAATTCATGTTTTTTTAAAAAAAAATTAATTTATATATTCATTTCTATTACTTAATACAATATATATATTATTTTATTAATTTATATTGATTAAATATTAATATCATTTAATAAAAAATAATAAGTGGGGTCAGGACGAGGTCTGGGCGGGACTAACTAACCCCACACTTGCCCCATTTGTAAAATGGGTTTTTGAAATCACTCATAAACCTGCTCTGAACCTATTACAAATGGGGTTTTTGAAATCACTCATAAACCTACTTTGAACCTATTTATTTTGGTTTATGTTGGGAACACAACAATCGGTAATAGAAAATAAAAAGAAGAATAGAAATTTTATAAAAAAAATAATGTATACATCAACTTTTAATATATAAACTTGTAATGTCTTAAAACAGTATTTCACCATTTCTCTTGTGTTTGAAGTTTTGTAGGTGATTGTTTCCTAGGATGCAACTATCTGTATTTCAATTTCTAACACTAGAAATTAAAACCCTAGCGAACTTTGTATATTTCCTAACTCACAAAAAACTTCTTTCAAACTCTTCTTAAACTCCTGTATTTTGGGAATGAATTTCATTCCAATTTATATACTCAAATGTGTCTCTTGGTTAAGACGCATCTATTGGAAGAGTTGCATCTTTTGATCAAGAGACACAATTTTTTAATGAAAAGATATGACTTTTGAATTCTATTCAAAATTCCAACAATACCCCACATTTGAATCAAAATTCAAGATCATATATCATAGACTACTAAGTGAATGCATTTGAGAGGAACATGAGTGTTATGCATCGAGAGAAGTGTCTTTTGGACTTGAACTTACCCTACGGAAGACACATTGAATTTACTTGGTGACGCAGTGGATATAGATGGTCTTGAACTGTTCACCGTTGCAGTAAATCAAAACAATATGTCTCACAAATAACACAACTTAATAAATGTTAGTTCATACTTTTTTGTTTATTTTGGTCCTAAACAGATCCCAGTTTTCATGATAGCTCTAGAGAATTTAGCCTTTTTTTTCATTCTCATAAATGCAACCCCACATTTACTATCATATAGGTGACACTAATTTAAAGTTTTATGCTTAACTCCTCTTGATAACAAGATAACGGTGTCATTAAATGCAAAGCATATCCTTCACATCTACATACAACACACCAACCATCATAGGAATGAATTAAATTGTGTGTTCTACAATTTAAGTCTTACCAAACCAGTTTGCCTATTGAACCTAGACCATGGGATCTCCAATTATCTAGGTTAGGTTGCTGCCTAGTTCAACTCATTTAGTGGCTTTAAATTCATTCCCCTTGATATAAATTTAATTTGCTCTATGTAAGCCTTTTGTCAAAGGATCTACAATTTTTTCTTTTGACTTTACATATTCAATGGATATAACTCCATTTCAGAATAAATGTTTAATAAATTTATGATGTATATTAGATAATATCAAATTTAATAATTAAGAACCTATATTACTCTTTGAATCAAACAATATAGAATGAATTTATTCTCCAAACCAACAAAACAATTTGTATCCAATTAATGGTACAAAATGTCTTTTATTGAGACATTGCATCCTTTTATAATTCTTTCTTTATTATACAATCTATATATATTTAACAATCTCCATTAGATTGTAAAATTATAGAAATACAATCATACTATTACTTTCATGCATACATGAAGGTATGCTTCGAATTAAACATTCACTTACAAGTATGTCAATGTTTTCTTCTCATGTTCAGCATAAGTATCGTTTGTATGTTCTGTCTAACTCACACAATTCATAAAAGGCTAGAGAATTCTCAGTGCATGTATCAGGTATATTACATTGTATGCACATATCTCCACTTTTTTAATTGGCTTATTAATTCCAATTGAAAAATGGTTCCAAACAA
Organism: Acer negundo; assembly: GCA_035582765.1. Taxonomy (NCBI): domain Eukaryota; kingdom Viridiplantae; phylum Streptophyta; class Magnoliopsida; order Sapindales; family Sapindaceae; genus Acer; species Acer negundo. Next base: position 14,024,726 of record CM069233.1, read on the forward strand.
GTTTGACCATTGTCAACTCGATCATCTCTCATGATGACCATTTGTTGGTACTTGCAATACACTACAGGCTTCACACAAATGTATATATCATAAATATAATTTATGCATTGCATTGAATCTAGTTTCATAAAATAACATGCAATTACTTAAAAGAAAACATCTTAAAGTTACTGTAAGATTATAAACTTAGAATGACATGCATTTCATATAATTTTATACACTACTCTAATCATATGGGTAAAAATAGTGCAGTTAGTAACACATAAAAACATGAAAATAATTATTAATAAAATGAAAATAAATATATTTTCACTTTTATAGTAACATAATGCTCAAATGCCGACATATATACTTGATCGAGAATATCAAATGCATATCTCTTTTCAGCTTTATCGCTGGATGCATTTGTTTTCTTTTGAACAAGTTTCATGTTGCTTCGGTTTATGGCATTCTCAATCTCGATTTTCAATTATTAATAATTATCCAAAATCATATAATTCTCTTTTCCTCGCCAAAACTCAATTAGACAACATTCATCCATTTTGATGTCTAATAGTTAATTCTTGACTATCACACTTACATATGGCAAAATCGAATTTTCCATTTCAAATGATTTACCTCACATACGTGCTTCAAGAAAACCAAAGTTTTATATTGATCAAATTCATCACTACAGATGGTTGTTTTAAAAATAGTTTGTTAATTGTAACAAACAAACATTACACTTGAAAACCTTTTGTGCCTTTTAAAATACACTCAATGTATTGCATGCACCTCTATAATTCCATTCATGGTCACTGATTGTGAGTCCATAGAATGAAATTACTGTTTTAGATTGTTAGGGACAACAATCAGTGATAGAAAATAAAAAGAAGAATAGAAATTTTATACAACAAAATGTATACATCAACTTTTAATATATTGATATTTCAATGTAAATGTATTATTGCAACAAAATAACAATAATAATAAATAAAAGAAACAATACAGTAAAACTAAAATACTAACTTGTATCTGCAATTGATTGAAAGATGATAGAGGCTTGCAAACTTACAATGTCCTAAAATAGTATTTCACTCATTCTCCTGTGCTTGAAGTTCTGTAGGTGACTGTTTCCCAGGATACAACTATCTATATTTCAATTTCTAGCACTAGAAATTAAAACCCTAGCGAACTTTGTATATTTCCTCTCAATGCAGTGAATGTATAATTTGTGCAGAAAACTCAAAAACTTCTTTCAAACTCTTCTTAAACTCCTGTATTTTTTGAATGAATTTCATTTCAATTTATAGACTCAAATGTGTCTTTGGTTAAGACACATCTATTGGAAGAGTTGCATCTTTTGATCAAGAGACACAATTTTCTAGTGAAAAGACATGACTCCTGAATTCTATTCAAAATTCCAACAGTTTATTCACTCTCAAAGTGTATATATATATTATATATATATATATATATATAGTATTTCTATTGTCAGTTCATCCTGATATAAAACATATCAGGACGAAGAATGTGGACTACAGATTATAGATAAGTTTTGACAAGTGCATACACTTTTGAGTCAAAGTATTTAAATCTAATGGTCAACATTTTTCGTTCTGATATATTTTATATCAAGACGAATTGATAATAGAAAAGTTTTATATATATATATATATATATATATATATAAAGCTCAAACAATACCAAAAAACCTGATTCGTTTTATTTTAGTACAAAACTCAAGTTTTAAAAGTTTTATAATTTTCTATCACTTATTATCTATATATTCTTCATTTCTTTTCCACCCACCAAAGACAAAAATAAAACGGCAACCGGAAACATAAAAATCATAATTTTTTTAAATTTTGATTTTTATTTTGGGATGAAATAGGAGATAATTTTGCTGGTTTGAGGCCCATTTTTTGGATTTTGTGGATTTTGCTCAGGAGCCTCAAAATAGTTAGAACCAACACCGAATTAAAGTTATAAAAAAAATGTTGAATGTACCTATAAAAGTTTTGACAGGGATGTAATATGATCAAAACACATCAATATTTTCATGATACAACAACGTCATGACTTTCAAAGTGTATATATAAATATATATATATATATATATATAATTTTTCTATTGTTAGTTCGTCCTGATACGAAGAATGTGGACCATTAAATTTACATATTTTGACTCAAAGGGTATGCATTTGTCAAAACTTCTCTATATATATTTTATATCTATGGTTCACATTTTTTATTTTGATATAATTTATATCAGGACGAATTGACAATAGAAAGACTATATATATATATATATATATATAGTATAATTAACATTTTTATTTTCTAATTTTCCAAATGTGAACCATGTCACTCATAAAACACAATTATTTTTTTGGAAATATTAATTTTACCTTTGCTTACAATTACTTATAATTCCTTGCGTAAGATTACTTATAACTCCTTTGCTTAAGATTAATTATAACTCTATCATTGAAAACATTGTCTTCAGAGATAGTTGCGATGTCAAACAAAAAATAAAATAGTGTCCTTCATTTAACAGGTCACACTCATATATCTGTGAAATCGTGCGATCAAGACTTCAAATCATGTATTAATTAATAATTACTAAAGTAACACTCGTTGAAAAAGAAAAAAAAAATGAATTGATGTACAAATAATGTGTAGAAAAGACAAGTGAGGTGAAGGTTTTCTTTTGTAAACCTTTCTAAAAGTAAACCATCTGCCATGAAAGGTGAAAAGTGAAGTTGGAGGAGAAAGAGTGCTAAATTGTGCATATGATTTCAGATATCAGATATCTGTTATCTACGTTATTTATTAGGTGGTCAGAGAAGAATCTAACTTTATGTGCATGAGTATCTCGGATTATGATATGATACCTATCTCATTTGTGCTCACCTTTTAAACATATCTTAACATGTGACAGCTAAGCAAATAAATGGGTAGGATTAATTTGTTTTATTTTTTTTCCCTCCCATCTAACAAACGATGACGTTTAGAGTCCTAACTACTCCATTTTTTTCACTCGTTTAAACTTTGACTCGATGATGTTACTGACTTCTCGCAAAATCAACAACTTAGACTTCTTGCTCCACCAACCAATCCATAATTACATCAGCCATCTCTGTGAACCTTGGTGGTGTTTCTTCAAATTTCAATGACAACCCTTGAACCCAGAAATATGTATTGAACTGAGTAGGAGTTTTAGATGGATCTCCAAATTGTGGTTGAACAATTACACAGAAAGATTTCATCTTGTTACCCTTTTCGTTTTTGTTACTAATCTCTTTGTTTTTGATTTTTTGTTTTTTGTTTCTTGTTTCGTTTTCGTTTTCGTTTTTTATTGTGGTTGAACAATTACACAGAAAGATATGAATCGGAAAAATGTGTATCTAAGATCAATTGAAGAGTCGGTAAAGTGTCTCTGTCTCTTCTTCCAGATCAATCGTCGTCGGAATCAACAACTTCGGTTTCTGATTCAAGCCAAAAGCGGTCAATTTTCATGACAAACCGTGTCACATCAATAACGGCGAAATCGATTTTTAGGGGAATTCCATGGAATTGTCAAGTGAGGAGTTTCATGATGCTTTTGATGCCGAATCGATTCTTGATGAAGAAATTTAGCAAGGTATAGTATAATGGGAAATTCGAGTGTGAAGAACGAATCAATCGATGAATTTATTGGTACGGGAATCCGATTGACGGGAAAATGGAATTAGAAGAGGAATACAAAGCAGTGAGACATGTAGACGAAGGAATTGAAACTGGTGGAGCTTCCCCAGTCCGATTGATGTTCTTCAAATCTCTCCAAAACTCAACGCTACCAAGAAAATCTAGGGAAAACGATGACAAGGCAAAAAGATGGAGTAGTTAGGACTCTAAACGACGTCGTTTATTAGATGGGAGGGAAAAATAAAAATAAAACAAATTAATCATACCCATTAATTTGTTTGACTATCACACGTTATCAAATACTTAAAAGAGCACATATGAGATGAGTAGGGTATCTTGATTCGAGTATCTCATGGTCATTATAACTTACCGGAAGAATCAAATTATCACAAAATCTTGGAAGTTCAAAAAATGTGTTTTACGGTAGTATCTAACAATTATGAAAAATAATAAAATGAATCATTTTTGTCGTACTAAAATATTGAAAACATTTTTTTTTTTTAATCTTTCCATTTTTGATTCACATTATCCCTAAAGTTTAGAAAAAGGGTTTTTACAATTTGGTCCCAATTTAATTAGGAAAAATCACTTTTTTTTTGTTAATTCAAAATACAATAAATTGATCATAATATAATTCAAAATAGCTCATTTTAGTTCCTGTTATAAAATCAGTTAAAAGTCTTTTTTACTCCTATTTCCAATAAAAAATAGAAACAAAAAATTGTAAAAATAAAAAACCATATATAAAAATTAAAAAATAAAAACAGAACAGAATTTTTTTTTAAAACTTATTTTTACTAAAAAAAATCAAACCTACTAGATTTTTTTTTTTTTTTTAAGAAATCAAATTAAAAAAAAAAACTTAAAATAAATTTTTAAAATGAAGCAGATAAGTGCATGCTAGCTAAGGCACTACTGAATAGTGAATACTGATCGATCTACTTTCCAAAATCCATATCAAACTTGTTTAGCCTGCAAACTAGTTCAATTCTAACATGATGTATCTGCTTCCTTTTTATCATGTCAAAAAAATTAAAGAAAAACGAAAAAAAATTGAAACAAGAGGTGGAGACCCATCTGGGTTGGATCTCCACCATCAGTGGATCTGATCAACTCTCTCACCATCTTCGCCGACGACCTCCCCGACCGGATACCCGCCCAAGTCGGCGATCTTCCTTACCAGCGACAGCCTCTTCACTACAGCCTCTTACCAGCGACCGGAGATTGCAGCGACGACGGTGACGAGGCCTGGAGGTGGAGCGACGACGGCCCTTCAACGGTGGGTCTCTACTGCTGAAAATCGATGATGAGGATGGTGGATGGTTTAGATTTGATTGAATTCAGTTGCTGGGTTTTTGTAGGTTTGATTTTGATAGAATTCGAATTGAGTTGGGTCTGGGTGATGAAATGAGAGCAAGGTCTGGTTTAGGTTTGATTTTGATTGATTCAATCGAATAAAACAAAACTCTGTTCAAGAAATCTGGATTTTTTTTTTTTTTTTATTTTTTTTTTTTGTATTTGTAGAGATCTGGAAATTTTTTTGTATTTTTTTGTTCAAGAAATCTGGAAATTGTTTTTGTATTTTTAGAGATCTGGAAATTTTTTTCTATTTTTTTGGTTCAAAAAATCTGGAATATTTTTTGTTCAAGAAATCTGGAACAAAGATCAAAGTTTGAATTTATTTATTTTTTAAATTTTGTTATTATTTTGTTCTTTGTTCTTTGATGGAGATCCAATCTCCACCGAAGATCAAATTTTGAATTTAATTTTTTTATTTTATTTTATTTTTATTTTTTAATTAGAATCAGACTTAATGACTTTTCTACCCTCTAAACGTTAGTTAACTGTTAGTATGACTAACCTTAGTATCAATTTAGTGTATTTTGAATTATACTATAACCAATTTGTTATATTTTGAATTAACAATTAAAAAAATGATTTTTTTATATTAGATTGTGACCGATTCGTAAAAACCTCGTTTAGAAAATATATTATTTTAGTAATTCCGTTGGTGAAACTTAACGGAACAGTGTTATTTTGATCATTTGCATCATTGTTGTTTTTGATAATAACAATTGGCATGACATTAAAAAATATATATATATACTTAAAAAGGAAAAAATCAATCTCCATCTTGTGGAGTGGAGTGATCGAAACACTTTCCTTTTTTCGATTTTCTTGTCGCTTCGGCCGCAGACCCACGGTACATTTAAGTAAAAAGGCAAACATTTTGTCAAATCATTGTAGATTAACGAGAGTGAGAAAAAGGAAGTCCACTAGAAGCGCCGGAGATTCGAGATTAATGAGTGATTGGTAGACCTCTCTTTATCAATGACACCATTTTTTGAGAAAATTTTAGATAATGTAGGGTCCGTTCTGTAAACCGTTTTTTGTTTTTATTTTTTGAAAATAAAAATAAAAATAAAAACAATGTATTTAGTTTCATTTTTGAATTCTGAATATACGTCTAGTAGTATTTATTGAAATCCATATTTGAAAAATAAAAACGGAAAAAACGCATCTGGTAGGATAATTGAAAACTTTCGAAAATTAAAATATCAATTTTTACATTTCTTTAATATTATAACAATTATAACAAATTGATTAAATAATTAACTAAAAAAAATTGAAATGTAATTTTTAAATTAAATAAAAGTTGTTAGGTGAAGAAGAAGAAGAAGAAGAAGACCCGATCAGCGACGAGGAGGAGACCAGATCGGCGGCGAGAAGCGACGTAGAGCAGATCGACGGTGTAGAGCATAACGGAGGAGAGGCAATCGTCGAGATCGAGAGGCGACGGAGATCGGCAGGGTTTAACGGCGAGGTGCAACGAAGAAGAGGCAACGCAGATCGACGGTGATCGACGGTGAGGTGCGATGCATAGCCAAGCGGAGGAGGAAGAGGAAGAAGAAGAAGAAGAAGAAGAGGAAGAGGAGGAAGAAGAAGAAGAAGATGACGGTGGGCGGCAGCCAGTGGGGTCGACGAGTGGCGGAGGAGAAATAAATGGAGAGGGACCTGGGTTGATGAACTGGTTCAAAAGAAAAATAATAATAATAATAATAATAATAATAATAATTTTTTTGTTAATTTTTTTTAAAAACAAAAACAAATTCAATAAAAACAAGTTTTTTTTGTTTTTCAAAATTTCCACTTTTAACACTAGTTTTGTCTTTCATTTTGTTTTTATATTTTGTATTTTGAAATTAAAAGGAAAAACGGTTACCGAACGTGAATTCGAAATCATTTTTGAAAAACAAAAACGAAAACAGACTGAAAACAGTCCGCAGGATGGGCCATAGCTTATTTGTTTTGTTACTTTTGTAGTTTTGTATAATTTTAGCGGCCGGAGAATGAAAGAGATGATGTTGGATAATATTATAGGATCAAATCCATAAAATTATGGTAGTTATTGATATGAACCTCACCAAGATCGGTGAGACCCGGAATCAATATATGGTAACGAAGGGTCGTTTTCTAATTCAAGTTTGTAACAAAGAACAATATAAGGACCGCAACCCGTTATCTATAAAGAGATAAGAGCCAACGATATTATAAAGTTGTAGACGCCACACTCAAGAACGAGAAAGGATTGTGAGTGATAAGTCTAGGTTTGAACGCCACAAGGTAGAACTCTTAATAAGTTCACAAGTTTTATGAAGAACCAAAGAGAAAACGCTATCAATATTATTTCGAATTCAAAACTAAATAATAATACATTCATGCGTCCCTTGAATACTAAAAATATCTAAACCCTAGAAAAGAAAGATAGGATACACGCCTAACATACTAAATCAAATAAATTACTCGGCAATTTAATTGTCTTACAATTAGGAAAGTAAAAAGAATAAAAGTAGCAGCTAGTTGACTTTGTTTGGGAAACAAACCAACTATTTATTTGGGAAATAATTAAAAATAGGAAATATGCTAAAACTAGGACTCCTCTAACCATACGCAAATATGCTGAAATTAGGACTCCTCCAACCATACGGAATTAAGCTGAAATTCGAACTCCTCCTACCCTAGCTTTGTACCACATGCCCTCACGCCCTAGCTTGGTCTTCATATGGGCCGAATTTGGATTTCAACAACTCAGAATGAACCCATTAAATGCTTCTTTAATCCTCTTGGCCCTTATAATTGGCCTAACTGGAAACATACAATAGATCCTTTGGTGATGCTTCTTGATTCTTATCAGTTATTATATTTAGCTTGAATTAGTGTTTTGATTGTTTTTAGTAAACAATCCACTTTTTAGACAAAATAAAAATTAAAAAAAATTAAGGGGGAGGAGGAAAAAATTAGGTGGCATATATACTCCAGTTTTTTTTTTTTTTAGTCTAAACACTCTATTTTTTGGGATTAAATGTGTTTAATAAATAAATAAAAAATAAAAAATAAAAAATAAAAAAACTCTTTTACATGTTTATTCTCAACAACAAAAACTCTAGCGTGTCTAATCCCAACAACAAATTTCCTAGCATGTGTAATTCCAACAACAAAAACTCTAACGTGTTTAATCCCAACAACAAATGTGTTTATTTACAATAAAACACAAACCTCCATTAGAGGTCGCCCAGACCTAAGACCTAGACCTGAGACCTCTATTGGAGGTCATGCAGGCCTCCATTGGAGGTCTATATTTAAAAAAAAAAATTAAATTTTTTTTTTATAAAGAAAATTAGTTTTAAAAAGTAAAGTAATTTAAAGTTTGGGGCAATCTTGTAAAAGATTGATGAGAATAGTCAAAACAATAATCCCATCAAAAAATAGAACACCCATTAATTATGGAATAATGCTAAACATCTCACTTAAAATCTCACATTTTTTTATCCCAACACATATGCTATGTAAGGTGTCAAATTGTGAGTGGATGCACATTAATGATATTTTATCTCACTTACCACATGTATGCACTATGCACTCACCATATAATATTTCAAGTGCCACATGTGTTGGGATGAAAAATATGAGATTTTAGTAGGGGTGTGTAGGACCCAATCAAATCCAATACGATCCATTGGATTAGATCGGATTCATAGAGGTGATTGGATTGGATCGGATCGAATCAGATCGGATCGGATTGGATCCTAAAGTTTAAAATGCATTGGATTGGATCAGATCGGATCTTAGATTTTCATTTGGAAATCTGCCGAATCCGTCAATCTGTCAATCTACCTAAAATATTAGGCCTTATTTTTATATTCGGCAATTTATTTTATTTACTACTTTCTAATGTAAAGGCTCAACTCAAATATAATTTCTAATGTTACTATTTTAGGTTTTCTTTCTCAATGTCTCTACGGCCAACAATCCACCATCTTCTTTTCATTTATTCTTTTTCATCAATATCACGGCTTATTAAGTTTACATTTGGAGCTGATGTATACTATTTATAAACTTTCTGAATCATATAAAGTTTACAAATTATGTCATATATTTTTTTAATGTTAATTTTATTTGAATTAATTAGTAATGTTTGAATAATTTATTTGATTTTATTTATTTCAGATTATAACTTTTATATATTAAGAACGACTTTATATTAATTTGATCCATCGGATCTTGGATCATGTTATTTTTAAGAGATTTACTTTTTCAATTCTATGTTATTTTTACAATTTGTTTTATTTTTGTTAAATTATTTTTAAAGTTCTCTTTGAAGAAAAAATTAAGTTTGAATGTTATATTTCTATTGGTTGTACATGTGTGAACCCCAATAGGATCTATTTTTAAAAGATTGAAGGGCAAACCGATCCTTTTTATTTAATTAATTAATATCATGGTACGGATATTGACACTCATAAAACTTATTAGTACATCCATTTTTATAAATACACCTATGTCTAAAATTTAAAAATTAAATACTACTATAAACACACATCCTAATACCAACATTACCCTTATTGAAATAAATATATTTATTTTAATACATATTATTTATAAACACTCTTAAATTATTACCACACCCAATTTATAAAAAAATAATAATAATAATAATAATAATATAAAAAAAAATCATATTATTTTTTAAATCAAATCCTTTTTTAATGATGATCCAATTTACTTTTGGAAATATCTCGAATGTAGGAGTCTTATAAAAAGGAATATGTATATGGGGTCAAAAGATTTTCAATTTGGAATTCTCTTATTTATATAGCTATCTTAAAAATAAAAACAAAAATAAAAAAGCGGTGCTATTGACACCCCTACTATTGAACTATTTATGCCCCAATTTTTAAAATTTTGATTTAATTATATAAAATGAAATGATTTTATTAATTTTTTTGATTTATTTTCAGGACTATCCTTTTAAAAAAAAAAAATTTCAAACTTAATACACCTCATATCTTTTGCAAAAATATAAAAATAAAAATACAAATACAAATCATATCTCATTTTTATATATAGTTTTCTCACATTCATTTGCAGAACTTGTTTTTTCTTCTTATTTCACAGTAAAACGATCTTTATTAGGTGCGATTTTTTTCTACAGTTGATTGGATTGTTGGTGGTAGATTGTGAGTGTAATATTAATTGTATGATGATTTTTTTTTAGAGATTGAGTTAGAGTTTTGGTGTGGTTTCGTTTCATCAGAAATTAGGTTTTCTTGGTTGTGATTCTTGGTGTGATTTTTTTTTTTTTTTTTTTTTTTTTTTTTTTTTTTTTTTTTTGTAAATAACATTAAACTAACTTTGAAAGATCCGGGATAAAATCTACAAAAGAATTTATACAAATTATAGTATACCTTGAAGATCTGAAAGAAAATAATCCAAGAGAAAAAAAAAAAACATGGATCTGTAATTTGAGAACAAAAAAAAAAAAACAAAACAAAACAAACATGTAAAACAATAAAATCAATAAATACTAAACATGGAAACATGAGATCGAAATCTCAAAGAAAATATAAACAAAAATAGTAATAAATCAATAAATACTAAACATGGGAAACATGGATCGAGATTGAGATCTGAAAGAAAATATAAACAAAAATAGTAAACATTTAGTGATTTGAAATAATATATGTCATTAAAGCTTTTGTCATTAGGGTTTTGAAATAAGGAAATTGGGGTTTTATTAGTTTTATTTTGTACATGTTTTTTTTTTTTCTTTTAATAAAAAGTGTATGTCTCTTTAAGTAATTTGATAAAGAAAAAAAAAAACTAAATAAATTAAAAAGTGGGGTATAAATAGCTCAGTAGTGGGTGTATCAATAACACCACTCTAACAAAAAAATCTTATTAACATCTATGGTTATCTTACAACAGAAAAAAAAAAAAAAAAAAAAATTGTTGATATTTACAGTTATAGTTAAAAAAAAAAAATGTCGTTTTTTGATAAAATTTATAACTATATATAAAAGAAAGATAAAAACAATATGATAATATTAGGATGATGAGAAAAATTGATAATTAAAATAAAATTAGAGTTTAATTATGGTTTATCATAAAGATTAGGGTTTGTCATACCATTTTTTTTTTTTTTTGAAAGGTAAGTTTTATTTAATAAATAAATATAGTTGAAGATGTGAGTGTAATTAATGAATGTATATAGTATTTAGTTTATTTTTAATTAAAGTAACTTGTCTTTATTGGTAAATTTCTATTGGGATATTTTTATAATTAAATTTTTTAATAAAATATGGATATACTAATAAATTTTATAGGTGTCAATATCGAGTACAAAATTATCTTCTTTCATTTTTTTGGTTAGCTTTGACCGTTAAGGGACCAAATTGATATATTTTAGAAAAAATAGGATCAACCACGTAAATTAAAAATGGAATGATTAGTAAACATTGATAAATCGCGAAAAATTAGGTATCTAAATGAAATTTCCCCTAAGCAGAAAATATCAGTTGTGTACAGGGACAGGGTTGCTGTCTCTTTAGGAGAAACAATCTCAACCGCTGGATCTGGGCTTCCTTTGATATTATTTTTTCTTTTTTGAAGTAGGCTTCCTTTGAGTTCTAGTTCTTAGTCTTTTTTTGTGCGTAGTCCACTAGTTCCAAAACATAACGAAGAGAGTATTCAAGATTGTTATCGAGTTTTCAGGTCTTAGTTTTCTTATTGATAATAATACTTAATAAATTTAAAAAAAAAAAAAAAAAAAAAATGCAAATCCTTCATTGGTGTATATGCAAATGTCAATGCCATTGGCTGCCACAAAACATTCTACAAACACACACAACACAGATTTCTTTCTATTTGAATCCCTTCCTTTTTTTTTCCCCCTCTTTTAAGTATAAAAATAAAAAATAAAAAACAACAAAAAAACTGAGTAATATACATTATATTTATGAAACAATCACCCGTTTGGCTTCACCTCCTTGTTCTTTTCCTAGCTGATTTCCCTCCACCAACTTCACTCTCACCATTGTCTCTCCCTCTCTTTGCTGCCGGTCTCTTGGTCGGCCTGCCCACCGCTTTCCTCCCCGACCTCCCGCTCTCTTCCCTCTCTCCTCCTCCTCTTCCTTTCAAATTGGAACTACTCCTCGTAACCCTCTCCCTCCTCACATCTCTCTTGATATTACTGTTACTGTTACTGTTACTGTTTTTATTACTATTATTATTCCTTCCCCTCCTATCCTTCCTCTCATGTTCCTCTACTCTACTATCTTTACTCTCGTCCTCGTCAGAATCATCGTCGTCATCATCTTCCTCTTCTTCCTTCACGGCCACCTTTTTAGGCGAATTCTGCTTCATTCTTCTCAAGAAACTCGCAGCACCTTGCTTCTTCCTCGCGGAAATCTCTTTCTTATTATCTAACTTAGCATCCACACCATCGTGAGAGCTAAGCTCATTATTTCCATAAAGATGTTTCGCTTCTCCACCACCCTTGTTGCTGCTGCTACTTCTTGAATTTCTACGGCCCGAAACCGACCTCTCATTGCTGATTTTCTTCTTCACACCTTTGTCTTCATTACCAAGCAAAGAATTACCATCAACCTTCTTCTCGTTCACCACCTTGGGTTTTTCTTCAACTTCTCTTTCCTTTTTATCTCCTCCTCTTTTTCTTGCTTTCTCGGATCTGCGTGTCCCACAAACTACCATTATTGTAGAAGCTCTGTTGGGTTTTGACAGTGAAACAGGTGGTAGTTCGGGTTCAGGTTTGGGTTTGGGTTTGGGTTTTTGAAGCTTATCAGTCATTTCCTTGATAACAAGAGCTCGGAGTTGTTGAGCGGCAGCATGTTCTTGAGAGGTTTTTCTGAAGAAAATAATGAAATTGTTGAATAAGAGGAGGAGATCTCTGTAGAATCTCTGGAAACAGTTTGAGTAGAGCCCTCTGTTAAGCCTCGATTCAATTGTTCGAAGGTCTATGTGTTGTCTTACCAACCTCTTATACCTTTCGGATTCCTGCAGATTAGTATACATTTTCATCACTAAACAATAAAATAAAATCATCAAGAAGCTACACATCACCCCTGAGTTAATAGGGAACCCAAAGAAAATGATAAAAATAATAATAAAGAGTCACAAGTGACCCATAATAAAATGATTCGTAAGTCGGCGGTTCGAATCCTACCGATAGTAAAAAACTTTTAAAAAAATAGTATATCATTTCTCATCAAAGCTGGTTGTGCACCTCTCTTCCACATAAATGGTGATGCGTTCAAATCCCACAATACGTATTTTACAAGTATGTGCATGTGTGGAGAGTTTTCTTCTCGGGTTGTGGGAGTACTTATCTCCTATTATGGGAGTACATATCCGAACCGCAAATGTATTGTTTGATCTCGGCAAGTCCCGACAGTCCTATTGTAATAGTTATTGTAATACTTAAAAAAAATATAAATAAAAATAAACAAATAAATAAATAAAAGTCACTCATTTAATTAAATAAGACCATACTTTTTTATTTCATTATACGAAATCCCATTAAAACTAGTTATTGAAGAGTTCATACAATTTAAAGTGAAAATAAATATATATATATATATAAATATAATCGAAAATTTTCATATGAGGTTGTCCTAATAGAATTATATAAGGACATTGAATGTGAGCTACTCGTTTTACATACTTTAACTTGGTATGTATACACTTGTCAAATCATTTTTATGAATGAGTGACTCACATTCAATATCCTTATATAAGGATGTTCTGATAGGAACATAACCGATAATATAATAATGTATAGTAACTAAATTCTTATATTTATTATTAAAAATAAAAAAATAAAAAAATAAAAAAATAAAAAAATTGACAGGGAAGTACAGGTAAATGTAAGTAAGTTGAAGGGTAAGTAAGTAATTTGGGTTTGAGGTAGGCATCAGGTGCGGGTGGGCAGTGGGTACCATTTAACAAATTGACTTGTCAGAGGAAATCTGTCGTCCAATCAATGAATTATATATACAAGGGTGAAAACTAGCTATATGTCTCTATTATATTTAAACCCAGTTGTACGTAATTTTACAAATGTACAACTATAAAATGCAAGCAAGTGATAATGCGATATGAATGCAAATAACGCTTTTCTTAATTAATACAACATAATCCAATGCATGATGGACCCCACTTCTAAGCCCACTATCTGACCTTCCACCAAGCTTACCATACACGTACACTGAGCCAGCTATTATAATTTACCCAATAACAAAGACTTCATAAACATTCATACTATATAAGACAAGTCTAAATTTTAATAGAATAATATTTGGGTATTAACCGGTCAGTGTAGCATATGAACCAATTTATGAGATAAATGTAAAAAATAATGGAATCAGCGCTATTATTCATTTTAATAATCCAAATAATTACACATGCAAAAACACCTTTAACATAGGATAAATATAACAAATAGTTTTAGATCAGAGAAAATGTATTTTTTTCAATACACTACACTAGCGCAACACGTGTTTATTTATCTATAACAATGTTATTTAACAAATTAAAAAATGGGCGATGTCTCAAACATTAATTGACCTTCCATTATTTGGTCAGTAGTAAATGATTCTTATACAAGCTCCTACTATCCCTTTTTATGAATTTAAATATTTTTACTCTCAAAAAGTAATCTTGGTCACTTCAAAAATTAAGAAAAATTAATCTTGAACACATAAATTACCGTTCGATTGAGAAAAACTTGCATGATGCAGTTTTACTTACACGTGGTAGACCATTTAATAAAATTGTAATATTTATATCTAGCATAAAAATATATTTTGACACTTTAATTTTATATACTTTCATCGGATAGTCACACCACACAGTAATAAAACTGTCCTATGTAAGATTTTATTTTTCAAATCATAATATTTTTCCAAGATTCTAGCAAGTAGGACCCACGTTAACAAGTTAGATACATCATACATCCACACCGTCCATTTTCAAATCAGCGCTCAAATGGGATGTACCATGAGTTTATTCCATGACCAAAATACCACCGAAATTCAGTCTCTTTTACTAATAAGTCCCTTCATGATGCCAAGTGGAAAGCTTTCATTCGTCCAAGTTGAATACCGCAGTGTCCGCATAATCAGAATTTTTTTTTTAAATAATAAATAATATTCGTTTAAAAAGAGTAGTACCTGGCTCCGAAGTCGGCGCTCAAAGTGCGAGCCGAGCCGGTGCGACCGTATCATCCCAAGAAGCCTAACCAACGGCTCCGATTTCACGGCCAACACCTTTTTCGTGGCGGGAGAAACCTCCTCGCTGCTGCTGCAACCAGCCGCGCCGCCGACACAACTACGGCGCTGTACGGTCTTCGACAGGCTCGCGGAGCTCTGCACGTCACTGCTCTGCTTCGACGCAGCAGCCACTCGTCCCTCCCCCTTCGACTCGTCCCACAACTCGTTCGACTCGCTGAGCCCACCCGCTCCACTCGTTTTATTTTTATTATCACTACCAGCTTTCCCATCCGACGTCGTTTTATCATTTTCGTCATCATCTTTAATATTTCCAGTTCCATTTAATTTACCATTTGACGACCAGTTTCGGTCCGGTTCGCCTGAGACCGGTTCGGTCTCAGCCTCCGGTTCGGGTTTCACTATAGGCTCGTTCTCTTCAGCAACCAGTACGTTGTCGTTTTGTTTCTTATTGGTCGTCATTTCGGCTTTTTGAGTCGTTGAATTAGACTCGTTGAACGATCGGTTGTCGCGTTCATCGGAGTTGGCCTCCACGGCGGAAGATTTGCCGGCAACGATCTCGGGCGACGCCTTCGTTTCTCTCTCTAGATCTGCGACTGCCTTCCCGTTCCTCTCTCGGTCCTCCTCCAATCTCTTAACTTTCGTTTCCAAAGACCTGCAATAACAAACAAACAAAAAAAATGCAGCGTCGTTTTAATAGATCTCAACAGAATAAAAAAAGAAAAATTGAATCCTCTGGTTCTCAGATCTCAGCCTTACACGATCGAGACGTCGCATCGCTGGACCTCGTCACGAAGCTCCTGTACGCGAATCCGTCTGAGCTGGTCAACCAAGAAGCCGGTGCCTAATTCGGCGTCGTTTTGCGACGTCGCCGTGAATCCAAATCGTCGGGTGAGGTCGTGAAACTTGTCCTTGCAGGTCTGCGGAGTGAGAGACGACAGAGTGGAACTCCTGGTCTGCACTTCCATGGCGATCGAGTCCCAGCTCTTGGTTCCGTGGCGGTTGACAGCGCACGCCAGTAACAGCTCCTCTAACGTGCCCCACCACTGCGCAGCCGCCGTCGTGGTTTCTTGCTCTCTGGCCATAACAGCAACACCAGTACGTTCATGTCGCCAACTTCATCATCAATAGTTTCTTCGTATTAGGGTTTTTGATTTGCCGTTTGTTCGCTGTGTGTTGGTTATATCTTTGTAATTCCTTATTATTATTATTATTATTATTATTATTATTATTTGGTTTTGCTTTGAATTGTGATTGTGTTAGAGATTGATGTTTTATGTTTATATAGCTATAGAGAGTGTTGTGAATTTGTGATATTGTGGGTTGTGTGGGATGGGTTGGTGGCTCTGTTTCGATTTTTCCGTGCTTCTCTTCGCGGTTGGGTCTGGTCTGGTCTGCTTTGTTTTCCTATCACTTATATATTTTGGGCTCATCTGGAAAACTTCCACCACCGTACAACAATCTATTGGGTTTTTTACTCTATTCCTATAATTACCAAAATGTCCCTCCCTAACTTGAAAAAATGCCTTGCATTACTCCTCATTCCTGCATAAGTTCATAAATGTACACCATCCTTACAAAATCTAATGGATCCAATCCGCTGTCTGTTCCTCCCCTTATAAAGAATGTTTGGTAAAAGTCATATCACTTTAACTGGTCCAGTCCGGTCCGATCCGATCCGTTGCATATCGTATGGTTGTAATAAGTAGTATGTTAAAACATTTCAATTTTTTTTCATAAAAGTCATATCCATATAGTTTGGATCGTAAATTATTTGATCGGATCAAATCGGATATTGAAACTTGCAAATTTTAATGATTATAGCCGTTCTTTATCATTTTCCTATTAAATTACCAAAATGCCCTTCTCATATCCGGTTTTGACTTCAAATTTTGCCAATATCACTAGTCGGACTATATACACAACAAGCTTTGGTCCATTCCGATCAGAGTTTTTCTTTTAAATAAAATCAAGGCATGTAGGCCCCGTTTGGTATACATGATTTGATTGGATTTGACTATTTTTTAAGGAATTGGATTGGATATGATTTCATTATACTAAATTAGTACTGTGATGTGTTTTGTGCATTTGGGATTGGATTAAAATAATAATGTCTCTTGTTTAGTATAATATTGGATTGGATAAAAAATAATTGAAAATAATTGTTTTTTTGTAAGAGGTCAGTATAAATTTATATTAAATTGATTTTTAAATAAATAAAATCATTTAAAATCAATTCAAAGAAAAGAAAAATTAATTATTTTAGAATTAAATTTGGTTAAAAAATTAATTTTTTGAATAAAATAAATAAAACTATTTAATTAATTTGAAATAAAATAACATTTATTTGTAATTGATATTAAAATATATATTTTTTTCAAATGTTAAAATAAAATATATTAATATGAATTAATTTTTAAAATAGATTAAATAAATGTAATATTTTATATATAAATAATTTAATTAAGAAAAAAAAAAAACAAAAACAAAAACAAAATAATTGTGACAAAAGTTGTCCTAACCTTTGTGGCAGGACTCAATAGTCCCACCATAGTAGGATTATTTTCTATATAGGATTGTAGAAATCCAATTATGTGTAGATCACAAACGTGGGATGGATTGATATCAATCCAATCTCACCCAACAAACATCCACTTAGGGTGGTGAGTAAGTTTCCAAAATTTATGTGAATGGATATATTTACTATTGACATGTTATATCATTATGACAATAAATTTTGTGTAAAAAATTGAGAATAGAATGGTTGTCAGTGTTATTTGAATAGAATGATTGTTTCAATTTTTTTAAATATATATATATATATGAATTTCAAAAATAAATAAATAAATAAATAAATGTACAAAAGCATAGTAAACACTGTAGTATTTAGAAGGAATCTCAAAATACGAACAAAGTACGGCACATTTGTTGGCCGCAGTGCGAGATTTGAGGACTTTCGATACTTCATATATATGATTTCCAAAGGCTCACAGCAAACAAACATCATCAAATCTTAATTTAAACCATGTTGTGATTAGAGTGGGACCCGCTCATCACATATGTTTTAATGGCTCATGTTTGTATTATGTGTTTTATGGAAATGGCCATTTATGTATAAACATCCCAAATTTTTTTCGCTTTTCAAAAGGACCAAGATCCTCTCTTTATCCTTGTTTTTCCTTTGTATTTTTCAAGTGTAATTAAAACACCAAGTTGTATAAGAGAGAAAAAAATGATCAAATTTTGACCATATATTTTTTATTTTATTTAGGTGTCATTAGATTATGAAAAGTCAAGGAAAAACAAGACAAGGAAATGATCTTTATCCTTTTTAAAAAGGTTACGTAAAGAAAATATATGGTTTTTTTTTTTTTTTTAAAAAAATATTTTGTTATTGATGATCGGTTATGAATCGATTATTAACCCATTTTTCCAATTTAGATAGAAAAATTAATTATATGTGATTAACCCATGTTCCTCTCTTACGTCATGTGATATGAATGTAATTATACATCTAATTATATATTGATTTCAACCACATGAACATACTACAAGTAAGCATGTCCGTGTCTCATTCATGTGTTTCTCTAATGATTAATTGTTTTTAATACAATACTATTACACTAATCTATATTCAAGAGTGTGCCATCAATAAAACGTTAATTAATTATGTGTGTCATATACCGTCTCAACCATTAAGAGTATTTTTGATATGATGATTGAGTGTGCGATCAATACCCTTTGAACGATTTACGATTGAGATACTTTAGTAAACAAATTATTCTCGATACGTATTAATTGTTCATGTCATATGCAGTATCAAGCGTTAAAAAGAGTTTTGTTAACATATGCTTTTAAAGAGTAATTATTAACATATACTTTAAACAATGAGTATTAACACATCATCGTTTATCCTATAATGCTTTGTTTGGTATGAGGGAGAGGGTTGGGGGATAGCTCTAATCCTTTATTTGGTTAAAGGGAAAAGAGAGGGAAGAGGAGGAGAGGAGGGAGAGCTCCTCCTTTTAGACCCACCATTTTGGATCCATCCAATGATAGGCGGATAAGAAAGGAAAGAGAGTGAATGGAGGGCAAAAACAAAAATGTCCTCCAATTTTATACTACCCTCAAATTTTTTTAAGGATAATATAGTAATTTTATAAATTATATCCAATTCATTCATTCAACTCTCTTTTCAATATCAAATAATATGAAGGATAGGTGTTATCCTCCACATCCCTCATACTATTTCTCCCCCCTACCAAACATATCCTAAAACATGAATACTAATGTATTAATGTCTTTTAAGCTGTGAACATGAATTTTGTAAGAGAAAAACAAAATTTGAAAACAGTTAGCCTCAAACCTCTTTAGCTAAGTATGACATAATTCAATTGTTAGCTAGGAGGAGCAAAAGTTAAGCAATCATTCAATTGTTAAGGCTTGTTTTCAAAATACTCAACATAATTATAAGGTCTTGTTCCCAAACTGATTAATTAGATCAAGCGGCATATTTATCTTGCTCATTAATGTAAATTATGTTTGTTTATTTAAGGGAACAATAATAAAGGCATTAAGCATATGTACAATCATATTTCAATACAATAATGTTATTTTGTTTAAATTTGTTGTTTAAATGACGTGGTAACACTGTAATCCATTCATTTAAATTATATTAAATTTGTATGATTTAAACGAATCGATTAGAGTGCTGCTACATCATTTGTATATTAAATTTGGATAAAGTAGAATTATTGATTTTATATATCTTTCATACATTATATATAATCGCTTTAAAATTCGCCGAGGAAACTACTTTAATGGGTCTCCCTCTCAGGTACACCTCTCAGGTACAAGACTATAAAATGAATTATACACGGAAAGTCTTTGATCGAAATTTTAAAAGTTTATTTACATATTACAATCCGATAAAATCTTCAAAGCATCGATGAAGACTTCTCACGTTGGTTGATCAAACTGAACTTTCACCATACCTTTTAATTGTTTATATATCTTCATTTTCATTACGGAAGGCACCCAAGTAGGGGTGTGTAGGATCCGATCCAATCCAATATTGGATTTGATCGGATTTTAGAATATGATTGAATCGGGTTGAATTCTAACTTTTGAAATCCATTGAATTAGATCAGATCGGATCGGATCTTGGATTTCCAAATTAAAATCCACTAAATCTATCGAATCTGTCAAATTATAAGGTTTAATTTAATGTGGAAATGGTGGAAAGTATCACTTTTTCCAACTGATTTGGTGACTCTATGACCGGTTTAATAACTTAAGTTTAAAAGGCACCTATTATGGTGAACTACCAAAATTGCCCTTAGATAATCATTTATGTTATTGTGTTTGTCTGGTTCTCTCTCCACACTTCCAACAAAAACGATAACGGGGTTACTCTCTCTCTCTCTATCTCTCTCTCAATACAAATAGAAGTTCAAGATCAAAACAACTGGACGTGCTTCATTACAACAAGGTAATATTTCGTGTAAATACTTCTTTTCATTTGTTCATATTTTCATTGTGACAATTGTGGATCTCCGAGACTTTGTCACCTTTTTCCGAGCCTTTTTAAAAATCACTAATCGAGCATTTTCATGTCTTGTCCGAGCCTTTTCATGTGTTGTCCGAGCCTTTTTATGTCTGCTCCGAGCCTTTTGAAGTTTTGTCCGAGACTTCTCCGAGCTTTTTCATGTCTTGTCCGAGCCTTTGCAAGTCTTCTCCGAGCCTTTTGAAGTTTTGTCCGAGACTTTTATAAAATAACTATTCGAGCATTTTCAAGTCTTCTCCGAGCTTTTTCATGTCTTCTCCGAGACTTTTCAAAAATCACTAATCGAGCCTTTTCAAGTCTTCTCCGAGCTTTTTCATGTCTTCTCCGAGACTTTTCAAAAATCACTAATCGAGTCTTTTCAAGTCTTATCCGAGCTTTTTCATGTCTTGTTCGAGCCTTTTGAAGTCTTCTCCGAGACTTTTAAAAAATAACTATTCGAGCATTTTCAAGTCTTCTCTGAGACTTTTCAAAATTCAGTAATCGAGCCTTTTCAAGTCTTCTCCGAGTCTTTTCAAGTCTTCTCCGAGCCTTTTCATGTCTTGTCCGAGCATTTTCAAGTCTTCTCCGAGACTTTTTAAAAATAACTATTCGAGCTTTTTCATGTCTTGTCCGAGCCTTTGCAAGTCTTCTCCGAGCCTTTTGAAGTTTTGTCCGAGACTTTTAAAAAATAACTATTCGAGCATTTTCAAGTCTTCTCCGAGCTTTTTCATGTCTTCTCCGAGACTTTTCAAGTCTTCTCCGAGACTTTTAAAAAATAACTATTCGAGCTTTTTCATGTGTTGTCCGAGCCTTTGCAAGTCTTCTCCGAGCCTTTTGAAGTTTTGTCCGAGACTTATAAAAAATAACTATTCGAGCATTTTCAAGTCTTCTCCGAGCTTTTTCATGTCTTCTCCGAGACTTTTTCAAGAGACTTTCAGTCTTCTCCGAACTTTTAAAAATAACTATTCGAGCATTTTCAAGTCTTCTCCGAGTTTTTTCATGTCTTCTCCGAGACTTTTCAAAAATAACCAATCGAGACTTTTCATGTCTTTTCCGAGCCTTTTCATATCATCTCCGAGACTTTTCAAAAATTAGTAATCGAGCCTTTTCAAGTCTTCTCCGAGACGTTTCAAGTCATCTCCGAGACTTTTCAAATAATCACTAATCGAGCCTTGTTAGGTCTTCTCCGAGACTTTTTATTGAATTACTAATCGAGTCTTTTAAAGACTTTTTCGAGACCAAAAATGTCTTTTTCGAAACTTTCATGTATTCTTCGAGACTTTGCTAGTGTTCTCCGAGCCTTTTAAATATCCTCACCCGAGCCTTTGTAAATGTAATTTATGAAAATATTTTGTACTCCTGAGTTTTAATTAATAGTTTTGATTAATTTGACAGCATCATGAATCGGTTAGAATAGTAATATCTTACAACGGTCAATGGGAGCAACTACCCGACGGAAGTCAGAGGTTTGTTGGATCCGATAACAAGGGAATGTATGTGTCAAAGAATATGACTTACGAAGAATTGGTGGCGATCGTGCATACCATTGTGAAGTATGATGTAAACAAATTCAATGTTGATCTGGCATCAGTATCAATCGTTCCTGGCAGTACATGTCGTACATTTATAAGAAATAACGATGATGTTCAGTTTATGCTAGGGGAAGATCGGGTGATCCCTCAAGTATGTGTAAGTCTAACTCAGAGGACACCTGGAGATGTGATAGGGAATGATATTCCTCCTCCTGAAAATACCCAACAATTTGGATCCTTTAGCGGTAGCAACCAACTATATCCCCAAAGGAGTTTCGCCGAAAGTAGGGAAAACATGTGTGGTGTCCCACCGGTAGCGGTTGACCAAGTAGTTGAACCTCAATTTGGCGATGTGTTTGGTTGTCAAATTGAGCAGTACCATGAGGTGGATAATGAGGCAAATAATGAACATGTAGATGATCTAGAAAATGTGGATGAAGAGCGTACACAAATTCAAACACAAGGAAGACATGTACAAGGAGTTAGTTGCACTGTACCAAATATGCCTGGGACTTCCGAGGTCCGACATAATATAACTGTATCTGATTCTGATAATACGATAACTTGGGTTATTCCCGGAGCAGATTCATACTCGTTTGGTATTGGTAGAAGCAGCACCTTGGCAACGCAAGAACCTACATGCATGATTTATAAAGGTCAATTTTTCCCGAGTAAAAAGGATTTGAAGAGGCTAGTTGGCCTTTTTTCAATGCGGGAGAACTTTGAATGGAAGGTGAAAAGGTCTAATAAGACAACGTTACATCTAGTTTGCATCATTGACAACTGTACGTGGAAATTAAGAGCGGTGAGGAGAGATGAAGGGACTTACTTCCAAGTCAGAAGTTTTGTCAACCAACACAGTTGTCCTTTGGAGGAGGTTCACCGTCGCCACCGACAAGCTAGTGCAGTCATAATCGGAGAAGTCATTGCACCTAGACTTCAACAACATGATGGTCGTCTCATGCGTCCGAAGGACATAATCGCCGATATGAAAACAATGTATGGCATCCAAGTCATGTACAGTAAGGCACATGATGCCTTGCAATATGCATTGTCCTTGACCTATGGAACGCATGAAGAAAGTTTCAAATTGTTACCATCGTTTGCGTACGTTTTGAACAGCAAAATCCTGGCACAATCACCGACTTACAATGCGCAGACGATGATACATTTTTGTACTTTTTCATGTCGTTAGGGTCCTCAATTAGAGGTTTTCGGAGGTGTATGCGTCCTGTGATTGCAGTTGATGGTACCCATTTGAAGGGAAGATTCGGGGGTACAATGTTTGTTGCAACTGCACAAGATGGAAACGAACAGGTGTATCCAATTGCTTTTGGGTACGGTGACTCAGAAAACAACCTTTCATGGGAGTGGTTTTTGGAATGCTTGAGGGGTGCCCTTGGTCATATAGATGATCTGGTTTTCATTTCCGATCGCCATGCAAGCATTGAAGCGGGGATTTCTAAAGTGTTCCCTTATGCAACCCATACTATATGTTGCTGGCATTTTGGTGAAAATATGAAGAAGCGATTCCACAGAAAGGATGTTGCCGACATAATGGATTCAGCAGCTAGGACGTACAGTGAATTCAATTATAACAGGCACATGGAGGAGTTACATAGGCTGCACAAGGGTGCATTCGAATATGCCATTGCTGCCGGTCCACACAAGTGGTCTCGCGTACACTGTCCCCAAAGAAGGTACAGGCTGATGACCACAAATGTTGCTGAGTGCATAAACTCATGCCTAAAATTCGCACGGCAACTGCCAATGATGACACTGGCGGAGTTCATTAGGAATATGCTACAAAAGTGGTTTTACGATCGTCATGCAGCTGCACGGTCCATGCGTCATCAACTGACCGATGCAGCACATCTTGTGATCCTAAAACGTGTCGAGAAGTGCAATTATATGACCGTAAATCCAGTTGACTGGAACATATTCTCCGTCAAATTGAAGGGAAACCAATGGACGGTTAACTTACACTCGAAGACTTGCACATGCAACAAATTCCAAATGGACCATTTCCCATGTTCTCATGCACTCGCAGCGGCAAGGTACATGAGATGTTACAGTTAACGATTTATATTATTTGGGTTCGTGAATCTCATTGTTTTCATTGTTGTAGGGAGCGAAACTTGGATTACACATCTCTGTGTGCGGACTACTACAAGAGAGAGACACTTATTGATGCATACTCGGTTCCTATTATGCCTGTTGGCCATCCTTCTTCATGGGTAGTGCCATCCGACATCGCATCTCGGGTGGTTTTAAATCCAAAGTCGAAGAGACAATCAGGTCGCCCGATGGAGGGTCGACATGCCTCGTCTTCGGAGAGGACAACCACACAGTCGTGTAGAAGATGTGGACAATCAGGACATAATAGCAGGCGGTGCTCCAACCCACCGATGGTTAATGAAGGTCCCAGCATAAGTGTTCCCGATGAATACCGTCGCAAGTGCAGCATCTGTCATTCAATTGGACACAACAAACAAACGTGCCCTGAGAAAGACTCTACCGTGGAATGAGACCGTTGGTTATTATGCTTTTTTATGTTGAACTATTATGATATATTTATTGGTTGTTCGTTTAATGCCATACTGTATCTTTTGTTATAGTGTCTACAATTCATTGTATTGTTTATGGATTTCAATATATCAAATGTGTGTTCAAGTGTTAATTGCAAACAACTAAATTTTTTTTAAAAATAATTTCATTTCATTACTCAAATGTTATGTACATCAACTAAATCACTAACTGGATGTCCAATCCTTTGAGTTACAAAAAACCTCCACAGCCATCTTCTCTCGGATGGTGCCCATTTCGTTTTCTGACCAGTCGAACGTATCCCTGTTCGCTGCCAGGTACTCTATCAATCTCAAAGTATGGGCACCACAGTTACCACTGCAAGTCACCACATAAACAACCGTTAGAATTGAATGTTATTAAAACCGATTAGGATAGAATAAGATCTTTAAACAGTCATACCCTCTATCCTGTTGGGGTACACGGTCTCTAGACACAATGTTGAGTGGAAAGGGCTTATTCTGCAATGTATACGTCATATCGCCCCTCCGTCTGCGACCGTGAAAGTCCAACGCATGCAGCATCGACGGTAAAAAATATCGTAAGCAAGCGAGCTGCGTTTTCCTATGGCGAAATGGTACCTCCTGTCTGAACGGGTCCATCAGGTAAATACTCCCTGTTGTGAGGTCGACGCTGGCTAGTGCCCAATGCGTACGTCCAAGGTTGCAAGGAATCAAAACCTGTATGTGTTTCAACAAAGTGTTATCAATGAGAAATGTATTTAAAATTCAAATTCAAACAATGTAAATAAAACACTGACCACGTCAACTTCGTTCCATGGTTTGGTTCCTGCCGGGACCAATCCACGTACCACCGCAAGGTTCCTCAGCGGACCACTGATGCTTGAACATAGACCAACTGCGGCGGGGTTTGTCGGCCCCACTTCCCATCAATCTCTCCCAGTCATTCAATAACCATGACTGTACAAAGAAAATTTATAAAACGTTAGATAAAAGATGTACGAAACACATAAATAGATGTTCAAAAGCCGTACAAATTAAACACTTACATAGAACTGTGAATCCTGTATGTTGATCCTCGGACCGTAGACAGTGGAGTAATATCTCTGACGCTTCCGCAGAATATGCAAGTACGCGTCCATATGCTGACAATTTCAACATTTTGTATTGTTAGCATTCTACTATTTCAGAAACATCTTATACACAATGTTCAGGTAAGGACCATACCGTATCCTCCAACTCCATGGTGTTGGTTTGAAATCGATGGAACCAGGGGACACCAACTGGCTCGAGTAGATCCACATCACGCCTGCATAATTTTTGAAGAAGTTATATAAGAAAGTCATTTTACTTAGCAGTTTCAAAATACAAAATAATTTTTGTAATATCTGCGATTATACTTACAATTCCCCAGTCGAGTTCCTCTTATAGGCTTGGTACGCCGCAAGGTGGTCAGGATCTATCAATGCGTGGGGCGCCCATACATGTGCTGGTTGTGGCCTAATCCTTGGCCTCTTCGGCCGACAGGGGTCAGTGTATGGGGTCCGCTGCTGCCAACCTGCCCTGCGAACCCGATCCTGACGTTGAAGGGGTGGGGTAATCCGGTCCAGCAGAAAGGATGTGATCCACTGGATGGCTGAGCTGTAAGGAGGAACTCTGTCCCCGTGTATTGCCTCCAGAGGTGCGATGTGTTGACGGACTATGTCCCCCTGTATCGCCTGTAGGGGTGCGCTGTACATTGGAACTATGTCGTCGTCGATCGCCTGCAGGTGTAAGCTCTTTGGGTGCACTGAGACTGGGGATCTCTGTCTCTGTGGAATAAATGAAGGGGTGCTCTGCACCAGGATCGACCGGAGGGGTGTGCTGTAAGGAGGTGCTCTGTACCAGTTCTTGAGAATGAACAGGTTGGTCTGGTAAAACCTGCTGAGGTTCTTCCTCTATCTCCATAGGTGTTGTATCAGTACCACTAGTACCACGAGTAACCTCCTCTCGTGGTGTCACACCGGCCCTTGCTGATCACCCTGATGACTACCTGTCCTCCCTCTGGGACTGAAGTCTCGGTGTCCGTCTGGGTCATCGAAGGGTGGGTCATCGAAGGGTGGGTCATCGAACCGTGTACCTCGAGTACGGGCGTGCGACGTCGAACCCTGAAGCCCTCGAATCAAATCTAGCAACTCCTGATGCTGTTGATCTCGTTTCTCATTACTCTTTCGCACCTCCTCCTGTAACTCGCGTAACGCATCCATTACTTCAGTATACCGACGGTCCTGAAAGGATTTCGAAATTGTCAGTACTAAAACCATTCACTCGATTGAAATTAAATAATACGGTAAAAAGAATTATACGTACCTCTGCTTGCCCTCCAATGCCTCCTCGTGAGTCATCTCCAGTTCGAGAGTCATCTCTAGTTCGAGGCTCTCTAGGCAACGTGAATCGAACCCGCCTAGTCCTCGCGAGACGAATATGACGACCGTCTGAGTCAGAACCCTCTGTATCACTGGGTTCGAAAGACGGACCCTCAGTGTCACTGGTTCCAGCAGTTGTATATCGTTCGGGGTCAGAGACGGGAACAGGTATATCACCGAGATCAGCATCATACAAACTGCCTCCCTGGGAAATGCCCTCGAAGTACCGTTCAGCCCTCTCAGTTGCCGTCGGCACCAACTTTACCCTCGCAAACATCTGAAATTGCAGTTAGACCATTGTAATTGTATACATACTAATAGTTATGAACATAAAAAAAAAATATATATATATATATAGATATTTACACTTTCAAGGAAAATGCTATTCAACTTCTCCCCCCTCGGTCGCGTACTCAACTCCCATTTTAGAATTCGGGGGGAGAGCTCGATTTCCCTCCGCTTCCCACATCCGCTGTTGCCAAGCTCGGGGATAACCTCGAAAGCAAATATCTACAAAACAGCTAAGAACGATAAGAATCCAATACAATACATAAGTCATATGAAAAAAATAACAAATTCAAAATTCTCACCA
The DNA here is from genome assembly GCA_035582765.1 of Acer negundo. Taxonomy (NCBI): domain Eukaryota; kingdom Viridiplantae; phylum Streptophyta; class Magnoliopsida; order Sapindales; family Sapindaceae; genus Acer; species Acer negundo. The sequence continues at coordinate 14,052,600 of CM069233.1, forward strand.
ACAGGGCGTGCGTTAGCCCATATATGTTATATGTCTCCGTGGTGTGTACATCAACGCCCTTTCGTCGCTGGCGTTGTTCAAACCGCCTACGTCGGCCATCCAACGCATGCTTGAAACCGTATATAGACCGCCTATACACGTGTGCACCCCACGGGAACGCATCAAAAGCGTCCAAGTCCTCGACTAGGCGAAACTGCCATACTGGAACTTTCTCTCTCTCGTCCAACCCCATCAGTATCCAGTTAAGCATATACAATAAGCAAAGCTTAACCGCATCGTACTGCTCAGAAAAAACACCAATCCGTAGAACGGCTTTCAGCTCTGCATACTCGACCTCATCTCGACCCTCAAAGTACCGCTGGTGTATGCCATTCTCTACCATATCATAGGTCGACGTGTCAGGAAGTTCTCCGAACTTCAATCCGGTGATTAGACAAAACTCAACCTTTGAGAACCGGACCGAATGCCTTCCTAACAAAAATCTCATCTCATCTTCAGGCCCATCGTGATGCAACTCGCGAATAAGCAACCGATGTACAATGCCAGCTGAAAACTTCATCCCACGATCCATCCGAAGGAGGTGTCCAAAACACGACTCAGTATACCGACGTCGTTCTTCGATCGCAAGATGTTCAGGTACCTTGTTAAGTGCGTTGTCGATATCTGTAAGGTCATCAAAATGGTCATGTCGAGTTATTTTCCCCGAATACCTTTCTTCCTCTGGAGTTTTAAGCGAATCTTTTAGTTGATTCCTCATCTGCATATTGACATAAAAAAAATATATCTAGTTAAATAAAATAAATAATATAAAAATGAAAGGTTTCGGACACTAAATGAAAAGTCTCGGACACTATATGAAAATGCTCGAAAACTATATGAAAAGGCTCGGGCACTATATATGAAAAGGCTCGGACACTATATGGAAAGGCTCGGAAACTATATGAAAAGGCTCGGACACTATATGAAAAGGCTCGGACAATATATGAAAAGGCTCGGAAACTATATGAAAAGGCTCACTATATGAAAAGGCTCGGACAATATATGAAAAGGCTCGGAAACTATATGAAAAGGCTCGGACACTATATGAAAAGGCTCGGACACTATATGAAAAGGCTCGAAAAGGCTCGGACTATATGAAAAGGCTCGGACAATATATGAAAAGGCTCGGAAACTATATGAAAAGGCTCGGACTCGGACAATATATTAAAAGGCTCGGAAACTATATGAAAAGGCTCGGAGATTCTAATTCTAGAAACCTATTCATATTCCTTAAAAGGCTCGGATTACTATTTAAAAGTCTCGGACAATGTTTTAAAAGGCTCGGATCCTATTTTAAAAGTCTCGGAGCCACTGTGAAAGGCTCGGAGATTCAGATAGCAGAAACCTAATCAAAAAGCTCGGAAAAGGCTCGGATTACATGTGAAAAGCTCGGAAAAGGCTCGGATTACATGTGAAAAGCTCGGAAAAGGCTTGAAAACCCAGAACTTCATCGTGTTCAACAGAATTTTTTCATAAATTTAAACCCTAACCTAATCAAACAAACCTAATCAACAACAAATCAAATCAAACGAACATCCAACATCAAACGCAAATAAAAGTTTCAACAACAAAAACGCGTCAGAAAATCATATCACCTTCTCGTCGATTTCAAGACTGTATCGCCACCGCCGGCAGGTTTCCAGTCAGATTTAGTACCGGATTTCTTGGTCTCTCTTTCCACTGTTCTCTCTCTCTCAACTTTTTTCTCTTCAGACGCAAACTGACAAGAATGAGGGTATTTTTGTCTGGTCACCTAAATAGGTGCCTTTTAAACTTACATTACTAAACCAGTGACATTCTCACAAAAGTCCCTCCAAATAGTGACAATAAATTTTTGAACCCTTAATTTAATTGGGACAATTTATTTTGTCCTATACATGTAAACATTAAGTAAATTTTGGATGCTATTGTATTTTGTTATGATAAATAGTTATCTTTTTATTTCAAAATTTTGAATGATTTTATTTATGTTTGTGTTTAAAAATTATATATGTTTAAAGTTTATAATTTGTTAAGACTTTTTAAACTTCAAAGTGTACAATTATATATTGCTTTTATGTTAACTATTAGTTTGTTAATTTTATTTGAAATAATGTATGAATTAATTTTTGATTTTGTTAATTTTACGAATTTTTAACAAATTATATATTAATAAATGCTTCATATGAATTCGATCCGTTGGATTGGATCGGATCAAATTTAATTATTTTACAATTAGATCGAATCAGCTTGAATTTAGTTATATTTGGATCAGATCGAATTTTGCTCTAAGATTTAATTGAATTGTAATTTCTTTGATCCAATCGGATCTTGGATCATGATAAATCCAATTGATCCGATTTACCGCACACCCCTAGACACCCGCATTGCAGTTAGCACTTATCAGACCTTTATTTTCTACTATTTAACTTTATATGAATATATGATGATATATCGTGATCAATTTATGACTAAAAGATTATTAAAAACAATTATCTATTAACTCGATATAAAAAGAGTCAGTTGGAGCGGTATTTTTAACCCTCAAATAGCTTATCTAATTAGTTGTAATTTTCTATTCCACTAATATCCCAAAAGTAATTTAAAATTACTTAGAATATTTATATGTCTATAGAGAATCTATAGAAAATAAAGGGTGTATATGGTATTTCATTATTTTATTTTATTTATAATTATTAGCACAGTAAAATGACATTTACATCCTTAAAAAATATTGAAATGAAATAATTTTTTTTTAACAAAAAGTATAAATAAGGGTAGAAGGGTCTTTCACATTATATAGTTAGGAACTGATTCGTCATTAAAATGAAAAATGTTATTTCATTTTATATAAAATAATAAAAAATTTCATAAAAAAACAATAAAAAAATTACAGCAAATCGCCCTTTTCTAGCTACACTACGGATTGCATGTAATTAAATGCAATTCAATTATTGCTCTAAAAATAAATATTTTTAGAAGGGCGAATTGCACAGCACCCGTTGAGGTTTAGGTAAGGTACACTTAATTGTAAAATTTTTGATGTTATATATTAGCACCCTCAAGAATTAAATTTAACTTTGAAAATACCTAAAATGCCTCTAGTTATATTATTTTATACTTTATTTTTTTTACTTTTTAACCAAAAACTTTATAAACTTTAATAAAATAAAAAAATTAAATAAAATATATAATTTATTAAATAAATAAATAGTTTTAAAAAAATTAAATAAATAAATAGTTTTTTAAAAAATTAAATAAATAAATAGTTTTAAAAAATAAATGAAAAAATTAAAAACATTAATTTTTTAAGGATATCCATTAATAGGGACAAGGAAAGCTCTAGATATCCAAACTATTTATTTATTTATTTATTTTTGAAACTATTTGTTTTAAAATATTTAATTACTTATTTATTTTTAAAAATATTTATTTATTTATTTATTTTAAACTATTTATTTAATGAATCATATTTTTTATTTAAATTTTTTTATTTTATTAAAGTTTATAAAGTTTTTGATTAAAAGGTAAAAAAATAAAGTATAAAATAATGCAACTAGAGGCATTTTAGGTATTTTCAAAGTCAAATTTAAGTCTTGGGGGTGTTAGTGTATAATATCAAAACTTTTCTATCTAATTGTATCTTATCCAAACCTCAATATGTGCAGTGTAATTTGCCCTTTTTAGAATGACAATATTTACATCCCTAAAAAATTGTATATGCATCCACTATTCTCATTCAATTTTTTTTTTTTTTTTAAAAAGGTTAGAACTTGTAAGTACACCTCAATGTTACGAAATATGCCCTCCATTGTAATTTATGAGAAATATTATAAATTATTAAATTACAAAATAACTATAAAAAAATGAAGAAAACAAATGAAAAGTATAGTAGCTAGGCCTAATCTGGGCAGCAACCTTGAACCTAAGTAGGCCGGTCTAGGAAAACGCTAACAAACAACTTCTTAAAAGAAAAATCACTATAGCGGTGATAATAACACCCTTAAAAAAAACTGTACATACATTACTTTCGTAATCGTACATATTAAAAAAAAAAAATCAAAAAAAAAAAAAATCTATAGTTTGTATTTAAACCTAACTTAAAGTCAATAATAAGTTCTGAAAAAAGTATAAAGTCAACAATATCCTTCTTTTTTTAAAATTATGAAGAATTACAATTTGGTCCCTATATTTTAACGAAACATCTTTTTTAATCAACTTATGTGTATTAGAGTATTTGGTCATTATCTTTTTGGAAATACATTAATGGTCCCTCTGACCAAAAAGTTGACAGTCAACTTTAACGTAAGTGTTAAAAAGATAGTTTTAACCCTACATGTCAGGATGGACCACAAAATTCCAAATAAGTATGCAAAAAGACTAAATTGACCCTATGGACTACTACTCTTAAACCCCTTTAATACTTTTATTATTCCGATTTTACTCTTGAATTTATTAAAAAAAAAAAAAAAATCTAAATTGTTGTTTTATTTTGGAAAAAAAATAAAATTGGAGCTTGTAAAAGCTGCTAGTGTATCACTTATTTAATCAACTTTATTATTATTCAAAATTTTGTTATTATATTTAATTCTCTTACTATTTTTTCTCTCCACTCACTTTTTTTTTCTCCTCTGATTTCCTTCCTCAAAATCGGACTCCATTTTTCTTTCTTTCTTTCCCTTCCTCAAATAGTCCTCAAAGAGTCGATGAAAAACGTGTTTGAAACAAAAATATATATACTGATATTATAGAGAAAACAAGATTTTGTTCTTCTAATAAAAATAATTAAAATTAATTTTATTTTGATGAATAATAAAAATTAATTTAAAACTTACTTTTTCACAACTAAATTATTTGATGATTTTGATCCCTTCTCCATACTTAGCAATCAATATGTATTTAATTAGAAGAAATTTAAAATACATTTGAAATTAGTTCTTAAAAGAGAATCTTGGGTTTAAGAAAATAGAAAGAGTTTTATGATATATTTTAATATCAAATAATTAATAAGGAAATTCCATAAATGATTAATAGGAAACGATTACTTCCTTTTCAAAAAAAGAAGAAGCCATTAATATGAAACTTTTTTTTTTGACAAAAGATTAAAATGAGAAACTGATTAATAATTATTGGTGGGTGTACTTACTTTATGAAAATGTAACCCAAGTAAATGTCTATCCTATCTCACAAAGTAACTTGTGATACTTTACATACCTTCCCCCATTTATTCTCAAGTTTATTGCTAGTGTCTTTTCAAGTTTGTAACTATATATTATATTGTAATTAAATTGCAAGCCTATAAAAGGAGGTCTCACTAAGTTGTAAGCACTATTGAAAAATGAATGAAATATTATAAATACATGTTTTCTATCTCTTAATTCCTTGTTGTGTTCTTACTATTTTATTAATAAGTTTATTTTACGTTATCAGTACGATCCTTCTCTGGTCAGGTAAATATTCTTCTTTATTTATTCGGTTTTTACGAGGTCTGAGAAATATATATTGAAATTTGTTAATTCACTGCAACAAATTTTATTATTTTATAATTACCATACATCGTGAATTTAACATGTATATTTTACTCTTACATTTTTTGTTGTAGTATTTGACATATTATACAATTTGTGTTTAAATAATTTATAATAATATATTTTGTGGTTTAGCTAGTTCAATATGTCGAACATCACAAAACTTGAATTTGTTGCTCTTGTTATTTCTAGTAATAACTAATTATCATAGATTCTTGATGCTGAAATTCATATTGATGCTAAGAATTTGGGAGAAATGATTTTAAAAAAAATGAAGTATCTTCACATGACCGTACTCGTGCTTACTGCTCGTCAAAGCCGTAGCTTGCTACTCGGTTGCTGTCTACTAAACAAGCATTCACTTGCTAAAGCAATGATTTTCCTTCGACACCATCTCCCCGAAACATTGAAATATGAGTATTTTAATGTCAAAAATTCATTTGAGTTTTGGACAAATTTAAAAGAGAGAATTAATCACTAAAAAACGGTGATACTTCCAAATGCGCATTATGATTAGATGCACCTACGATTGCAAGATTTTAAGTCGGTTTGTGAGTATAATTCTTCATTATTTAAGATTGTCTCTTAATTGAAATTATGTGGAGAGACAATAACTGAATAAGATATGTTGGAAAAAATATTTTCAACTTTTCATGGAAAGAACTAATTCAACATATGAGGCTTGGTATGAAGTGGATTCTATGGTGATGTCACGGCTCTAGAATTCAATGACTCCTGAAGTAAGTGATACATATATGTTTCTGGAGACCACGAAGGATATATGGGACACCTGCAGACAGACATATTCAAGAGTTCGTGATGCTGCCTCAATATATGATATCAAGACTCAAGTTTTAGCCACGAAGCAGGGTAATTGGTGTATCACTGAATATTCTAGCATCTTGCAAAAATTATGGCAAGAGTTAGATCATTATCAGTGTATTGTGATGAAGTTTAGTGATGATGATGTCCTACTTAAGCGGTTTGTGGAAAATGACTGATCAAACAGTAAAGACTTCGTGGTGTGTGCATATTTTAAGAAGCCTTTTTCACACAAAAGATAAGTATTTGAATCTTCATAGGAAGCCGGTAAATTTCCAACCTTCTTAAAACCAAAACTAGACTGTTAAGAATGGACAATCACGAAGACCTGGATAGGCTCACATGACCGATGTTCCGTTAGAAGGACAAACAGACCGCTCCCAAGACCAAACAAAGTTTAATCGGGAAGAGATAGAAAAAATACGGAATTTACTTGGAACCTTAGAGAAACCTCTAGTCCAGGTACTTGCTCATCGATCTCTTCATGTAATGTCTCTCAGTCTCTCACTCTTGATGCTTTAAAAGTATCGACCACTGACGATTGGATATTTGAATATAGGGCTATAGACTATATAACCAAGTCTGCTCATAAATTTGTGTCATATCGTCCTTGCCTTAGTAATAAGAAAATTTCTACAATGGATGGTACTTTAATTATAGTGGTAGGAAAAGACGATGCCATTATCAATTCCAAAATTATTTTGAGAGATGTTTTACATGTCCCTAAGTTGTCTGTTAATCTTATCTCCATTCAGAAACTTACATCGAATTTAACTTGTAAAGCAACTTTTTCCTCTGCATATTGTGAATTTTAAGACCAGGGTCTGGGAGGATGATTAGACTTGCTAAGGAAAAGTGTGGGCTCTACTTTCTTGAAGAACCTGCTAGGCCGAATAGTAACAAGAATAGAGTTTGTTCTTTTTTTCGAGTCATCAAATAAAGACAAGATTTGGTTGTCTCATCTTCATCTGGGTCATCTCGTTTTTATTGTTCTTAAGAAAAAATTTCCAGGTCTATTTCTAATAGTTGATATTGATGGTTTTCATTGTGATGTATGTAAGTTTGCGAAACACAAACGCATTGTTTTTCCAATAATCAATTAAAGAATGTCCATTCCATCTTCTCTTATTCATAGCAATGTTTTGGGACTTTCTATGGTTCCAAATATTTCAAGAGATCATTGGTTTTTATTGTTTATTGTACTTGCGTGTCATGTTTTTTTTATTTTTTATTTATTTTATTTATTTTATTTTTTTTATGAAACATAAATCTGATGTTAGTTCTACCTTTCAAACCTTTTTTCACATGATAAAAAACCAATTCGGAGTTGACATAATATTGGTTAGAACAAATAATGCAAGAGATTTTTTTTAATCAAAATCTGTCAACCTTCTTTCAAAATAAAGGCATCATCTTTGAATCCTCATATGTTCATACCCCACAACAAAATGAGGTAGCAGAAAGAAAGATAAGACATATTCTAGCTGTTACTCGAGCCTTGTTGTTTCAACAACATGTTCTGAAATATTTTTAGGCGTATCTACCTTGACTGCTACTTAGCACATCAATTGGTTACCTCCTAATTTCTTATTCAAAATAGTCCCATGCAACTTTTCTCTTTTTTTTTTCTTCTAGATTTTAGAATTACAAACAGCCTAACTCCTACAATATTTGGGTGTGTGTCATTCGTTCATATCCATTCTCATCAATGGGGTAAAATTGATCCTCAAACTCTAAAACATGTTTTCATTGGGTATTTAGCTACACAAAAGGGTATAAATGTTATCACCTTCCCACCAATTTTTTTTTTGGCCTATATTACCTTTGTTGAAAACAAAGCTTATTTTCCATGTCCTTCTCTTCAGGGGGAGGTGTCTTCTATGGAAGATAAGGACAGAGTGTGTTCATTAGACTTGGGTTTTTTGTTATTGCTAAGTCTGAAAAATCTACCTAGTTCATCCAGTTAGGAAAATCTGCCCAGTTCACTAAATCTGTCACCTATAAATCTACCTAGAACATTGCCACAAAATCTGTCTGATTCCCTACGACAAGACCTGTCCGATCCTTCCCCATAGTCTCTAAACACAACAATCAATGTCAGTGTTGAAAAAAAAAACAAACTTATCCAAGATAGTAATCGACCATGGCAAATTTAATCAAGGAGAAGAAATCTCACTGTTCAACCTATGCAATTCATGACATCTACATCAGACCTTGGAACTGAGAACAACACTAATACTGAGGTAATTTCTGATCTTGAAATTTATGGTGGTGGTAGTTTTGCTCTTGAATGTAAGAATGAGACCGATTTGTCTATTGCTATCAGAAAAGGCCGTGAGAGAGTGTACTCAACGTCTATTATATTCGTTGTCTCAATTTGTGTCATATGAAAGTTTATCCAATAATTATAAAAGATTCCTTACCCATTTGAATAGTGTTGCCTTTTCGAAAACAGTATTTGCAGCGTTGGAACATAAAGAGTGGAGAGAAGCTATGAGAGTTGAGTTGGAAGCTCTTGAGAAAAATAATACTTGGGAGCTTGTAGAGTTACCTAAGGGAAAGAAATCGATAAGTTGCAAATGGGTCTTCATAGTGAATATAAGGCTGATGGCTCTCTTGAATGGTATAAGGCTAGGTTGCTGGCGAAAATGTAATACATAAGCCTACGGAATTGATTATCTGGAATCTCTTGCACTAGTTGCGAAAATGAATACTATGAGAATCTTGCTATCCTTAGTTGTTAATCGTGGGTGGAGCATGCTACAATATGATGTGAAAAATGTATTTTTGCACGGGGAACTTGATGAAGAAATATACATGGAGGTTCCACCTGGCCTTAATTAACAAAACAACAAAGTATGTAAGCTCGGGAAGACATTGTATTGATTAAAGCAGTCTCATAGGGCTTGGTTTGGTAGGTTTGTAAGAGTTATGAAGAATATAGGGTATAAGCAGAGTCAATGAGAGCATACATTATTTGTGAGGCATTCGGCCTTAAGGGGAGTTACAATATTACTAGTCTACGTGGATGACATAATTGTGATAGGGGATGATTTGGAAGGTAGAGAAACCTTGCGGACATGTTTGAGTCGAGAGTTTGAAATAAAGGAACTTGGTAGATTGAAATACTTTCTTGGTATTGAGGTAGCTCACTCTCAGCGTGGGATCTTTATATCTTAGCAGAAATATGTTATGGACTCGTTAGCTGAAATTGGGAAACTTGGGTGTAAACCAGTGGAGAGTCCTATTGAACAAAATCATATGCTATATGAAGTAGTTGAAGATGTTGTGGTGGATAGAAAATCTTACCAATAGTTAGTTGGGAAATTGATTTATCTCTCTTATACTAGACCTGACATTACGTATGCGATATGTGTGGTAAGTTGCTTTATGCACAATCCTAAAGAAGTTCATCTTCAAGCTGCACATTGAATTTTGCAATAACTTAAAGGGATTGTGGGAAGAGGAATATTATTTCAGAAATGAGACAAGCTGACACTTGAAGCCTACACCGATGCTAACTATGCATGTTCTATTGATGATAGACGATCACCATCGGGATATTGTACCTTTCTAGGTGGAAATATAGTAGCATAGAGAATCAAGAAGCTGAATGTAGTTGCACGATCAAGTGCGGAAGTGGAATTAAGAGCAATGGAATAGGGGTTTTCGAATTATTGTGGTTGAAAATCAAATTAAAAGATGTGAAAATTGAGTGGGAAGGACCTATGAAGCTTTGTTGCGATAATAAATATGCAATTAATATTGCACATAATCCTGTGCAACAAGATCGAACAAAACATATTGAGGTTGAGGCACTTTATAAAGGAGAAGCTTGATAGTGGACTTATTTGCACTCCATTTGTGACTGCTGACAATCAGGTGGCAGATGTGTTAACCAAGGATTTGAATAGATCAACATTTCAGAAGGTCATTAGCAAGCTATGAATGAATAATATTGATCGGTCATGGTTTGTATATGTTTTTTTTTATCCACATTCTCCTTTTCTATTGCTTGTTTCTCGAGTTATTTATGTATTTAATTTGTTTGTTTGAGCATTTACATGTTATTTTTCTAAAAAAATAGTGTTTGGAGAATTTGAGAAGATAAATGAGATTTTGGAAGATTGAAGGACTTAAAGTGTAATTGTCACAAATTGCTATGCAATTAGATGTGCCTTATATATCGTTTCATGCATAGCCATGCATAATTGTACAAATAGCTAGGCCAACCGTTGTGCAATTGCATAACGATGCAAAACCAGAAGAACATGTTATAAGGACCGCCGTCCCACCACTTTGCAATTTCACATCAGTCCAATTCTAGAGAAAAGCGCCATGCCATTGCTGACCAATCGCCATGCAACCATTACCCTTTCCTTACCAACCGATTTGCAAGCGGTTTGACAATCCTCTTCGAGAAAGATTCCCAAAATCAGTCCAACTCCTGGATTCCTATAAGTACATTAATATTTTAGAGTTTTTGGAGGATGATCAGTATCACCAGACTCTTACCATCAGACACAAACACACAACTTTCTTTCATCCATCTTTACACATTGAAGACGAAGAAGATTTCATTATTGAAGATTCGAGGAACTCATTAAAGGCCAATATGAGTTTTATCCTTTCTATCTCTTCTCTTGTTATTTTCATCATGTGTAACTAATTCCATAACTATGGAATCAATGTGAATCTTTTGTGAATGCTTATGTATGGATTAACTATTATTTTATTAATTCAATTCTTGATTTTTTCATTATGGTTAACTTCTTGATTTTTTTTATTTGTGTTAGTTTTTATTCACACAATAGATCAAAGGGTGAATGATTATTTGACTTGAATTTAGGGTTAAGATTATTTGAGAATTAGGGTTAGAGTATAGATCAAAACCTAATCTTGATTAATGCTCATTTGAATAAATAAAATTTATCTTTAGGATAGATCAAAGTAAAGTATAGATTTTGGTTCTTAGTTCTTGTTCTTAACGGGTTTCTGATTATTGTTCACACTATAGATCAAAGGGTGAATAGTGGCTGAGAATACGTGACTCATCCCGTGATCATACGATAATAGTCATATTAAAAATAAAGAATAAACCCTTTAATTGTTTGAATTTTGTTTACAAAGTTAATTCCATACATCGAGTACTCATAATTGGGAATCATTAATGACCTAGTGCTTTCTCTCATCTGATCACAACATCACATTCTTTTTAATTGCTTTCTTAGTTTAATTCGTAATTTAGTTTAATTCAACTCTCAATAATCTTTTGGACACTTTAGTTTAACTTTAATTAGAATTAATTTTAATCGATAAATCACTTTTCCTCGTGGGAACTATCTCAACTTGTCACGGTACTTATCTTCATGATTTGTGCACTTGCGAGTTCAGTTTTGATAACACGATTTTTACACATCAAATATCCACTCATCAATTTGAGGGGGAGTGTCAAGAATAGTCGAGCTGTAAACAAGTTGTATGGTTGACTAAGTCCAATTAGGAAAGACTTGGACAGAAATTGTATTCCCTAATTTGTAGGGATTCAGTGTAGTTGTTTAGAAAATATCGTGGGATGTGTTTCCTATATACTGCCTCTCTTTATGCAATGTAAAAAAAATATAGGAATACAATTCTTAAAATTTCACTGTTTTTAAGTATTGCATAAAAAGAAAAAGAAAAAAAAAAAAAAAAGAACTCACAATCTCATATTATAAACATGAGAGATATATTACCGGACCAAACTTATCTACTTATCTACTTATCGATTAGCCATCTTTAATTATTATTGCTTGATCAGATCTCTAGAGATTGAAATCGAATGCTATATTATTTTTTTATTTTTTTTTTTCTTTTTAAAAAAGCATAACAATCTCCACCCACAACTCCGTACATAAGTATCTCGACCACGGCCCCAAAATCCCGTTTAAAAAAAAAAAAAAAAAAGTAAAAAAGTAAAATACGAAAATTGACTGCGCGGGAAGTGATTCGAAATCATTTCACCAAAAATAAAACAAAAATTGAATATTCTTATCTGTTTTAAATACTCAAAAGTCAAAACATTTTTCATTTTTTGGAACTTCAGGTCCCTCCCTCTCTTATTCAAAATCTTCACATTCTTCAATTAGGGTTTTTTCATTTGAGAAATTTCAAATCATGAGGAAGAATCCGCCGAAACGAGAACCTGGGAGCAGCAGAGATCGTCTCGACGAAGAGGAGCAGTACCTACGGACTGTCAAGCGTGAAAAACTCAGTCACAGCAGTCTCGATAATGAGTCCACTCAGGCAACTCAACCAACTCAGCAAAACACCGTCGACCGACGAGCTCTTCGCTCCCAGTACCTCGAAGTCAGGAGCAGGATCAGTGGTTTGTTTGTCTATCTTTTTTTCTTTTTGAAAAAAAAAATATTTTTAAATTTTTTATTGATTTATGTGTGTTTATTTTATTTTTTCAGATCAGAGAGACGATTTATCGCATCCGGATTCACAAAAGTTCACCGCCATATTCAATGAAGTTGAGAATTTGCATCAACATGGTAAATTTTTTTAAGTGAATTTGAATCAACGGATCTATTTATCTGTTTTATTTTTTATTTATTTTGCTTAAATTTGGAATTTTGTTGTGTGTTCCTATCTGGGTTTTCAGTGCAGAAGCCGAGGGAGCAAGTAGCGGACGCAGAAGCGCTTTTGGAGGTAGCTAGCACGTTGGTGACCTCTGCTCAGTCACAGTCCAATGAGGGTGTCACTTCAGCTGATTTTATCAATGGTTTGATCACAAAGTTTGCAAAGACCAATCGGAGATTGGCCTCCCAAGGCGATGCACAGGCATCGGTTGATTGGAATAAGATTGGCCTCATGGTTTTGCCTGCTTTGTCCATATGTTATGGTTGTTGCACTATGTGAGTTTTTTTTGTTTTCATCAATTTCTTTTATATTGAATGTGCAAAATGCAAATGATGTGTTTTTGTTTCGGGTTTGTGTACTGACTCGTTGTTTGTTCTTGCTTGTTTTACTTTTGTGTGTTTGATTAAGGGTTGGGCCTATGAATACTGAGGTGAAGCAAAGGAAGGTTGCGGTTCGTAGAAAACGCGAAAAGCCAACTCAAACTGCTAGGCCTGAGGAGGTGAAATTTCTTATTGTTTTCTATTTTGGTGCTTATTTATGAAATGTTGTTAGTAAGCTGAAGCTGTGGTATGTTATATTGATGCAATTTGTTTCCTAGTGGGATGGATGATACAGTGAACAAGTGTAATTTGATAGTTGTGTAAATAATTGGCAGGATTTGTTTTGGGGAATTTGTGAGGCAGGAGAGTCATGGTGCTAACTTTGTTTCGAAGTTGTCATTTTCTTTGAATAAAATTTAAATATATAAATAAAAATCAAGGGTCAAGTTTGATGATACTTGATTTAAGCTATTATCTATTTTGGGAGGCCTTTTATGTTGAGATTGGAGATGCATCATAGTTAAGCCTATATAGTCTTGGTGTTTGTTGTTTGCATAATTGTTTCACTACAGTTTCTTCCAAAGGGAATATCAAAATATTTTAACATGTAAATCCTCAAGTTACTTCATATTAGACTTTTTTCAATGAATCCTAATTTCTTCTTTTCCCGTGATGTTCTTGAAACTGTCAAGATTTACTTAATTTCTGGTTCGTGTTTGACAGGTTGATGAAACTGATGCTGAAGAGAAAACGGATACAGATAAGAACATGTCAACAATGTTTGAGATCTTAAGAAGAAAGAAACGTGTCAGGCTTGAAAGCTTGATTTTGAATAGAAGATCTTTTGCACAGACAGTGGAGAATCTGTTTGCTCTGTCATTCTTAGTTAAAGATGGGCGGGTTGAAATAGCAGTCAATGAGAACGGTTCTCATATAGTGGGTAAGATATATTTTGCATAAATGATTCTAAACAGAATTTTGTTTACTGGTGTCCTATACCATCTGTGTGTTGTTTATCTACTTTCTTTTTCAGCACCTAGGAATGCTCCTGCTGCCGATTCTGTTATGTCCGGCAAAGTTGCATACAATCATTTCGTGTTCAGATTTGATTTCAAGGATTGGAAGGTATGAAATGGCACTCTTTCTTATGATGGAATTTGCTGTATTAGTTTTTTCTATTATTTGGTATCAATTATAAATAGGCAGTTTACTTGCTTTCAAGATGTTTAAGAGGCAAGCTTCTTAGAAATGTTCCTCACCCATTATCTCTTAGATTTTCAATAATAGAGATTGTGGCTTTTGCTTGCATACACATTATTTCCCTTAAGTATTGTCTATTTTGAAAACAATTGATTGTTTTTGCTGTTGTTTCTGATGTTAACCGTAACATATCTAAATTTGATAATACTTGGTTTCCAGTTAATGATGGATGTGGTGCCCATTGATGAGGAGCTGATGCCACATAGGGAAGCATCAAACACTTTGGAGACTTCTCAAACAGTGACAGTTGCATACAATTCTCAAGCAACATTGCGCACAACACCAATTAGGAAACTATCTAGGAACCGTGGTCTGGTCATACAAGAAGAATCAGTTGTTGAAGACTCCCCTGAAAATGATGATGGTAAGAGGCCTGGCTTGCTTAGGAGCAAGCGTAAGCTTATTTGAGGAGAAAATCAATGCAGGGTCCTGTGATGTATATGACTAGGAAAATGTCAAGTTGAAAATAATGCTAATTTTGTAAATTGTATAGCACAATCTTCTGGTTTATGTGCCGTTTGGTGCACATTTAATTCTGGATTTTCAAGGTTTTAGAATTTAGTTGTGGGTTTTGGTCATGCTAGTATGGCACAATAGTTTGGATGTCATCATCTGCCATTTTTTGTGTAAAGGGAGCTTCGTACTTGGTTAATGGGTTGAAACTGTTATTTATTAGTTTTGTGTTCATGGATATGATCTCATCATCTCAAGCTTCTTGAGAATTCAAGTTGGTGAAATTTTTTGAAACATTTTAAAATTTAAACTTCAGTTAGAAATTCATGAGAAGATCAAGCGGTAGAATTGGTTTAGATTAAACAATCTAAATTCAATACTCTGTTTTTCTTCACCATCTAAAATTCAATGCTCTGTTTTCTTAACTATCTAAATTCAAATCTCTGTTCTCCAAAACTACAGATGTAAATGAGTTTAATCGAATTATATCTACTTAAACAGCTATTAAACACAATTTGAAACAAATTTGAAATCAAACATAAAAACTTAATTTTTATTATTTTCAGAAATATTGCAGCTGCATTGAAGTAAAAAAAAAAGACCCTCACAAGTTAGATGTTCTAATTTGTACTAAACATTGAACACAAGCTGTAAATTGTTGTTTAGGCAACATCTTAAACAAGTTTCATCAGAAAATATTACAATCCCTACTTAAAAAACACAGAAAATCCTCACTAGAAAAAAAAAAAAAAAAAAGAAAAAGGGAGGGGCCGCCGGTCTAGCCATTCTAGGGTAGATTAATGCTTTGCGTCTGTTGGAATGGCAAGGTCTTTGAATATTGGACTGTCAACACCCACTCCCATTGCATTGAGACCATTGTCAACATATATAACAGCTCCAGTGATGGCAGAAGCCAACGGTGATACTAAGAAGGCTGCGGTGTGGCCAACCTCATCTGTTTCCATGAATTTCTTTGAACTCAGTAATCGTGATTAACAAAAACGATAAAGCACGAAATGGGTTTTGAAAACAAAGGTTTAATGAACTTGTGGGGGGAATTACCTGCTGATAGTTCTTTCTGAAGAGGTGCATTGGCTAATGAATATTCGATCATTGTATCAATGAACCCAATTGCTTTTGCAGCACGACTTCCCAGTGGACCTGTGGGCCGAAACAAAAAAGTGAGGTGATGAATACAAACCTCAGGGTGTGTGATATTAACACATACATAATCTTTTAAAGGAAGAAAAAGCCATTAATGCGGAAAAAAGTTACCAGCTGATATGGTGTTGACCCTAATTTTATGTTTCCTTCCTGCTTCGAAAGCCAGTACCTGAATGATCAAGTAAAAAGCACAAAAATGAACAGGGGTTGAGCACCAATTTAAGAAAAAATGATGAGGGCGAAGCGTGGATAGAGAAGAAACGAAAACTCACCCGTGTGTCACTCTCTAGAGCAGCTTTGGCAGAACTCATACCTCCACCGTATCTGTGCATTAGAAATTTCAGAACATTTGTCACTTTATGAAATGTGAACACCCCACAAAAAGAGGACTAAACAAAGCACAAAAAACATACCCAGGGATGATTCTCTCGGAAGCAATGTATGTCAGAGAAAGTGAAGAACCACCTATATATCAGTAAAACTCAATTTAGATCCTAGAAATGCGTTTTGCCACACTAAATATTACGAGAAGGCAGAAAGAGAAGAAAACACTTTCAGAGATTAGAATGGAGAAACGTGCCTGGATTCATTATTGGAATGAAATGCTTGAGTAAAGAAACATAGGAGTAACTTGACGCAGATAAAGCTGCAAGATATCCCTTCCTGGATGTCTCCAACAGTGGTTTCATCACCTGTTAAGGAAATAAATTTCTAGTCAAATACAAAGAATAATTGTCCACGGAGATCTTATATACAGATGATTCTATACCTCTGGTCCGTTGGCAAGGGAGTGTACAAGGATGTCAATGCTGCCAAAATCCTGTTTCACAGATTCTGCAACTTCCTGCACACATGTGGAAAGCAAACCAACATAAAAAATCAAGTCTCATCTAACATTTATAGTATTACTGATATAAAGGTCTTCTAGATTTGGGAATGATTTCATACTTAACAGTGATGCAACAACTAAATTTCACTGTCTCATGGGGTAATTAATAGTATAGAATGTGTAGTTAATATCACTCAGAAATAGATCCATTGATATAAAGACTAATTATTCTTAAGAATGTAAAGTTGCCATCACCAAGAATGTAAACAACCGGGGGTCCATTTCTCCACTTAGGTTTTAGTAACATCTACCAGGCAAATAATTTTCTATGGTGAAGTGAGAAAAGCAATTTGGCAAGCTATGCCAGCACTAATTAACCTTTTTTGTTTCAAGAATTAAAAAGCAATGCAACATTACCAGCAATGTACCCGCATCCAAGATTATATAATTACTTCCGTGAACTTTTTACACTATATTAGAGCATTGACTATACATCAGCACATCACTATTACCATCGTGACAGGTAGTTCAGATCTCCAATAACTCTGATAAACAATCTCACCTGAAATTCTAATTCCCCACTATCAATTCCTAATGTCCATTTAATATCAAAAAGAGTAGAAGTTAAGAAGTCAGCGGATGACAACCTTGTCAAAACCTATTACTTTGAATTTGAAAATGTCACGGTTTCCACATCTAGATTGATACAGTCAACTATAAACCCAATTAAAAATGCAAGCTTACTGTAGTTTTCGGCAGCAATGTGTCATTATATTTGTGTAGACTATCTGAACATGTCTTTCTTAAATCCCATCATAGGCTTCCAAATTCATCTAAAAAATATATTAATAGTGAATGATGGGGTAGTTGAAGAACAAGGGTCTATACCTGAACAGTCCACTTAGAGGATCCTGCATAACGCTTATTTGCTTTTATCTACAAAAAAAATAAAAATGAGAATACAATAGTAATATTTGACAATTTTCACATATGTTATGGTAATTATACACTTCATTAGTTACATCTTCAGGCACATCCTCAGGGTTGTCAAATACTGCATCTAGTGGATACACTTTGGTGATCTCCATCAAAGAACCATCCGGCAACCTGAAACATCAAAAACATTTTTAGCTAAAGCCATTCAGCAGGATTTACCCATTACAATGTCATATAAATGCAGTCAAATAACTTACACACGTGACTCATCAAACTTTCCACGTCGCAGGCTGGTTTCAAAAATGTTCAAAGCCTATACAAGATACAAGAAGCTACCATGTCAACAAATGAACATCTTCTAACACGCTTGAAAAATGTCTCCATATAAGAAAAAGGTCACAAAAAAAAAAAAGAATAAAGGTCCAGTCACTTACAGGAACCCATGTCCCCACTAAAATTTCAGCACCTGCAGCAGCTAGAGACTTTGCTATAGCCCAACCGTATCCGTTGTCATCAGCTATGCCAGCAATAAATGCCCTCTTACCTACAGAATCACTCTTAGTGTAAGATCAAGAAGTATAAGTTTTATCCTGGGGTTTTAAGGTATAAAAAAGATGGATGTTTAGAAGTACCGACATTTTTTTTGAGAAAAGTGATCCAGATTACTAGAAACTGAAAGCTAATGATCCAAGGAAAATTTCACGTTTTTAGTGGATACACAAATCCTACTGACTTTCGGCACTAATAGCAGTAAAAAATCATTGTGCACATGAAGCAAGTCATATAACCAATTTTTCAACAATAGAGGAAACGAAAAAAAAAACCAACCTTTCAAATCAATTGGCAACCCGGAAACAGGCTTACTATCACTTGATTCAGCCATTGCCCTTGTTATAACCTTATCAAGTTTCATTGAAGTGGTCGTAAAACTGCATTGGAAAGGTTTTACAGATGAAATGCGACAAGCACTTGTAAGCTTGGCCCATGATGCCCCCTTTGAATCACCACCAAAAACTGCAGCACCTGCTTTGACAACCCTGCGAGAAGTGGATATACACGGCCTCACTGTTGCCATGTGTAGACTGGAAGCTGCTGTTGCTGCCATTTTCACTGAACTAAGTCTTGCAGAAGAAAATAAATATCTGCAAAATATAGTTGGATTAGATACAATACAAGTACAAAATCTGAGTAATATCACCAAATAACCCCTAGATTAGAATGCAGAAGCCTACTAATCTGTAATTATCATATATAAAAAATTTACAAATCTTGTCCTTGGAATCTCTATGTAATATGGGATTCTTATTTATATTTCACTGAAATCTTTCCTCGGTGCAATCAAATGATACAATTCAACCAGGGAGCTAAAATTTTAAGTTCTACAGCTACACCACATTGGATAAAGACAACAACATTGACTAATTTTGAACCAATTTCAGTAGAATTAACTATTAAGAACATCAAATGGAAACTTCAAGAACCTAAAATTACTAGTAGATTAACATTCAATAAATTAAAGCAAAAACAACACGTGCACATAAAAGTTAAAATTGAAATATCTATAATATTCCTCTATTTTCTCTGTAAACAAACAAATAATTCCACTCAGAAAGCTAAAAGCATATAAAATCACTAATAGTTATTAAAAAAGCATAATTTTGAAAAATACCCAACTAACCTTCAACCAAAAACAACAAAGTAGATCGACAAATACTTCACACCCAGCAAAGAAAACACCAATCAAGACCTCTCCTTTACCACATTTTTCACACAAATCTTCAAAATCACAAAAACCCCACAAAAAATGAAACCAAGATCTCACATTACCATACATATAACTTAACATAAAAAGAGTTAGAGAGAAGAGAATCGTCACCTTTGAACGACAAAGAGCGCCAACGTGTGCGTGAGAGAGTGAAGTGATTGATATGTAAACAAAGACTTGTCTTTGTTATAGTTGTTGCTCTGACGAAGCTTTCAAGAGCTTAAAACAAAAAAAACAAAAAAAGGTTCGATGAGATCGAGGCTGCACAGTTATGTTTGCAAGTGTCGAAAGGTGAGATGTGTAGTGTAGAACAATAAAATGGCATTGGCAGCTGCGATTCTTGTGTCTTGTAGAGAGAGTGTTAATGAGGGTGGATTGTATGTTGGTGAGGGTTGGTTGGAAAATTAAAATGTTGTGTTATTGGGTTCAAAAAACTTGTTACATTTAACGGGCTCCTGCCCCAGGCCAAGCCCAACCTCTTTTATCGCTTGAGTGCCAGAGCGGCAATATTTATACCCTTAGAAAACTTTACGTACACTCACTTTCGGAACCACAACCTTTTGATTTTTTTTTTTTTAATTACTTTGTAATTTCAACAACTTAATAGATAAAATATATTTATTTTACTTATGTATAATATTGTAAATAACATCCCTCACTTGAAAGTTCATATATATATATATATATAAATGTTCAAGTTAGTGCGTACTGATATAACTTCATTAGTGTACACTGATATAACTTCATCAGTGCATTGGATGTGGATCATTAGATTTGTACACTTTGACTCAAAGTGTATACACTTGTCAAAACTTCTCTATAATTAATGGTCCATCTGCATTGGTACTGATGTAGTTATATCAGTACGCACTGACCAGAATAGAACCGTATATATATAGTGAGTCTCTCATAAGGGATCCCTTATTTTAATTTTGGTAAGGACCACCATAAAATCACATCGATTTGAATTAATTTTGATCTAAATTTTTTTATTTTTTTTTTTTGTAGATGATAAATTCATTGAAATCCACTTATGAATAAAATTTGAAAATTTTTCTAGTACTAGAACTATTTGTCCCGATTATTTTAAATATGAAGGTATTGAAAAATAGGTGAAATATAGAAAATTCAAGAAAAATAATTTTAGTGTTGAAAAAATTCTCAAATTTTATTCATAGGTAGATTTCGATAAACTTATTATCCACAAAAAAACTTAGATCAAAATTCATTCAAATTAAAGTGATTTCATTATGGTCCTTCCTAAAACTAACAGAAGGGATCATAAGCTCTCTCTCTCTCTCTCTCTCTCTATATATATATATATATTGAAATTTTCAAATGAGGATGTCATGATATAACTTTATAAGGATATTGAATGTGAGCCACTAGTTTTACATGCTTTGACTCAAGTGTATATACACTTGTCAAAACTCTTGAAAGTTCATATATATATAAATGTTCAAGTCAGTGCGTACTGATATAACTTTATCAGTGCACACTGATATAACTTCACCAGTGCGTTGGATGTGGACCATTAGATTTACATACTTTGACTCAAAGTGTATACACTTGTCAAAACTTCTCCAGAATCAGTGGCCCATATGCATTAGTACTGATGTAGTTATATCAGTGCGCACTGACCAGAACGAAACCGTATATATATATAGTGAGTCTCTCATAAGGGATCCCTTATTTTAATTTTGGTAAGGATCACCAAAAAATCATATCAATTTGAATGAATTTTGATCTGATTTTTTTTTATTTTTTTTTTTGTATAGATGATAAATTCATTGAAATCTACCTATGAATAAAATTTGAAATTTTTTCTAGTATTAGAACTGTTTTTCCCGATTATTTTAAATATGAAGGTATTGGAAAAATAGACAAAATATAGGAAATTCAAGAAAAATAGTTTTAGTGCTGAAAAAATTCTCAAATTTTATTCATAGATAGATTTCAATGGACTTATTATCCACAAAAAAACTCAGATCAAAATTCATTCAATTTGAAGTAATTTCATGGTGGTCCTTCCTAAAACTAACATAAGGGATCGTACGCGCTCTCTCTCTCTATATATATATATTGAAATTTTCAAATGAGGACGTCATGATATAACTTCATAAGGATATTGAATGTGAGCCACTAGTTTTACATGCTTTGACTCAAGTGTGTATGTATTTGTCAAAACTAGTGGCTTACATTCAATATCCTTATGAAGTTATATCACGACGTCCGCATGAGAACGAGATTATATATATATATATATGTATTGTGAATATTGTGTGTATTTACACCGCTTGCATCACCACCTAACACCATTCTCTTGACTTCAACACACACGTGGGTTTCCTATTCTTAAGCTTGCTTAACTACTAAGGTGACGTTTGATTTTTTTGTTTGAAATCTGAATGGGTTTAAACAGTTCTGAAACCTGAACGAGTCTAAACGGTTCTGAAACCTGAATAGGTATGATATCTGAAGTCTGGGCAACATGTTTTTTTATTTAATTGAAATTTGAATGGAAAAGTTAAGTTGTTTGTTTTTTCAAAACACAACATCTAAAAACTTGTAATTTGACATTCTTACCCCTATAATTTTAATGTTCATATATACACTATTAATGATAATTAACTTTGATAGTGTAATTTTTTATTTTATTTTATGGTATTCCAATAAAATATATTTTTTACATTTAATAAAAATGAATGCCTAAAAAAATTAAATCATGAATTATTAAAAAAAAAAATTAAGTCATATAGGCCCCGTTTTCATCAAGTTTATATATATATATATATAAGTAATTCAAAAAATAATAACAAATAAATAAAACCCTATCACCATTCATCTTCAACCTCACCATTCATCCACCATTCCACCGCCATCTATCCTCTTCTCTCTCTCTCTCTCTCTCTCTCTCTCTCTCTCTCTCTCCAAACCTTGATCTCTTATCATCTCTCTCCAACTAGCAGCAGCAACAGCAGATCAGAGTCTGCCAACCCGTACCCGCAGCAGTAGCAACAACAACGACAACCAAAACAATGGCGGCGGTGCCACCGTCAGCCCGTCAACACCCAAACCCATCACCAGATCGGAGTCCGCCAATACTTCTTCCTTCAAACAAGTTGTTCATATGCTAAACGGATCTTTGGAGACGCCGTTGTTGTTTTGGTTTGGGTCTGGTGTTGGCGGTGGTGATGATTTTGTTTGGGGTTGGGTTTGACAGTGGTGGTGATGATGATTTTTTTTGGGTTTGGGTATAATGGGAATTGTGTGATTTGTGAGAGGCCACATTTGGTATGAAAGTTTATAATGATTTCAGACCTCCCTCACTTTAGACTTCAGCCAAAAAAGTTGGCCTAGAGGTGGCCGCGGTTCGGTTTCGGTTCGGTTTCGGTTTGGAGATCCACTAAAACCGAAACCGAAACCGTGGCTCACGGTTTGGAGGCGGTTTGGAACCGTCGGTTTTTCGGTTTCGGTTTCGGTTTCGGTTTTGGATGGTTTCGGTTTCGGTTTTGGACGGTTTCGGTTTCGGTTCGTTTTTATTTTTATTTTTTATTTTTTTTTTATTTTTCAACTTTTTTTCCAAGTGAGATAAATCATAAAAATTGGTTGTAAATATAAAATCTTGCCAAAAAATAATTACAATTGAACAAAGTTTAAAATAAAAAAAAATAATTACAAACATTTTCATTGAAGTACTTAAGTATTTAACAATGTTTAAAAGAAAAGAAATTCACTTTTATTAATAAATACAACTTTACAATTTCACAAAAAAAATAAAAAATAAATAAGAGATTGGCCTTGAAGGCTCAATTCAAAGAAACAATATTACAAAGTAACAAAGTTAAAATTTAAAAAAACAAAAAAAAAAAAAAAAAAAAAAACCGGCCTTGCACTTAATTTTTACCACAATTAAGTTGTCTACGTATCCTCCACCAATGTAGAGGAATCAAAGGCCACGTAGTTCTTTTACCTTTAATAAGTTGCTCAGTGTTGGAGTTTGGAAGTTTGAACGGAATCTAGTCGCTTCCTTCCGTACCGGTGGTTTGGTCATCTTCAAAGAAGTCGTTCACTATCTCCGGCTGAAGTTCTTGTTGTCTGTATTTTGCCTTTGTCCAATCATCAACACACGCCTGCATTTCAAGTGATTGTGGAGACATAACCGACCGTCTTGGTTCCAAAATATTTCCACCTGCACTAAATTCTTGTTCCACAGCAACGGTAGAAACCGGTGTTCCAAGAATTTGTTTGGCAATAATAGCCAAAATTGGATAATCTTGTTGATGAGTCTTCCACCAAACCTGGAGACTAAATTTTTCTTCTAAAAATTCATGAGTGTCTTCTAAATACCGGTCAAGCTCAGAGACAGATGAGGATGAAGATGTTCTTAATTTTTTGGCTCTTTGGGAAAACAGTCGATCCCCTAAACCCTTTAATTGGAATTTTGCGGAAGTACTAGTACCACCAGATGTGGGTGGGGGTTGTGAAACCGGCAAGTTCAAAGACGGACCATACATTGTAAGATATTCATCGTATAATTTATAAAGCAAAGTCTTAACGGAATCACAATAATGAAGAACATCAATTTCTAATCCTAAACATTTGTAATAATGAGTCAAATAATCCTGTAAACTTTCTAATTTAAAACGTGGATCAAAACACGGTGCAAGCAAATAAATATTTGGAATCTCCCCATAATAATTTAGCCATTTTGTTTTCATAGCTGCAACACATGGACTCAATTGAATATCGAATTCACAGTCACTAAATGCACCAGCAATATTAACACTTTGAATAAGAAATAAATGAGTAGTGGGATAGTAAACACCAGATAAAGCATTGGTAGCATCATTAAAAACACGTAGCAATTCAAGAATTTTTATACATGCATTCCAATGGTTCAATTGAAGAGAAATTGAAGGAACGTTATAAGTAATAAAAGAAACTAATAATTCCTTATATTCAACACTTTCATTAAGCAGCTTATAAGTAGAATTCCAACGAGTGGTAATATCTCTAGAAAATTTTTTGGGACGCATATTATTCTGAGAGCAATATTTTAACCATTGTTTCTGGATTTTGTTATGCCTCCAAATATAATTAATACTATCTCTAATTGGTCTAATAAAAGCAGAAAGCTCTGTTAATCCAGCTTGAACACACAAATTTAAAACATGACATGCACATCTTTGATGAAATAATTTACCCCCAAAATAGGGATTGCACAAATCTTGTAACATAGGAATAGATGCGGTATTACTTGCGGCATTATCAAAGCCAATAGCAAAAATTTTGTTTAGGATATTATACTCTTGAAAAATGATTTTAAGGAGTTGAAAAATATTTTGAGCTGAATGTGAGTCATCGAAAACACGAAATGCAAGAATTCTTTTTTGCATGTCCCAGTCATTGTCCATATAATGACATGTGACACCCAAATATGAATGACTACCATAATTGTCGCTCCATATGTCGGCACATATGGAAACGCGACCTTGAAATTGATAAAAAAAAGATTTCAATATGTTTTTTTCTTTTTTGAAAATGGCATTTAGTGTACGTGTGAGAGTGGATCTAGGAACACGTTGCATTGCAGGATTTAATGCATTTTGACAATAATTAACAAAACCTACTTTCTCACCAAAACCAAAAGGTAAGTGTTCTACTGCAACCATTAATGCTAATTCTTCCCTATTTTTTTCAGACGTATAATGAAATAATTGATTACCAGAGGTTGCGTACCTGGCAATTTGGGCTTGGTTATTGGATTTCTCAAATTCGGACGGGTGACTTCTTTTGATATGAGCCCAGTACGTGCCATATCCAAAGGATTTGGCAGTCTTGTATGATTTGGAGCAGTAATTGCACTGTATATGGAAAAATCCACCATCTAACTCTGTTTTCTTCATATGCACCCTGAAGAGGATGGACTTCATTTGCTTTTCTTCACCTTCACCTGCAAAAAAATAATTTGAAGGGGGTGGGGGGTTAGATAGATTTTCATTAGTATTTGTGGTATTGGGATCGTGGTTGAGTCCGTCGAATTCGGGAATTATTAGAGGAGGATTAGGACTAGAAGGGTGATCGGATCCAAATTGGTCTTGAAGGAACTCGTGGTATGATCGGTCGTAATTAACATCACCGCCAACGTGTTCCAACAAGTTGTGCATTGGACCCTTTTCTTTGTTCAAATTTCTTGAACTATTTCCCCCACTAGCCATTGAAAAATTAATAATACAAAAAATATTGATATATGTAAAGAAAATATTGTTGAAATAATAGTGGTAAACAAGTAAAAAAAAAATAGAAGATTGTAAAAAAAATATATTGTTGGAATAATAGTGGTAACAATGTAACACTTTCAAAAAAAAAATAGATGTTTGAAATAAAATATTGTTGAAATAATAGTGGTAAACAAGTAAAAAAAAATAGAAGATTGTAAAAAAAAAATATTGTTGGAATAATAGTGGTAACAATGTAAAACTTTCAAAAAAAAAATAGATGTTTGAAAAAAAATATTGTTGAAATAATAGTGATGAAAACAAATATTTTAATAGTAAAAAATAAAAGAAATAAATATTGTTAATCAATTTGATGATTGAAAAAATAGATAATAGTAAAAACTAAAAAATACAAGAAAGAATTTATATGTGAAATGAAAATTAAATAAAATTGTAGATTGTAAAGAGAATTGAGAATTTGAGATGGAGAGAGATTGAGAGAAGTTGAGAGATTGAGAGTGGTGTGAAGAATAATGAAGTGTGGGGGGTATTTATAGGATTATAGAGAGGGGTATGTTTGCAATTAGGAAAAGTTTAGGGGTTTAAAAATTGAAAAACCAGTGGCCGTTGGCCAACGGTCACCAAGCTGCAGGTGCCGTTGGCCAACGGCACCTTATATTTTTTTCAAAATTTCTGCCACGTGTCACACGTTCATTGGGCGAAATTTTTTTTATTTTTTTTTTTTAAAACCGGCGGTTTAACCTTTTCGGTTTGGTTCAACGGTAATTTTTTCAAACCGTATGCCACGTGTCATCTTCTGATTCGTCCATAATTAATTATTTTTTTTTAAACCGGCTGTTTAACCATGGTTAAAACCGCCGGTTTGAACCGGTTTTTTACCGCCTCAAACCGAAACCGTAACCGGTTTGACCGGTTTCCGACCGGTTTTGGAACCGCCGGTTCCGGTTCCGGTTTTGTTGCGGTTTTTGGCTGTCCGGTTTCGGTTAAACCGCGGACAAAACTGTCGGTTTAACCGAACCGCGGCCACCTCTAAGTTGGCCTTTTCATTTCAGACACTTTTTACCAAATTTCCAGACTTCAAATGCATTGGAAAAACAATAATGTCTGAATGGTCATTTCAGACCGTTTCAGATTCCAGACATGAAAAACAAATAGCTCATAAGTTAAATGTAAGTCATCAATTGCAAGTGGCAATATTAGATGGGGTACTACCATAACTACCCCTTTCTCTTATTTCCTATATATATATATATATATATATATATATATGTATATGCATGTATGAATCCAATTGAGTGATGATAAAGGATAAGAGCTTTGAGTGATGATAAAGGATAAGAGCTTTCTCTAATATCAATACAATAAACGTTTCTCTACTTTCTCTAAGTTCTTTATTTGTTATCTCTCATCTTTCCCAGCTCTCATCTCTCATCTTATTCATTTTGTTATTTTATTTATTTTATAACATGTTATCAGTACGATCGTATGTAGGTAAAAAGTATCTCCAGGTGAGTGATTTGCCTATAGCTTGATTTTCGTGTATGTAAGTAAAAAGGATCCCCTCATGGTTGATTTACTTACATCCCATTATTTTGGATATATATATATATATATATATATATTTTTTTTTCTTATATAAGGTGGTTTATGCCATTAACAGAATATATATATATAGTTCTGGATTTATTTATTTATTCTTTTTAAATATTTACATTTATTTTTATGCACATAGCAAATGAGCCCAGTCTCATGAAATTGTTTAAATATCCACATTTAATTTTTGCAATATATGAAATTGGCATATGTTGTGTCTCCAGATAAATTGTTTAAATATTCAATATTTATTTTTATACAATACATGAGACTGACTTATGCTGTGTCTCGGGACTGGCTTATGTTGTGTCTCGGGACTAGCTTATGCCGTGTCTCTAAACTGGTTTATACTATGTCTCTAGATGAATTGTTTAAATATTTATCATTTATTTTTATACAATATATGAGATTGACTTATGCTGTGTCTCGGGACTGACTTATGCTGTGTCTCTAGATAAACTGTTTACTTATTCAACATTTATTTTATGCAATATATAAGACTGGCTTATGCTGTGTCACAAGAACCTATAGTTCTAGATTTATTTTGCTTTTTAAATATTCGTATTTAATTATTCGCAATATATAAGACCGACTGCAGCTGTGTCAACAAAGACTGGCTCCAACTGTGTCGACATAACATATATATAGTTCTGGATTTAATTATTATGCTCTTTAAATATTCGTATTATTTATTTATACTCAATATATGAGATCGGCTAGATCAACTAACCAGAACTTAAAGTTTCTGGATTTATGATACTTAAGTTGGCACAGTTTTGAAAACCGATGAGAACCTAGAGTTTTGGATCCAGTGTTATATACATGAATTCCATAATTTATTATTTAAAAATTTTATATATGAACTTACAATTCATGGTTGAACCGGAAGTTCAAAAAAAAAATAAAATCAAAACTTAAAGTTTATTATATCTCATATATATATGAAGTGATATGTTTACATATAATTTGTAAATTGTTCAAGTTTGATTGGCTTATTTTGGTGACAAACCATAATTGGGGTTTGAAATGTAAAGGGTAGCTTAGATGTTGGTGATCAAGCTCAAAGGCCCTCTTAAGACCTCAAGTTGATAAGCACTCCCAAGGTATATCACTTGTGCTTAGTTTTCATTGAAGAGACTTAGTTACACACACACACACGCGCACACACACACACACACACACACACACACACACACACATACACACACACACTTCTCATGCTTGCATATGTGTTCATTGCTCTTGTGTGCATTCTCTTCACATTTCACACTTGCACTTCTTTGTTGAATCTTGTTATGCACACACACACTTCTCATGCTTGCATATGTGTTCATTGCTCTTGTGTGCATTCTCTTCACATTTCACACTTGCACTTCTTTGTTGAATCTTGTTATGCATTAGTGTGTCCAGTAATTCGTTTCCCGAAGATTGTTCGGAAACGTCCGCACATGCACATTGGTGTGCTTGGTTTAGCGCGAGGATCACCTTTGGAGAATGCCTTTGGCTTCTCCTTGGTTTCACCTCATTTGGTGAAATGACGGTTGTGATCGGCGGCCTGGCCGCCGAATGGAACCGCCGTTTGATTCCAGGAGTCTTTTGAATGATTCTGCTGTTATGATCGGTGGCCCCGACTGTCGATCTAAACCGCTGATGAGACCTAATTGATTTAAAAATATCTTGGTCTCAAATTGGCAGTTGTGAACAGCGGTTTACAACCGCCAAATGAAACCGCCGATCGGTGCGTTTCAGGGGCAAACTTGTCTTTTCACCAAGCCTTTTGTTGCTCTTTATAAATACACCACTATGTCACTCTCTTTGACTCAACTCTTTGATCTTCAAGAACCCTAAAATAGAAAGAGAGATTTTTAAGAGTAAAAGCATCAAGATTGCTCTTTTGATTCTCTAAACTCATTTCCATGTGCATGAAACTTCATCTAAGCATCATCTATGATCATCTAGGATGCATCTAAGCATGGGTCTTCTTCAACACACATAGTTTGGTGAGTTGAACACTATCTTCATACATTTTAGTGTTTTTACTTAACAATTAATCTCTTTTATAACTTGTATGCTTTTAGATCATATTTTAAATACAAGATTGAGATTATTGTGCTGTTTGATTGTGAGTTGTATTTTGATAGCTATAACATCTAAGATTATTTTATCTTTGATAGCTATGTTGTATGCCATGTCATATAGCAATATTGATATCTAGGATTGTGATTATAGTCATCTTTCATCATAGATAAGCTTTTAGTGTAACCTAGGCACCTAGCATTAATTGCATAATTGAATATCATGATATTCACTTAGGTTGTTGATCTCTTTAGTGAGAACTAAGTATTGTGGCTAAGGTTGCTTGGTCCGCAAGCAAATTGATATAGGTTTGCTATTAAAGGCCCGTTGGGTAGTAATGGTGGGTTAGTGACCGTGTAAGGTTTTACATGGTTAACCGAGGTTGTAAACACCATTACAAATAGTGGATTCGAGGATCGTATGTGGTGCACATACTAGCCCGTGGTTTTTCCTTGTTGAAGGTTTCCACGTAAAAATCAAGTGTTATTCCACACTTTACACTTGATTGTTGTTTTGACTAGAAAGAGGTTTTTTATTGAATATTGACTAATCAATAAAATTGGTAATAAACTTGATTAAAATATATTCACTCCCATTCTAGATATAATTAGGCACGCTATAATAGTTTCAATTCATATCAGATCGGGTTTTTAGACATATTTAAGAGATTCGTGATTTTTGGTGTGTTTTACATTTTGTGTGATCTTTGATTATTCATACGCTTGCATTCATTTCATTCATTCATAAACATTATGAGTGGAAATGGTGGTGGAAACGAGGGTGCTTCTAGCACAAGGCCTTCATTGCTTACCGTGTTGAATTATGCCTTTTGGAAAGACAAGATGGAGTCGTACATTTGTCAAATCCATGATAGGACTTGGATGGCGGTTGAAGACGGCTACGTGTCATAAATGATGACTCATATGGGTGGAGGATAGGATATACTCAAACCTAAGGTGCAATGGAAATCGCAAGAGTTTGAAACATCTAAGTGGAATAGAAAGGCGACGCATGCCATCCTATGTGCCATGGATGAGAATCAATACAAATTGATTCAAAATACTAGGATCGCCAAGGAGGCGTGGAACATCCTAGAGACGACACATGAGGGAACCGAAGTGGTTAAGGACTTTAAGCTTCAAGTTCTCCAAACTCAATTCGAGATACTTAAGATGGAGGAGAACGAGTGCTTCAACGACTTTGAGATCAAGTTGATAGACATTGTCAATCAAAGTCATTAACTTGGTGACCCGTATTTGGATTAGAGAATCAAGCAAAAAAATTATGAGATCTCTCCCTGAAAGATTTGAGTCCAAGGTAATGGGTTTAAAGGAGAATAGTGGTTACAAGGATATGAAGCCAAGCGAGGTAATTGAGAGACTTCTAGCTTATGAGTCTAGGAAGGGTCCTACCTCAACACCTCCTAAAAAGCAAAAGGGAATTGCTTTGAAGGCTTCCAAAGTTGAGAAGGAGGATAAAGATGACTCGGACGAAGACATGGACTTGTTGTTGAGAAGGTTCAAGAAGTTAGTCAAGTTCGAGAAGAAGGGCTTTAGATCTAAAGGCCAAGACTTGAGGAAAAAAGCTCTCTTTAAGAAGTTTGAGCCTAGGCAAGAGAAGAGTGAAAGGAAAGGGATCCAATGCTTTAAGTGTGGTGGCATATGAC
This sequence comes from Acer negundo, assembly GCA_035582765.1. Taxonomy (NCBI): domain Eukaryota; kingdom Viridiplantae; phylum Streptophyta; class Magnoliopsida; order Sapindales; family Sapindaceae; genus Acer; species Acer negundo. The sequence goes on from CM069233.1 coordinate 14,083,896, forward strand.
ACATCACTCCCGATTGTGGAAATTTGAAGAGCAAGAGAAAGGGAAAGTGATGGCCGCCACTTATAGTGGAAGTGATAACTCCGATGAGAGAGATGAATCTTCGGATGAAGAAGATAAAGTTGCTAACTTCATAGCCTTTGCCTTCTCCCACAAGAGCAAAGGTACTAGTGAAGAAGAGGAAGAGAATCAAGAGGAAATTGACTCAAGTGAAGATGACTCCTTATCAAACTCCACAAATGGAAATGTGGAGAAAATGGACATTCATGACTATATAGTCAAGTTTGAGAGCTCAAAGGGTGAAGAACAAGAGAGAAATTCGAAGGTTGAAAGAAGAAAACATTGAGCTATCAACCCAAGTTGACCACTTGAATGGAGAAGTGGTGAGAACCAAGAAGATTGAAGATAAGCTAAGGGCTGAGTTAGACTTATCTAAGAGGAGTGAAAAAGGGATGAAGAGAGAGCTTGAAGATATTAGAGAATTGATGGCTAAGATGGCCTCTAGCACTAAAAAACTTGACCACATGTTAGATGTTAGAAAAAAGCCAAGTGACAAAAGGGGTCTTAGGTTTGAAGATGACAAGGAGTCGTCCACTCCAAGCAAGACCGTATTTGTCAAGATCATGAACATCAATGAGTCTTCTCTTCCTCAATTACCTAGGAAGAAAATTTTCCTAGGAGAATGTTCAAGGAGTGCTCAAGTGAAGGTGGCACCAAGAAGTCCACCTCAAGCTTAACCTAGAAGAGTTCCTCAAGCTAACTTCTCTCAACCTAAAGTCCATCAAGGGAAGAGACCAATCATGTAAGCTCAACTGAGGAAACAACCAAGTCTTGGTCAACAACAAAGATGGAGAGATCCATTCCAACAACCAATACAACAATAAAGACATGGGAATGTTTCAATGAATACACGAGGTTATGGTATGATTCCTAACTTTATTCATACATGTTATATTTGTGGTATTGATGGTCTCATTAGACTAAATTGCTTTCATTATATTAAAATGCGTAGAGTTGAAAACATGATTGGAAAGAAAAAGGCTAAAGCCAAGATGCATGTTCATAGGAAAAATAGAGCCAATTTGCATGATCCTAGAACATCTAGAGCCCATGTAGAAATGACCACTAGGAAAGAAAATGTTTCTCTTAGGTGGATTAGAAGAGATGAATACTTTTGCAATGTTGCACAAATTGCCATGAAGACAAATTCTTCTAATTTTTGGTTTTTAGATAGTGGGTGCTTTTGGCACATGAAGGGAAACGAAAGTTTCTTTGAGACTCTTGTCATGGAGGAAATGGGATTTGTTACTTTTGGTGATGGGTTTAAAAAGAGAGTTGTAGTGAAAAGAACCATCTCCATTCCACGTTTACACTCCTTGTCTAATGCTTTATATGTTGATGGCTTGAAAGCCAATTTAATAAGTATATCTCATCTTAGTGATGAAGGATTTTCCGTCTTGTTTAGTAAGAATGATTGCTCAATTCTAAAGCCCGATGGACAAACCTTATTGAAAGGGAAGAGATCTAGCAACAAGTACTATTGTCTTGAAGCTAGAGTTGTCTCTTGTAATTTGTCTAAGGATGAGCGAATTGAGTTGTGGCATGAAAGACTTGGCCACATGAACTATCGGGATTTACGAATCTTAGATAAGTTTAACGTTGTGCGTGGCCTTCCCAAGCTTGGGAAGAAAACCAATGGTGTTTGTGGACCTTGCCAATAAGGGAAACAAACCAAGAGCATGCACAAGAAGGGCAAGTATCTCTCCACTAAGGAGCCCCTAGAGCTTCTCCACATGGATCTTATGGGTCTCATACAAACCGAGAGTTTATGTGGAAAGAGATACATTTTTGTTTGTGTAGATGATTTCTCTAGGTTTACATGGACATATTTTTTTAGAGAAAAATTTGAAACTTTTGATAAGTTTAAAATGCTTTGCACTAAACTTCAAAATGAAAAAGACTCTAACATTAAAAGCATTAAATGAATTAGAAGTGACCATGAGAGGGAGTTTGAGAATGCCTACTTTGAAAGCTATTGCAATAGCTTAGACATCTCCCATGAGTTTTTGGCACATAGGACACCTCAACAAAATAGAGTTGTTAAGAGGAAAAATAAGGTCCTTTAAGAGATGACCCGTGTGATGTTGCTTCGCAACAATGTCCCTAGGAACCTATGGGTTGAAGTCATCAACACGGCTTGCTATATAGGAATAGAGTCTTCTTAAAGCCTGGTACTAGGCAAACCTCTTATGAGTTGTGGAGAGTTGGAAAGCCAAATGTTAGTTACTTCCATTCCTTTAGAAGCAAATGCTACATTTGAAATGACCATGATCAACTTGGCAAGTTCGATGCTAAGAGTGATGAAGGTATCTTTATTGGTTATGCATTGAATAGTAGAGAATTGATCGGTCCACCAACACACGGTGTGACTCTCGCAAGTGTACTGATCGTGTCTAAATTGTTGTATATTTTGGCCCTCATTTCCTATTCCTTTGTCTCGTTCTTGTGTGTATTTTCTATATATTTTATGTCTAATAGGCTCATTGGTGCTAATTGCAAGCAATAGATGTAATTCTGGTGTCAGAAGCGTGTTGCGGGAGTTCTGGCCAAAAAGGGGCCAAAGGTGGCTGAAGGAAAGACAAAGGGTCATAAGTAACTCTAAGAGTGCGGGTCAAGTGTGGGTCCCAACCGCACTCCACCCGCACTCCGAGCCAAAGTTTGGACCTGATACCTATATAGAAGATAAAGTGTGGGTAAAGTGCGGGTCATCCAACCGCACTCCACCCGCACTGTTGCCAAGAACAGAAAGTTGGAATTGCACCTGATAGTTAAAGTGCGGTTCATTCAACCGCACTCCACCCGCACTGTTGATAGGACCTAAGCGCTGAAATGTTGAAGAAAAGATAAAGTGCGGGTACAGTGCTGTTCAGTTCACCCGCACTGGACTCGCACTTTGCGCATGACAGCTTATGTTTTCAAGCTTAAGTGACCTAATTTTGTATCCCCTATAAATAGAACCTTATGCCATTAGACCAAAAAGCTCCCATAAATATATTTTTAGCAGCTTAGTGTAACTTAGCTTTTAGAACACTCTCCCTACCATCCAAACCATCTCTACTCAACCTAAAGGCAACTAAGGAGATTCAAGGCTTCAAGGAAGGAGATTATCTTCAAGGGTTTTTTCTCAATCTCTTTTCTTAGTTTTGTATTTGTTTGTAAAGAGCATGAGTAGCTAAAATACCCTACTATGGGGTTGGTGTTATTTGTTTGATGGATTTTGGGCATTTGTAAATAAACTTTATGTTTTATATACATATCTATCTCTATGTTTTGTTCTTTGCTTTGAATGATTTCATTATTGATTTGTTGGGATACACCCTTTTAGCATGTTAATTTGGAATCTTTATTGCTTATTGAATAAATGGGATTTCCAGAATCCCAGCTCAATAACCGTGTTCTTAATCTAACCTTGAACGAGTGTCCGACATTATTGACAGATGATGATTCACGCCGTCAGAAAACCGTCCATCAAAACTATTTGTAAAACCCTCACAAGCCCTAATTAGCTTGTAAAACACAAGTGTAATGGTAAGTGGGGTGTCGTCCACAAGGACACGGGACTAGAAAAAACTAGCTAATGCTATAGTAGCATTCATGTAATTAATAATAAGTAAATGAGGATGTTGTAAAAATATGACTTAACACGATAATAAATCTAAATTAACAATGTAACCTAGATAAAGGGGAAATGAAGTGAAGGATATATAGATGATGGGAGCTAAGGAGTTAACGGATTCTAAAGTAAATACTGGGCAGTGCAACAAACTCGTAAATAAGCACGTCTATTCAAAGGTAATCGACCTAGGATGTATAGAGTCAGTTATTTATCCCCATCTAGTGATCAACCTAGGATGTATAGTGAGGACCACCTATTAGGGACTAATCCGTTGTGAACCACCAACCTAGGATGTATAGTGTTGGTTGTTCTTATGGATTCTGGAAATGAATTCATCTATCTATCAAAGATTCAACCGATTACAGATTAGCCAACCTAGGATGTATAATGTTGACTTTTAATTCTCTCACGAGTACCAACCTAGGATGTACAGTGCCGAAAACCCGTTTGAGGTTAGATTGAGTCTGCGGTTTAGGAATCGGAGTTCATGACATTCTGTCTATTCATTTGAGCAAGGTACAATTAAACATCATGTATATCTAGATGCAATACTCTTACATAAACCAAAGAGAACTTGCCAAGATCATGTATCTCAACAAACAATAAATGAAAACCATTAAAGAGCAAGAATAGAACAATGAAAGGTAGATATAAATATATATATATATATATATATATATATATATATATAGAACCAAGTTTATGTACAAGCCCAATATTTAACTAATTACTCCATCAACCCCTTAGAGGGGATTTAGCTACTCATTATAACCATGAAAACAAGAGAAAGAAAAGAGGAAGAACCTTGGAGATCATCTAATTCCTTGAAGTTGCTTCAATCTCCTATCTTCCTTGAAGTTGAGTAGTTAATGTAAGTGAAAGTGTGAGAGAGTGTTTTTAGATCTAGGTTATCTTTAGAACCAAGTAAAAGCTGCCTAAAATGAATCTATAACATTATATTTATACTACATACAAAAATAGGTCACTTAAACTTCAAAATGAGATCTGGCGCGCGTGGAGTGTGGGTGAATTACCCGCACTTTACCCAAACTATAATGATCAGGTGCAGATTCAGTTCTTTGGATTGTGCTACAGTGTGGGTGGAGTGCGGTTGAATGACCCGCACTTTAACGTCATGTGTGATTTCCACTTCTCAGCTTCAGCTCAGAGTGCGGGTGGAGTGTGGTTGAATCACCTGCACTTGACCTACACTTTAGTGTCAGGTATGAAATTAGCTTCTTTGGATTTTCTTATAGTGCGGGTGGAGTGTGGTTGGATGACCTCCACTGTACCTGTACTTTAATGTCAGGTCCAAAATAGCTTCTCTAGAATTGGCAACAGTGTGGGTGGAGTGTGGTGGATGACCTGCACTGATGCCCGGTTATGGTAGAAGTGCGGTTGGAGTACGGTTGCGACTCGCACAAGACCCGCACTATAAGGCTACTGACGATCCTTTGCCTTTCCTTTTGCCACTTTTCTACCGGAATCACCGTAACACGCTTCCAAACCCATCATTGCATCGTTTTCTACAATTACGCACATAACAACCATTATAGACGCCAAAAAGTACGAAAACGGAACAAATGATAAGGAAATGAGGGCCTACATATACAACATATTTGGCACGATCAAACACCCCCAAACCAAACCTTTGCTCGTCCTCGAGCAAACATACTATAAAATGGTAAGACGCTAACTGAAATAAATCCTAGACACCTAAGCAATAATTCAAAAATGCCGTAAGCCCAAAAAGTGATATGATACATACAGGTGTGATAGAAAGAAGAAAAACATATGCCCGAGATCTAGAGCACTTGGAGGTATTAAAGGGAGGCTCGCACGAACACGAATCCCAAACCTAAGGCACTCTTGTATTAGGGACTACTCGCTCCCATGCCTCGAGCATAATTCGCTTCGATACAAAAGCTCACATGAATTCTCTCTTTCTTTCCTCACCGAATCCTAAGTTCCACACAACAATTTATGCAAAGATGGATTTTGCACAATATTTTTAGCAAAGAACTATCGTAGGAAAGACTCACAATGCCATGGATGTGAAAGATCGTGTATCAACCAACATTCCCGAATTAGACTCATTTTGGATCAAAAAGGACTTATCATTCGGTTATAGCGTGGCTATGAGGTTTAATGAGGTGAAACAAAGAATATAGAAATTTGGATTTCAAAAATCACCAATCATGTTAGAATAGGACCACACATACTATACAATGCCCTTTTTCTTCATTGATCACTCATAGTTTAGTGTTTAAGCATTTGTTTAACCCATATTTTGCTTTCAATGTTGTACTCCATATTGTGAGTACTTAACATCAATTACTTTGAACATTTTTGCTTTTCTCTTTTCCTTTTCTTTTTTTAGTTGCCCACATTTCTTTTCTTTTAAAATTCATGGCTCACAAGTACAAATTTGGGTATCTTTATATTTTTAGCCATTTGCTCACATATTCAACATTTTTCCTTTGTACACTTGGTTTGACCATTTGAGTTCAACTACTTTCATCACCACATTTACACATCCTAACATGATTAGTCATAAATGTAGGCATGTGTTTAAGCTATGGTATATGGTTGTATTGGTACAAAATGAAAGAGTACGTGTTTGGCCTCAAGTTTGGCTTTGGAGCACACAATATGGATAAGAGTGTGTTTAGGCTATCATAGGTAGTTAAATTCAAACACATTGCCTAATATCACATCCACAATTCATCTACCAAGGGAATGAATGCATCCAACATGCAATCATAGTATAATTTGTAAGTCCTATGGCATGTGACATATATGACGAGATAAGTGTTTAAGAATAGATAATAACAACATTCAAAATACGCACTTTGAACACTTGTGTTCGTGATCTCATGGGAATCTCCACTATTAGAACTAGGCATGGAAACACTGATTCCCTTTAACTTAACACTAACAGATGGGATAACCCATGGAGGTGCAAGCGAATCCCTAAAGTAGCACCAGCTACATCACAAGTTCACAACACATACCAAAACTCGCCAAAAGCACACATTAGAGGCATCACACCCAAACTTACTCAAAGTCTGAAATTTGGACAAGCGGCATAAATTAAAAAATTGGACCCTAAAATCCAAACACAAGGACGACTCTACAAGGCATACCACACCCCCATACCAAAACTCAACAATGTCTCCATTGTTGGTAACCACAAGGCACGGCCTAACGAGGAGGGAAAAATGCCGCTTAAGACTCAAAATAATAGAACATGCATAAAACGCAAAATATCAACGGATGGAGGGCATAACGACCCCCAAATAGGATCTAAACATAAGCTCAAAAACTTTGATCACTATGTGCATAACCATGCTCAACCATATTAACAAAACATGCACTAATCACATTCCAGAAATATGAAAAACAATTAAGTACAAAAATCGAAAAGCAGAAACTCCTTTAAAAGGAAGATAGGTCCATTGTCCAAGCATGTTGTCATGTGATTCCCAAAAGATCAAGAACCTAGCATAAAACACACAAAACTTCTACCGAATCGAACGTCAAATGCAATTTCAAAACATAGGTCCCAATGTCCATAAAACAAAACCCTAAATAAAACTAACTAAAAATTCAAATACACAAAGGAAATATGAATAAGAAACATAAAGGAAATGGTTGGTCAATCCTCATCTGACAACTCTGGCTCTGCTCCACTGGTTACCCCCTTTCCTTTGGGGTCACGCTCTGCTCTCATTCTCTCCTCATGCTCTTTCCTGGATATCTCCATTGCAGCTTGGAGTTCTGGATCAATGACTGGGCCTCCTAATGGTGGTGAAGAGGTGGCATGCCTTTTTTTCTTAAGAGATTGAGCGCCTCCCTCATGTCTGTGAGATTTCCCCATATGTCAGCATAAAACCCACTGGACTCTGCCTTGCTATCAGCAATTTGCTGTCTGTTCTCAAGGACTTCAATCTTGAGAGCGCTCAAAGTCGCCAGCAAAGTTTGCCAAGGGATCTCTTCAGAAGTCTCCTGCGGAGGTGTGGGCATGTGACTATACTCCATATACTCCACAAGGCCTTGTTCAGTTCCCGTGGGGTTTGGAATCTCCTATACTTGCCTACTTGTACCTGCTCCCTACGCGGCTTTCTTCCTCCTAGTTCAAACTCTGACACCAGAGGGGTCCTGCTCTCTCAATAGATCATTCTACGTGAATCTCCCAACATGACCTAGACCACTATCAAAGGAGTCAGACCCGAAATCCACCCCTGCCTCTCTGCAAAATGAGGTGATCAAGCTACGGAAAATGAGTGGCTGCTTGTCAACTCTGATGCCACCTAGTTCGAGTATCTCTCTCTTGATCAGGAAGCCAATGTCAACCAATTGATTCTGAAGGATGCAGTAAATAACCATGGCCGCATTGAAGTTAACTGATGTCCGATGTTTCCTGGGGATCAGGGAGTGGGAGATAAAGACATGCCAAAATCCCAACACCAATCTCAAGTTTGTATGCTTCATGCGGTAATTAGGGGCCACCGAGAAGTCTATTGGTCGGATCACCAACTGGTTGGCGAACTCTACATTATGTGTGACAAACATATTATTCCAAGTCACCCCATTGTATTATCTCCCAACCGCCTACTGATCATTTGGGAACTTGGTCGAATAATACTTGTTGATGTCAGTGATCGTTATTCGGACTTGCACCCTCAGACTAAAACAGTGGACGTTCTTTGAAACTCCTCTGGTATCATCCTTGCATAGAATTCTTCCACAACATTTCTGCAGTACATAGACGGGGTATTAACAAAAGTCTCCCATCCTCTCGTCTCCACTACTTATGGAATCAGGGTGTCAGCTAACTCATCCAATTCTATGCCTCTATCAACCACAATATCCCACTGCTTAAAATACTCCAAATGGTCTTCAAAATCTGTGTGCCTGACACACGGTGGTGGAACCTGAGGTCCCCTCCTTGTACGTCGCTCAGGAACTCGACTCCCTTGTTTTACAGATTACCTGGTTCTCCCTGACATCTTGGTTGCCAAAAATTGGAAACGTGGAGCACACGTAACACATGTCGGTTGAGCGAGGGAAAACAAATGTTGTTCGGTTTGTTATTTTGGTTTTTGAAAGTGGTGGAGCCTTAGAAAACGACATGTCATATATATAATACGCACAGTGTGCGGGTGAAGTACGGGTGAGTGACTTGCACTTGACCCGCACTTTATTACCTGATGCTCTCTGTCAGTCTGAGTGCGGTTGGAGTGTGGGTGATTGACCCGTACTGAAACCGCACTGTTTCCCAGCTCCAGTTTCTAGATTTTGCACTAAATCTATTCTTGCACACCACACCACAAACAATACATCAAAAAGTCCTATAGTCAAAAATTATCTAAAGTAAGAACTATCTATTCGAAATGCAAAAACATTTTCACGAACTCAAAAATGGGTACAAAGCACTCAAAGTTGGGCACGGTCAACCAAATGAGGTTTGATAGGAACGGGGAATACATTCAACTTGGCCACCCAAACTGGTGCCAATGGTTTGCATGCAGTATCTCTCCCAACCTTACGCAATTTACCAACTTGATCTTTTCTAACCCATACTTGGTTAACCCTTGGTGAATTCATTATAGACCTAGCTTGACTTGCTTTAAATCTTTGGAACTTAAAGCAATAAGCCTTAATGTGCCCCTTTTTTACACAAAAATAACAAGTTAAAGGATGGTTAGGAAAACTCTCTTATTTGTTGTTGATGTGGGCCCCTTTGTGTTGACAGTATTAGAGGGAATTGACCACGTTTTCTGCCCCGTCAATTTGAATAATAAAATCACACTCCTTAACTTTGGCTCGCTTCAATTCATCCTCTTTTCTGTTCAACTGTTCTTGCAAATCCAACATGGCTTTGGTTGATGTCTCAACACTTAATAACATCTTTCTTGACCTTCTCCTATTTTCCTCTTTAAATTCCGTCGAGAGTCTTACCAATTCCTCTAGGTTCTTGGAGCCTAACTCCTTCTTTTTGGCAAGCTCCACCAATTGCTCTTCAAGACTCTTGTTCAATGTTAAGAAGTTATGTACCTTTGTCTTCAACATTCCATTCTCGGTCTTAAGCAAATAAACTTCTAGCTTGAGGTTTATGTTTTCTTTCTCAAGCTCACCTATCTCCTCAAAAATCACTTCCTTCTCTTCGAGATCACATTCTTGTCTTTCCTTCAAATAATCTTGGCTGCCCATTTCCATCTCATTCACGCCCTTAAAGGCTTGCACAAGAGTGAAAACTTGGCTTCTTTTCTTCCTTGGCTTGGGTGTCTCTAAGACTAAGCAATCCTCCACTTGACTCATTTTAGGGGAATCAACCATGAAGTTCACACTCTTTCCTCCACAACTAAAGGAAATGTTCATAGAACGGATATCCACAACCATTCCGGCTGTGGCTATGAATGACCTCCCCAAAAGCAATTTCCAGTCCCTACCACTGGTTTCTCCTTTCTTGCATTCTAGCACAACAAATTCAACCGGCACCATCAAAGTGTGCACGTTCAAATATATTTCCTCCACTATACCAACTGGGGTGGTGGAAGAATTGTACGCCATGATGAGTGTCTTAGAAGTAGGCTTGATTGACTGAATCTTCTACTGTTTTTATACCTCTAAGGGCATCATATTAATGCTAGCCCCTATATCAAGCACTGCTCCCATCTTAAGTGAGTTTTCATTTCCCACCTCTATTATGAAACTTCCGGGATCCGAAAGTTTAACAGGGAAGTCTATGCCACTTCTCCTAATCTCATCATGTGCAACCTCCACCTCCCTCGTTACATTCACTTCACCGGAGGTGTCTAGAATCTTTTCCTTGGTTGGGATGGTTCCTTCTTCTATCACCTCCTCAATTCTTAACTCAGTTATCTCTAGCACGTTAATATGCTCATCGGTGCTTGATGCCTTACCCTTGTTCTTGACCAATGCATCAAAAATCTATGCCAACTGAGTTTCCATCTTCTTCAGTGATGCTCCATGGCTATTCGCCCTTTGATCATTTGACTGCATGTAAACGGTCATCTGTTGCTCGGATGCATGTAAGGTATTCTTGAGAGCTTCGGACCCTATCCCAACCGTTTTGATAACTGTGCTCACTATCTCCTCTAAGGATTTGTCCTTTGGTTGGTTGGTTGGTTGGTTGGTTGGTATTTGGGAATTAAGGTGGTTTGGTGGGTTGTTACTTGTACTACCTCATTGGTTGTTGTTGCTCGAACCTCCCTAGTTAAACCTATTATATCCGTGGTTTTGGTACCCCTGATTGAAATTCCCACCTTGGTAATTTGTGTTGCCACCTTGGTAGTTGGTGTTACCACCTTAGTAATTTGTTGCCCCTATGTGGTTGTTGTTTGACCAAGACAAGTTGGGATGGTTCCTCAACCCTGGATTGTATGTATTCGAATATGGGTCATTCTGCTGCCTTTGAAACTCCTCAAGGGCTTGGGCTTAGGCTTGCTTTTCTTGACCAAAATGCCCCTCTCCCCCTTCTATTTCTTCTGCTACTTGACTAACCCCATGTGAAGGTCCCGGCTTTCTAGTTATAAGCTCCTTGATAGATTGGAGCTCCTTGTTCATTCTGGACATCTGAATTTGAACTTGGGTGTCCTGCCCCACATCTATCCTTCCACGCCTTCTCACAAGGGATGTTCTCTGCTGTGAATTCTGAGCTATCTTTTCCAAGATGTCATATGCTTCAACTGCCCTTTTATCAGCTATTGTACCTCGCATGCATTGTCCACCATCATTTATGTGATAGGTGAAAGTCCACTATAGAAGGATTTTACCTTCAGTTCTGGATGGTATGTGTGCGGAGGCATCTGAGCTAACAACAGATTGAACCTCTCTCATGCCTCGTGGAATGGTTCTCCGTCTTCTTCAACAGATGATGCTATTTTTAACCTGAGGTCCTTCGCCTTGTGACGGAACGTACTTGTTGAAGAAGACCTTGCATACTTGGCTCCATGTCACCAATAATCCTAGCCTCAAGTTCATATACCAAGTCATAGCAACATCTTTCAAACAATACTGGAAACACCTAAGGTGAATTTGTTCTCTTGTCAGTACCGCTTGACGAGCCATTACCGAAAAGGTCTCTAATGTGGCTCCATATTGTTTCATAAACTGGAGGCATTCTTCGGTAACTCTCATACTAAAAGATGGTAGGAGGCCAATGTGCATATTCTTCAATTTATACTGCCTTGCCACATCATCTAGCACTATAGCGGTGGGCACATTTCCTACAAATGGGAGTGTATACTCACCCATGGTGAGACCCAACTGTTCCTCCCCATGTACACTGCCCTTATGCTCTTGAGCCTATTGCTCATTCATATTTGGAGCATCCATATCACTCATATTCTGCTCGAGTTGATTCTGAGGATCCCCGTCTGCCATGTTCTCTTCTAACTGACCGACTCTTCTACCCAACTGATTGATATTATCGGTAATGGGGTAACACTGTCACTCTAAGTGATCTTCTTCCGTGTATATACTTAGAATCCAAAAATTCCAAAACAAATACCGCACAACGTAGAAAGACACAGAAACAAAATAAAATACAGGAATGTAAATAACTATATACACTAATCAAACAAAACTAATCCTACTAAACTCGGCGTGTCCCCAGCAGCAGAGCCATTTGACAGACGACGATTCACGCCGTCAGAAAACCGTCCATCAAAAATATTTGTAAAACCCTCATAAGCCCTAATTAGCTTTTAAAACACAAGTGTAGTGGTAAGTAGGGTGTCGTCCACAAGGACACGGGACTAGCAAAAACTAGCTAATGCTAGAGTAGCATTCATATAATTAATAATAAGTAAATGAGGATGTTGTAAAAATGTGACTTAACACAATAATAAATTTAAACTAACAATGCAACATAGATAAAAAGAAAATGGAGTGAAGGATATATAGATGATGGAAACTAAGGAGTTAACAGATTCGAAAGTAAATACTGGGCAGTGCAACAAACTCGTAAATAAGCACGTCTATTCAAAGGTAACCGACCTAGGATGTATAGAGTCGGTTATTTATCCCCATTTAGTGATCAACATAGGATGTATAATGAGGACCACCTATTAGGGACTAATCCGTTATGAACCACCAACCTAGGATGTATAGTGTTGGTTGTTCTTACGGATTCTGGAAATGAAGTCCATCTACCTATCAAAGATTAAACTGATTACAGATTGGCCAACCTAGGATGTAGTGTTGACTTATAATTCTCTCACGAGTACGGACCTAGGATGTACAGTGCCTGAAACCCGTTCGAGGTTAGATTGAGTCCGCGGTTTAAGAATTGGAGTTCATGACATTCCGTCTATTCATTTGAGCAAGGTACAACTAAACATCATGTATATCTAGATGCAATACTCATACATAAACCAAGGAGAACTTGCCAAGATCATGTATCTCAACAAACAATTAATGAAAACCATTAAAGAGCAAGAATAGAACAATGAAAGGTAGATATGAATATATATATTTATATATATATAACCAAGTTTATGTACAATCTCAAAATTTAACTAAGTACTCCATCAACCCCTTAGAGGGGATTTAGCTACTCATTACAACCAAGAAAACAAGAGAAAGAAAAAAGGAGATCATCTCCTTCCTTGAAGTTGCTTCAATCTCCTATCTTCCTTGAAGTTGAGTAGTTAATGTAAGTGAGAGTGTGATAGAGTGTTTTTAGATCTAGGTTATCTTTAGAACTAAGTAAAAGCTATCTAAAACGAATCTATAACATTATATTTATACTACATACAAAAATAGGTCACTTAAACTTTAAAATGAGATATGGCGTGCGTGGAGTGCGGGTGAATTACCCGCACTATAATGATCAGGTGCAGATTCAGCTCTCTGGATTATGCTACAGTGCAGGTGGAGTGTGGTTGAATGACCCGCACTTTAATGTCAGATGTGATTTCCACTTCTCGGCTTCAGCTCAGAGTGCGGGTGGAGTGCGGTTGAATCACCCACACTTGACCCGCACTTTAGTGTCAGGTATGAAATCAGCTTCTCTGGATTTGCTTGTAGTGCGGGTGGATGACCCGCACTGTACCCGTATTTTAATGTCAAGTGCAAAATAGCTTCTCTGGAATTGGCAACAGTGCGGGTGGAGTGTGGTTGAATGACCCGCACTGTACCCGCACTTTAACTCTTCTTCAAGCTTCAGGTCCCGGTTGTGGTAGAAGTGCGGTTGTGACCCGCACAAGACCCGCATTATAACGCTGCTGACGATCCTTTGCCTTTCCTTTTACCACTTTTCTGATAGAATCACCGTAACACGTTTCCAAACCCATCATTGCACTATTTCCTACAATTACGCATATAATAACCATTAGAGATGCCAAAACGCACAAAAACGGAACAAAGGATAGAGAAATGAGGGCCTACATATACAAAATATTTGGCATGATCAACTATACATCCTAGGTCGGCATTTGAGAGAGGATTAGAAGCCTTCACTATACACCCTAGGTTGTCTACTTTAGTGATTTTACGAGAACTAATCTTCGAGTAAAATCCGGTTGACTAACCTCGAGCCTCATTCGATCTCAAACGGGTGGCCTTCACTATACACCCTGAGGCGACCACTTGTGAGGGAATTGGAAGTCATCGCTATACACCTTAGGATGGCTACATTAGAAATAGATTGAGCTTTAGTTAGATAGATGAGCTTGATGGTTAGAATCCCAATTGAGCAACTAGCCACTGTTGGTTGTTTAGGAGGGATTAATCACTAGTAGGGGGTTTTCGCTATACACCCTAGGTTGACCCCTTGCTACTGATACATAGCCAACACTATACACCCTAGGTTGGTTACATTTTTCATTACATACTTAATTGAGAGTTTGTTACAATTGCCCCAATATTCGCTTACGAGTCCATCAACTCCATAGTTCCATCATCATGCATTCATCACTCCATTACCATTCCATTTAGATTGCATTCCTAGTTTAGTTTATATTATATTTTCACCTACCATATACTTTACTTTTATGCTCACTAGTTCTATTAATCCTAATCTTATCACCGCTACCCCGATCTCAATGGACGACACCCGTGCTTACCGCTTTACTCATATTTATACTTGTGAACGCATTGTATAGGTTTTATAAATTTTTTTGACGGACGGTTTTCTAAGGCGAAAAACTTCCCATCATGTACAAGGTTGGAGTGTAATATAATGGTCGAGTAGGGATCGTTCCCACAAGGATTGAGGGATTGATTACTGGTTTTTATCAGTTTATATACTATTTGGACAATTGAAATTAAAGTTTCTAGATTTTTAACACTAATAATGATTAATTCTAAAGCAAGTAAAATACCAACCACAACAAGAATGAATGCGATAATATGATGAAAAATGTGCTCGAACTCGAATCCACCTCACTTTTCTAATTAACTCTTGACTCACTTAATCTCTCATTTGTACAAGTATATGTTATAGTTTCGTGTTCCCTAAATTAATCTCTAATCTCTCTCGATGTCTTAGAGATTACATCCATACATACCCAAAGTCTATCTCTCGATGTCCCCGGAAAATATACATGAATCCATTAAGAATATTGGAACACACACAAGAACCCTATATGCTAGCCTAGTGTTTCTCTCACTTTCTAGTCATATATAGTGAATATTTATTTGAGCATGTTAAATATGTCTCCTCTCAATCTATAGCATTCAACCATAAATCAATTACAAGGTGATCAATCAGGTAAAGGCTTTAAGCATTCAAAATATCCATATAACTACACAAGCACTTGTAAATAAACTAAGTAGTCATTAACAATAAATCAAGGGTTTGGTTTCATCTTTGTTCTAGCATAAGAATATTTAGCTCATATTACACAAATAAACAATACAAGATTTCCAATAAACACAAACTATAACAAATACAAGAAGATTAAAGATAGAGTTTAGAGATAAACTAAGATGATGATTTTCTTCTTGCAAATCTTGGTCTCTAATGGCTTCCTTCTCCTAGAATCAACTCCTCCAAGCTCCAAAGATTAATGAAGCACCACCAAAGCTTGAGAGAAAAGAAAAGTTTCTATAGAGAAAATGCTTGGTTCAGTTGTGTGGGGTGTCTCCCCATCCGAATGAGATTGTGTCTAGTGTGTATATATGTGATTCCAAAGACACCTTTTCTCTCTCATTCAAAGACAAGCCACCATGCCTCTTAAATGAAGAGGACCCACCAAAATAAGAGAGAAAAAGGAGAGTTGTCTGCAGAGGAGTGAAGTGTGGTCAGTTGTGGGTGGTTGTAGGTGCTCAAGTGTGAATGAGAGGGGCTCCAAAGTCTTCCTTCTCAAGCACCTCTTTAAAGACAATCATACATGCTTCTTAAATGACATGGGACCACCAAGACCTTCAATATGGAATCTGAAAAGATGAGAGAAAAGGGTATATTTAGTGTGGGGAGGAGGCTTAGGGCAGTAATGGCAAGAAAGGATGAGACTGCCCTTGCAAAAGTGGCTAAAAATTGGGCATTTCGCAGTTGGGTTTCCAACAACGTGCATTGTTACGGAAACAAGCATAAATTTCTCCACAGATATCGAAAATATGTTCTTGAAGAACCATTGGAAAGAGGACTTCTAGATATTTCCAACAATAGGTAGCACGAAACCTAGTTCGATTGGAGGAGGGAGATATGACCCCTGAAAGTTGAGCATTCTGCAGGAAGTTTTTGCCAAACCCAACCCATGAAAAATGTGACCTATTCTGCGCCATAGGGTGCTGAATTGCAAAATGGAGGTCCTCTATCCTAAATTATACGGCCCCTAATCGCAGAACAGGGGTGCATAATCACACTTTCAAAAATTACACTTTTGCCCCAACATTTCCATATATTTGCACTTTAGCCCCTCTTCTGGAAGAAATCCTGAAACACTTATTTAAGCCGTTAAAAACATGGTTTTACCTTATAATTGAGCATAAAAGATACAAATAAGGGGGCTACACTTTGTGTAGAAATAAGAGTTATCAAGCCTGTAGATTTTTCAACTTGAAGACTCGAAGCGTCATGGAATCATGAAATGTTGTCATTGACGATAATAGACTTAAGACTAGTAACCATGATGATGAGGTTGTTGTAATAGATGACTCTCCTTTGGAGATGGTTATGGAGACTCCTTTTGATCGGAGGTCTAACCTCAATGAAGAGGACACATAACCCATTGATAGAGTTTCGCTTTTGGACTTTAATGAACCCACTTCATGGGTTAGAAAACTCCATGATAAAATGAAATCATTGGAGAAATGAGTGAGGGTGTTAGTACTAAGCTTCAAATAGCTAATCTAATTAGCTACACATGATGCACCTCTCAAATTGAACCTAAAAAGGTTGATGAAGCCTTAAATGATAAATTTTGGGTTCTTGCCATGCAAGAAGAGCTAAGCCAATTCGAAAGGAATGAAGTTTGGACTTTAGTTCCTAGGCCTAAAAGCAGTAATGTCATAGGCACCAAATTGATATATAGGAACAAATCTGATGAGGATGGCAACATTGTACGTAACAAGGCAAGGCTTTTTGCACAAGGGTACTCTCAAATTGAGGGTATCGACTTTGAAGAGACATTTGCTCCCGTTACCTGTTTAGAGTCCATTATGCTTCTCTTGTCCATATCTTATGTGCATAAGTTCAAATTGCACCAAATGAACGTGAATAATGCCTTTCTCAATGACTTATTGCAAGAGGAAGTATTTGTTGAGCAACCTAAGGGGTTTGTTGATGCACATCATCCCAACCATGTCTATCGCCTCAAGAAGGTTCTATATGGGTTGAAACAAGCACCGAGAGCTTGGTATTGGCGCCTCACTCAATTCCTTGTTAAAAATGACTACACAAGAGGTAGTGTTGACAAGACGTTATTCGTCAAGAAAAACAATGATGAGCTTTTCATAACTCAAATATATGTTGATGATATAGTTTTTGGCTCCATTAACAACACCAAAGTCTAACAATTTGTTGATATTATGTCTCATGAATTTGAGATAAGTCTTGTTGGTGAGCTAAGTTATTTCCTAGGTTTGCAAATTAAGTAATTGAATGATGAGATTTTTATAACCCAAGCTAAATATGCCTAGTGAAGAAGTTTGGTCTTGAAAATTCCAAACATTGTGATACACCCATGAGTACCACTTTGAAGTTATGCAAAGATGCTAGTGGAAAAAGTGTGGAACAAACTCTATATCAGGGTGTGATTGATAGCTTGCTTTATTTGACTGCAAATAGACCCG
The DNA here is from genome assembly GCA_035582765.1 of Acer negundo. Lineage (NCBI taxonomy): Eukaryota > Viridiplantae > Streptophyta > Magnoliopsida > Sapindales > Sapindaceae > Acer > Acer negundo. Next base: position 14,101,837 of record CM069233.1, read on the forward strand.
ATATTTCCTTTAGTGTAGGTGTGTGTGCTAGGTACCAATCAAATCCTAAGGGCTCTCTTCCATTAAGAGAATCATTTGCTTTGTGAATGAGACATCCAACTATGGGATTTTGTACTCTTTTGACATGAATGCTAGTCTAGTTGGCTTTAGTGATGCGGATTGGACATGAAATTACGATGATAGGAAGAGCACATCGAACGATTGCTTCTTTCTAGGCAACAACTTGGTGTCATGGTTTTGCAAGAAGCAAAATTCTATTTCCTTGTCCTTAGCCGAAGCCGAATATATTACCGCGGGGAGTGGATGCACACAAATCCTATGGATGAAGCAAATGCTTGTCGACTACGGATTCAATCAAGGTACTCTAACTCTCTTTTGTGATAACATGAGTGCCATTAATATTTCAAAGAATCCGGTGCAACACTCTAGGACAAAACATATTGACATCCGACATCATTTCATTAGAGAAATAGTTGAGAACAAATGCACTGTAATTGAACATGTATGTACAAATGATCAACTAGTAGACTTATTTACTAAACCCTTAGATGCAACTAGGTTTCAAGCACTAAGTAGATCTATTGGGATATGTCTTGCAGATTGATGTGGTTTGGAAATTGACCCTATAAAGGGAATTTAAGCAAAGAGAGCAATATTGCATACTTGTCACATGCAAAAAATTTGATATGCATTATGCTTCTTTATAAATTGCTTGAGTATCTTGGTTGCATATATCTTTATATGATATTTTCTTCAATAAGTGTGAACCATTGCTTTAATTGCAATCCATGTCATATTTATGTTCAAATTTATGTTCAAACATGCATTTTTGGACTAGGAGATATACTTAGGAAGTACTATTTGAATGACCTATGATTATTCACCATGACATGATGATTCTTAAATGACATGCTTAAAATGAAAAACATAAATTCAAATGACATGCTCAAATGAAAAGCATGATTGTTGATTGCAAATTTCAAAATGCAAAACAGTGTGTGAAAAGCTAATGAGACTCAAATGAATAAAGGATCTTGTACCCTTTCTAATGATTTTAAAATCCAATGTCTCTCTTTCTTTATTTGTCGAACATGACTACTATCATACGAGTATCTTACCTAGAAAAATCGAATAAGGAGAGAGTAAGATGTGTGAATTCTCTGTAAAAATGATGTATTTATATGTTGTGAAGGCTAGGGTACAAAATGGTAGTGAAAGAACAAGAATGCCCTCCTAAATTAGCTTGAAAAACGTCCCTTTCGCTATGCTGGAGAGTGCAATTCGAGGGTGGTTTGCGGGTAGTTCGCGGTTTCTGCACAGTGGTTACTAAAATGAGCATAACTTCCTTTAGAAGACTCGAAATCGTAATTTGTAAAACCGTTGGAAATTAGACTTTCGGGGCTTTCCAAATATATATAAAACGAAATGTATTTCGATCAAAAGAGGGACATATGACCCTTTGAAGTTGGATGATCTGCACATACTTTTTACAATTCCAACCTCCTTTTGCCACCAAATCTCATGTCTTACCCAAAATACACTGAGTGCCTGTAATTGACTAGAAACGAGCCATTAGACACAAAAATACACTCGAAAATAAGCTAAATGATACATAATTGAGGGCCCAAATCATAAATTTTTTGGTTAGATAAGCAATTGTTGATGAATATTGGGTTGGGTTATGCAAGATGAACTTAACCAATTTAAGAGGAATGAAGTCTAGTCCTTAGTTCCTAGGCTTAAAGACATAAATGTGATTGGCACTAAGTGGGTGTTTAGGAATAATACTGATGAACTTGGCAAAATTGTGAGGAATAAAGCTAGGCTAGTGGCTCAAGGTTACACTCAAGTTGAGGGTGTAGACTTTGATGAGACATCTGCACCCGTTGCACGTCTTGAGTCCATTAGACTTTTGTTGTTCATTGCCTGTGTTAAAAAGTTCAAATTGTTTCAAATGAATGTCAAAAGTGTTTTCCTCAATGGATACCTTCAAGAAGAAGTGTATGTTGAACAACCTAAGGGTTTTGTAGACCCACACTCTTCTAATCATGTGTTTAAATTGAAAAAGGGCCTCTATGGCCTTAAGCAAGCTTTAAGAGCTTGGTATGATAGGTTGACTCAATACCTTATTGACAACATCTATATGAGAGGTGGCATTGATAGAACATTGTTTATCCAACATCATGATCATGATATTTTTGTTGCACAAATATATGTTGATGACATTGTTTTTAGGTCTACCAATAAAACCAAGGTTGATGAATTTGTTAGTGTGATGTCAAGTGAATTTGAAATGAGCATGGTGAGTGAGTTAAATTACTTTCTAGGGATGCAAGTGAAGCAAACTAGCATCGGTATTATGTTGAACCAATCTAAGTATGTTAGAAACCTAGTTAAGAGGTTTGGCCTAGAAAGTGGAAAAGAATTTGAAACTCCCATGAGTACTATTCTTAAACTTGACAAAGATGAAAAGGGGAAAAATGTTGACCAAAGCCTTTATAGAAGCATGATATGAAGTCTACTTTACCTAACGGCTAGTAGACCAGACATTTACTTTAGTGTAGGCTTGTGTGCTAGATTCTAAGCCAACCCTAAGGAATCTCACCTAAAAGCCGTCAAGAGGATCATTAGGTACATCAAATGAACTCATAGTCTTGGTCTATTCTATTCAATTGATACCAATGATATCCTAGTAGGCTATTGTGATGCCGATTGGGCGGGGAACATAGATGACCGTAAGAGCACATCCGACAGTTGCTTTTATATTGGGAATAACTTGGTTTCTTGGTCTAGTAAGAAATAAAATTCCGCTTCCCTCTCTTCATCTGAAGCCGAGTAAATTACGGCCGGAAGTGCATGCACATGATTACTTTGGATGAAACAAATTCTTAAGGATTATGAGATAGAACAAGAAAAAATGACATTTTATTGTGATAACTTAAGTGACATTAACATCTCTAAAAATCCGGTTCAACACTCATACATAAAGCACATGGACATTAGGCATCATTCATTAGAGATCTAGTTGAACATTCTATTGTTACTCTAGAGCATATGCGTACCAAAAATCAACATGCGGACTTGCTCACCAAGCACTTGGACAAATAGAGATTTAAATCTCTTAGAAGGTCCATTGACATGATTTGTGCCGATTGATGTCTTTGTGTGATTGTGAGTGGCTTGATGAGCAAAACTTTATTTGAATATCAATATCTTTAAGAGTTACTCACTTGAGAAGTAATGATCTTAAACAAGTATCTTTCATTGTTTTTAGATCATGCACTTGAGTTTGAAAATCTTACTTTTGAAAAGTGCACAAATGCTTCTCTTATATGTTTATGTTTGAGTAGTTGAGTTTGAAAATATGTAGATTATGGATGCATCTAGAAGCTTATTGCTTAGTACATGATAGATGACCTATGGTATGTATCCATTTTGCTTCGGCAACTACATAGAACTAAACGAGCACCTTCATGAAAAGGGCTACACACCTTGGTTGTATAGTCGCCCAATGTAGGAAAGGGCTACACCATTGTGACAAGTGAAAGCCACCATGAAGCATATATGTTTATGTTAGAAAAATCAAAGAGGTGTTGAAAAGAATCATTAAAAAAAAATTCTTTGATTCTAAGCCTAAAAGAAATGAAAAATAAAAGGCTTAATTGAGTATAGTTGAGAATTGTGAAATGCTCGGATTGTCAAATAGAAATGAGTAAACGAGCCACATTCACACACACACGCTCTTATGTTGAAATCTATTATCTTTAAAGAAAAAAACTCGAATGAATATCGGTTTGACCTAGATTGGAAATGCTTTAGATGAATAGGTGTGGATATGGTTTGCATGTTGAAATCACAATTACTCATTAATATTTTTGAGAGATTAATGAAAATCTATGATTCTCTCATGGACTTTGAAAAGTGATGCAATATTTTCTCTTATTGCTTGAATGTATGATTGTGTGAATTTCCCTTGTGAACAAGTCTGCTTGGTGATCATAATGTGGAACATATGTTAAGGGAGAGCTTAGTTTATTCAACTTTGCTTTCTGTACGGCTTGTTTGCTTTATATCTCGTACTTTATCTCATATGTCCTTTGTCTATTCCTTGACAAAAAAAGGAGAAATGTATACCTCACCATGTGTGGATAAATGTTCTAGTTGTGTGAGAAGTGTACCTCTTTGTGCTTTATTGAGACTTTGTCTTAAGGGGGAGAAAAAAATTCTTGCTTTTGCTTGATAATGTTAAGGATTTTAGGAAGAGCTTTAAAGTGAACATTCATTTGTTTGAGATAAGGAAAGTTTCTTATTTGTTTTTGGTAAAATATCTCACCATTCTTCTTTGAAGAAGATCTCTTGTTTGGTTTGCTATTTTTCTCAAAGAGGGATTCTTGAAGACTCATGAAGACTTGAAGACTTTTTAGTCTAGGGATCTCTTTGTAACGCAAGGATGAGAGAATGTAATCAACTATGAGTTTATTGGAGTGAATATTGTATGGTGAGGATGAGGTTTTGCCATTGAATAGCCAAATAAGGAGATTATATATCATTAGGATTTAGATTTATATTGACTTGATTCTATTGTAAAACTCATTATTTGTAATGGTTAGTTGTTTATGTGTTTCTTGGTGGAAAGGAGCTTCAAAGGAGAAAAGAAATTTCTCATGAAAATATTGTTTCAAGAGGAAAAGCATTTTCTTAGATGCTAAGGTATAAAGATACTTCTTCCTCTTGCAAGGCGTAAAAGTGCACACAAACAATTCATACATGTGTGTCCTTGCATAGTGGAACAAACCGCACACACATACATTGCTTTTATATGTGTCCCTACATTGTTGTGCTACATTTGGTATAACTCATTCACACATTTGATAAAGTATGCGCATGCATTGATCTCATATTGACATACATTGTAGAATTGCATGAACTAGGACTATGTCTAGGAAATTGCATACTTGTGTGATTTTGTGTTTATTTGTTTGGGTTTTGTTGTCTTGAACTTGAATATGATATCTTATGATTCTTTGTTGAGTTTCAGTCGTTTCGGTTACTCACTCATTTGATTTCGAGTTCAAACGAGGAAGTTACGTTACTACGTTACTTTACATTCTCTTAATATGCATTGTCTTTGTCATCGTGTATCAAGTCGATTTTAGATCAAATTATCAAAGTTTCATAGTTTTCCTTGTGTGTCATTGAGTTATGGTTTGTAATCCGAAAGCGGATTCGAATTTAGAGTTCGGAGGCCAAAGAACGGTCGAAGAACGCATGAGGTGCGTAATATGGAGCGAAAGAGAGGAAAAGTGGCAAAGGCCACCACCTGTTTCCCATGGAGGTGTGTGGCCACCACGGGAAAAAGGCCTCTTAGCCTCTATGTGGCGGCCACGCGCTTCTATGAGGATCAAGGGTGGTGGTGGCCGAAAGACCCTTTTGCCCCTTTTCTCTCTCCATTTGATTTCCCTCCATATATAATTCAAATTTCGTGCAAACCTCCATAAAACTTTTTCATTTTTGGTTTAGTCATATCTCTCTCATCTCAACTTGAATTGAGTGATCCGAAAACCAACATTGTTGGTCTTGAAGAGAGGAACACGTCCCAAGCATTTTCAAGTTGAAAGGATGTCCAAATTTCTCACGATCTTCTGATTTCAGTTCGAGTTCCATCTTTTCTATTGGTAATTATCTTTTCTACAATTTTCTTATGATCAACTTGATAGATCTTATTTCTTGATTGATGAAAAATGTTTAGAATGATTTTGATTCCTATTTTAGACTTGTTTGAATGAATTTTGAGTTATAGCTTTTTGTGATTTTGATTGAACACAATTCAAAGCTTAACTTGATTCACATCAAATTGATTCTATAAATATTTTGTGATGAACTTAATTGTTGATTTCTAGGTTTTGATTTCATGATTTAAGAACTAGGATTTGTGATTGCAATATTGAATATTCTAATCTAGTTCTTATTGATTCACATGCTTGGATTTCTAGATAACTTTGTGATTGAGTGTTGAAAACATATTCTAGTTATCTCTTGCATGTTCATAGAGTTTGTGTGATCAATTTTCTTTATTTGATTGTGTTTGCTTCATTTGCATCACCTAGATCATTTGCCTTGCAAAAGGTGTGAAGTCTCTTGTTGTTGAGTGATTCTTCAATATAAAGCAAGTGAAGTCTTGGCTAAGAGTGAGAGGCTTTAAGTAATTCCAAGCAAGGGAAGTCTTGGCTAAGAAGTGTGAGGCCTCTAAGTAACTCCGAGCGAAGTCTTGGTTAGGACGTGAGATCCGATTAATTAAGCAAGGAAGTTTTAGTTAAAAGCAAGGGGCTTGGATTAACTAAGCAAAGAAATCTTCCTAGAGACTTGAGGATAGTCTCAGTTAGGGAGTGACTTTCTAGAGGCAAGCGATTTGCCTCGGTTAGAAAGCTTGTGGCAAGGTGTTTTCACTTGATCCTTGGGTAGACTAGGAGTTGATAGCTTGAGGAGTTTATCATGTGTTGATTACCTTGAGTGTGTATCTCTTTTTTGACATAGTGAATTTGCTTGCCGGTGGTTGTGGTATCAACCTGTGGACGTTTCCTCTTAGGAGATTTTACCACGTAAAAACAATTGTGTCAAGTTTTATTTTTACTTTTCATTACCTTCCATATCTTTCATTGATTGTATCACTTGTGAATTGTATTCTATATTGTGTTGATTAGCAATTCATTTGTTAGACACACCAAGTGTGCATATCATTATTCCATAAAAAAGTAGTTTGGATGAATTTGGGCCTATACCTATTCACCCATAGGTATATATTACACTATATTGCTTAAGGGAATTTCACTCTCAAATTATCCTTGTCCGTAAGGATAAAATACGGATAAGTCGGCAGGAAGTTCCAAATCCAACCCATTGGATTCACCCCAACTGAGAGGGTCTTTGAATTTGGTTAACCATTTGTGCCATTGGAGAGCAATTCCCTCTAAATGGAAGGATGCCAATTGAACTTGTTGAGGAGGAGCGATATTTTTGAAGTCAAAAATTGGGTCCACCTTGTAGATCCATCCATTGGGATTGTCTTTACCAAGTTTGGGAGAGGATAGCTTGTGTTGGGTGTGGTTTCGATCGAAATTGGGGATGGGAATGGTGGTTATGGTTGGAGATTTATGGGTGGTAGTGGGAGTGATATGGTGGCTGTGAGCATGGGTGGTGGTGGTAATGATATGATGGTTATGAGAGGTTTTTGTCGGGGTAAATGGGTTGAGCTCCTTCTCGACGGTATTACCGTTATGGTTAGCCCATTTGGCTCGAAGTTTGGTCGGGATGGATTGTATGGCGGTGTTGACTTGGTTGAGATTGTTGTTAAGGAGGTCAAATCTGGACTAATGACAAGCCTGAATTTTAAAAACTCCGTTACGGAACTTAGCATCCATGAACCGAATGACTTTGATACCAAATTATGTGTTTACTTTTGAAGAAGTAGAAAAATAGAAGAAGAGTGAGGACAAGAAATAATTAGAGAAGTTTAAGAAGAGTGAAACATGGGAGATATTTTTCTTAATTAATCTATAATTTCATTACCAGAGCTACATAGTTATTTATAAGCTTATGTTAATCAATAACAACAAGCATATGGACCAATAAACTAGAAAATATGAATCATAGCTATAACCACTTGCACCACTACTTCAAATAACTGAAAGGAAACAACCGAAAAGAAACTGCTAAACTGCTAAACTGCTAAACTGCTAATAAAACCACCAAGCATGATGGGACTTGGAAAATAAAATAAAGTAAATAAAGGGAAACAACAAAATGAAGATAAATGACATGAAGAAATAATGCAATTGACTTGGCCTCATTAGGTACATATCATTCCACCCATCTCAAATTATCCTTGCCCGGAAGGATAAAATTTGGATAGGTCGACAGGAAGTTCCAAATCCAACCCGTTGGATTCACCCCAACTGAGAGGGTCTTTGAATTTGGGTAACCATTTGTGCCATTGGAGAGCAATTCCCTATAAATGGAAGGATGCCAATTGGACCTGTTGAGGAGGAGTGATATTTTTGAAGTAAAAAATTAGGTACACCTTGTAGATCCATTCAATGGGATTGCTTTACCAAGTTTGGGAAATGATATCTTGTGTTGGGTGTGGTTTCGGTCGAAATTGGGGTTGGGAATGGTGGTTCTGGTTGGAGAGTTATGGGTGGTGGTGTGAGTGATATGGTAGTTATGAGCATGGGTGGTAGTGGTAGTGATATGATGGTTGTGAGAGGTTTTTGTTGGGGTAAATGGGTTGAGCTCCTTCTTGACGGTGTTACCGTTATAATTAACCCGTAGGGCTTGAAGTTCAATCAAGATGGATTGTATGGCGGTGTTGACTTGGTTGAAATTGTTGTTAAGGAGGTCAAATTTAGACTCATGACGAGCCTAAATTTTGTAAACTCCGTTACAGAATTCAGCATCCATGAACCGAACGGCTTTGATACCAAATTATGTGTTTAATTTTGAAGAAGTAGAAAAACTGAAGAAGAGCAAGGAGAAGAAAGAATTGGAGAAGTTTAAGAAGAGTGAAACAGGGGAGATATTTTGCTTAATTAATCCATAATTTCATTACCAGAGCTACAGAGCTATTTATAAGCTTCTATTAAGCAATAACAACAAGCAAATAGACCACTAAACTAGAAAATACGAATTCTATAACCACTTGCACCACTACTGCAAATAACTGAAAGGAAACAACTGAATGGAAACAACTGAAAAGAAACTACTAAACTGCTAATACAACCACCAAGCATGATGGGACTTAGAAACTAAAATAAAGTAAATAAAGGGAAACAGCAAAATGAAGATAAATGAAATGAGGAAATAATGCAATTGACTTGGCCTCATTACAACTCTCTTCCCCTTTGCAGTTGAAATATGAACATTTTTTAGCGTCATAATTATAAGTAAGCAAAACACTCGATTCATAGATGGAGATTCACAAACAAGTGAACAACTGTCTCGGATTAAAGTCATCGATGGAATAAACTCTGCATCAGAAAAACGTTGTAGTAATTGTTAATGGCAAATTGATGAAAAAAACAATCTTGTAGCGTTTTTTTTTTTTTTTTTTTTTTTGTATGTCCTCCTCAACAGAAAAGCCTGTTTTGGCGCCGAAAGCAATGGCCATGCATTGCCACACAAATCACAAAAAGCCCCACAATTTTTTTTTCAATTAATGGAGCACAGTCTAACCAAATTTGAGAGAGTCTTTCTCTAGTGCCAACATCCCCATTTTATCACAAAATGTCGATACACAAAACTCGTATTAAAATTTATTACGAAGCTCACTTTAAAATTATTCAGATTCAACGTTAATTTGCTTAAATTTGACGTACAATAACTATATGAGCTTTGTGGATCTTAATGTGCCAATTTATTATTATTATTTTGACAAGTTTAGATGATAACATTTTTGAGTGTCTCTCAAATTGGGTTAAGTGTCCCATGAAAAACTATTTGATAGTCTTCGTATGAGATTTTAACTTTTAAGGGTACCCTACCCAAAGGAAAAACATTCGTGTTTGTTTTGAATGATTAGTCATCTTCCCTCAAGACTTATCAGTTATCATGCAAATCAAAATCTATCATGATAAGGATGGACGGTTTTCTTTATCATTTTCCCGGGAAAATAAATGTGGGGTGTATTATTATATAAAATTTCTTTTGGTCATAATTGACATTGTGAAACTGTTGTGCAATTAGGAAGCTTTGCAAGGCCCATCCAACCCACAAAATAATCATAGATAATGTTTATATGCACTCAAAACTTGTGCAATTTGAGTTTGCCATGAATAGAGTTTTGTAGTGGCAGTAGGTGTAATTGAACTGGAGTGACCATACAATTTTGGCAAAATTCATGCTTGCTTATTTTCCATGTATATATTTTGAGATTTGATTTGTTGATAAATTAATATTTAACATTTTAACTATGAACCTGATGCGGGTCACTTGGTAAGCTCTTATTTGGGTCGCTTAGAGCGTCCAAAATGGAACTGACTTTGTTGGTTCTTAACTTTCACATACTGGCTCCAAATGACTATTATAATATGCTTTCAAAAACCCAGAAAAGGTTGTTTAGTTTGTTGTGTGGGCACTTAAAGTTTCTTGTGTGACAATTATGTTTTTTCTTTCCTTTTCCGCTTAGCATTTATTTCTAGTTTTTAATCCGGATTGTTTCCCGACTTAGTTGAGATGTTTTAGGAGTCAATGAGATTTGTTTATGTATTTATTTAGTTGTAATCGCTTTGAGTTTTTTAGATTGAACGAAATCAAAAATTTCTTAAATAGTTTAATCTCAATTTATCCTTTATTTTCTAAAATACCGCATGATTACAAAAAAAAAAAAAAAAAAAAAAAAAAAAAAAACTGTGATTGGTTTGAATTAGGTAATTTGTGAAAAAACTAAAAAGGAATTGATTGGTTTGAAAACAATATGGGATTGGTTTGATTTTTGTACATCCTGCCTTGATTTATTAATTATAATAATTTATTTTTTTCAATTTCACGATCATCAAATCAAATTGTTTCCTCCCTCTGTCATGACCCACAATTGATTTTGGCATCATAGACGATCTGGACGGTCGAAAATGAATTAATGTGACTACATGATTTGACTTTCTCTTGTCATATGCATGCAGAGAAACATATCAATCGAACAAATCAAATTATCAAGAAAAGAAAAGTCTTAATTTGATTCAATTATCTGGAAACTTCATCAATGAATTCGAATTGGATCCTATTTATATACTTATCAACCTTCACTTCTACTGTTAGCAAATTTGCAATTGATAGTTCAATTTTTCTTGGCAAGCAATTTCAGCCTTCAAAAGTTGTAAGATGAAGCACAATATTCCCCAGTATATGCCTCATATTCTGAAGCAATATGCTGCATGCACGACCTTTAATTTAATATTGATTTCCCCGCAAATGTTTTTTTTTTTTTTTGTTTGAAAAATGACCAATTCAGTGATTGAGACTCGAGAGAGAATAAATTTGAGTGGGGGACAGCTTATCCATTTCTGATGAGAAAATAAATTAAAAGGAACATGAATTTAACATTTCTTCAAGCCTTTGATTTGAAAAGTAAATGTTTTTTTTTTTTTTTTTTGTTGCTTAATTTGATAAGTCAATGTTAAACAGTGTAATATGGACCTGTCCTTATCACTTTTAATTTGTTTGTTTGCCTTGGATTGAAATTCAGTTCTTCTTGTTACTTTTTAGAATGAGTAGTACTATTGGTATACCCACTACCAATCTATATATACCTTAATTTTTAAAATTTTAACTTAATAAAATAAAATAAAATATTTTTATTAATTGTTTTGATTTATTTTCAAAACTATCTAATTTATTTATTTTTTAAACTTAATACACCCCATCTTTGATTTCTGTATACATCTTTTTCTCACCTCTATTAAATGATTTATTTTTTCTTCTTATTATTTTATTTTATTTTGAGTTTTTTTTTTCTTCTTATTTCATGGTGGAAGAGAAAAAAAAAATTAACAGGATTTCTTCAACACAACGATAGCTTAATATCATTCTAAAGAACGATTCTTCCATATGCTTGATATCTTTCGAAGATTATTTCATAATATTTTTGTATATGTGTAAGAAGCAAAATTTAGGGTTTAAAAGTTAAGAATTTTTTTTTTTTTAAAAAAAAAAAGGTTTAAAAGAACATGATTTATTTACTTATTTATTTATTTATTATTATTTTTTAAAGGAATGTGGGGTTTTAATAGGTTTACTTTGTGAAATTTTTTTTCCTTAAATTGTATGTCCCTTTAAGTAATTTTGATAAAGGAAAAAAAATGCTACGTAATTAAAAAAGTGAAGCATAAATAGACAAATAGAGGATGTGCCAAAAACACCACTCTTTAGTTTCTCCACAAACTTTAGTTTCAATTTTATATATTTATTATTTTAGTATATACAACTGTTATTTACGTTTATTTCAGAAAGATACCACTGTTTTTTTTTTTTTTTATTTGTTTTTTTATTTGAGGGTTAGGTATCAATCGAAATCTGCCGATCGATATGCTTCCACAACTATAGAATTAAAGCTGTTTTTTTTTTAGCTAATTAAAAAGAAAAAAGAAAGGGAAAAGGAAAATGGTAGACATCCAATACTTTTATCCATCATTTACATTCAACTGTTGATGTGTTAATTGGTGAGTGAATATACTTTAATAATGATTTATCCATGTATCTACTCCAATTGACACATCAACAGTTTGATATAAATGATGGATAAAAGTGTTAGATGTCTAATATTATTCTTACCCATAATGTCCGCCACCTACTGCAAATATGAGTAACGGAAAGCTGTAAAGAGAGACAATTCAGCCAACGGAAAAGTTTTTTCTTATTAAAAGATGAATGAAGTACAAGATTTAAGGAGAACTTCTGACTCTTTAATATATACTCTTTCTCTGTTACAAAAATCTCTCTTGATCATGATCACATTACCTTAATTAATTAAGGTTATATATATTTTTAAAACAAAAAAAATATATATATAAAAATTCATACAATCGATCAGTCAACTATATATGTATTGAAGAAATTGAACACCCATCATCAGCTTCTATATGTAGTAGAGGTCTCTCCTAATTAATCTTAGACCAAGCCAATAAAAACCTCAAATAACTATAACTGCCTGTCTGCCCATGTATACAATGCACTTGATTCATCTACTTTTCCTTCCATGCAATTGATCAAAGCCCTAACCAGTATTTTTTTTTTTTTATTTTTTATTTTTTACATAAAATAAATAAATTAAATGGAATACCAATCTCCTGATTGTCAATTAATTAATTAATCTGTACACCAAAAAGCCTAACCCCTTTATCATCCAAATTTTGTGGTGATGCCACTACAGCCTTACTGTCTTTCTCATGTTGAATTTCTTCTTTGTGACTCAAAACCCTCTCAAAACCTAGCCCTAAATCAAGCCTTTGAAGCACATTACGACTCCTCCCATCACTTTGAGTCACATCAATCAAGAGGAAACTCTGACCCTCTTTGGTCCGTCTTGCACACTCACAACTGTAAAAAGAAACAGTATCTTTTTCTTGCAATTTCTTCTCCTTCACAAACCTATTCCACCCTCTTGTGAACACAAAGCTCTGGCTACTCCTCCAAAAGCAGTACCTAAATTTCCAGGTCCTCATCAGTTTGTCATAGAACACAAGTTCCATATCATCCACCCCACCACAATTATTATTATTATTATTGTTTTCTTCTTCATTTTCACAAATGTAAGGGAAATATTTAACAGCATATTTCTTGGGAATCACAAGCCTATTAAGCTTACCAACATCACTTGGGGTCAGCTCTTTTTGGAAAAGTTGTTTGCATGAGTAGTGATCTTCTCCATGCACCATTATTTGGTTAAGGCTTGTGCTGCCACTGCCACCGGTATTGTTGTTGTCTTCTCTTTGTGATTGAGTCCGGAGGAAATCCGCGAACTTGGGCTGGTACGATCCATCCCTGATCATATTCAACACAGCTTCCGTGGTGTGCTGATTCTGGAAGACGGGCTCTTGGTTGTTTCCATCCGTCCAAGGGACATTTCGATGAGTGTCTCCACTTCGAATCTTGATTGCAGCGCTGTCATAAGCCATTGCTGCTTCCTTCTCTGATTTAAACGTTCCCAGCCAAATTCTCTGGTGGTTTGCATAAATTTGTGCACCCCAACGCCCGTTTTGTTGGGGCACAACCCCTTTGAATTTACCTAAGGAGAGAGAAGTACCGTTTTCATGTCGAATTCGCTTGGTAGGCCTTAGAGAAAAATTGCTGTTGTTTGAATCTGAAGTTTCTGCATAATTCACATTACGTTTGGCATTCGAAACCATACTCGATGCATCTTCTTCCATTAAAAGGGTTAACGAGGAAGAAGAAATAATATTGTTTAGGGAGATCAGGAATTCAGATCAGCAGAGGATTCTTCTGAAAGAAAAAAGACGGATTCAGATAAGCTGAGGATCCCTGTAATCTGTGGTGGTGAAGAAGAAAGACGGATACAACAAATATATATTTAGGTAAAGATTAAGTGAGGAAATCTGGGAATCTAGAAATAATTCTGTTGCATGAAAATGGTAGGGTTTCTACTTGGAAGGTGGAGAGTTTAAAATACTAAACAAAATTAGGTAGTGAATAAATTGACAGCCAAGATGAAACAAAATCACTTTCCAAAACAAGTACAAGTCAGTAAATTGAAGAGAGAAAAAAAAAGTTCAAATTAACAATTTTTTATATATTTGTCTTGGATGGATTTGAGAAAATTCACAACAATTTAGATGAAATAGTTAGTGGGTTAGTAAGTTGAAACCAACTTGAAGTAGTTTTGTCTAAATTTAGACAAGAAGATATTAAAATCCCAAAACTTAAACAAACTTTATTTTTCTATTTTAATTTGAATTATTTTTCTAACAAGGAGAGTGACCTGACTGAGCTCTCACCATGAGTTGTTTGAATAAAAAAAATAATTAATCTAAGGAAAATAAATAACATTTATTTAATTAACAATTTCTATCAATTAATCATAAATTAGTTTGTTGATATTTTCTGTTTGGCTGCCTTGAAAATGTAGTTGAAGCTGAAGAGTGTAGCTCTCTACAAGAGTTGTACCATACTAGTGTTCTGTCAATTAGGTATCGAAGTAACACTCCAGCCATTGATTCTAAGCAAAATATACTAATTAAGTACTCAAAACTGAAAAGCCAGTAAATATATATATATATATATATATATATATATAGACTTTCTATTATCAGTTCGAACTGATAAAAAATATATTAGGACAAAGAATATGGACCACTAGTTTTACATACTTTGACTCAAAGTGTACTATATGCACTTGTCAAAACTTATGTAAAACTAGTAGTCCACATTCTTTGTCCTGATATATCTTTTGTCAGTTCGAACAGATAATAAAAACACACTATATATATATAGAGTGAGTATCTCATAAGAGATCCCTTATTTTAATTTCGGTAAGGACCATGATAAAAACATATCGATTTTAATGAATTTTAATCTGATTTTTTTTTTTTTTTTTGTGTGGATGATGAGTTCATTGAAATCTAACTATAAATAAAAGTTGAGAATTTTATGAGTGCTAGAACTATTTATCCGAATTTTGTTAAATATGAAGGTATCGGAAAATAGGCAAAATATAGGAAAATTCAAGAATTCTAGTATTCGAAAAAATTCTCAAATTTTGTTCATAGATAGATTTCAATAAACTCATTATCTAAAAAAAAAAAAAAAAAATTTCAGATTAAATTCGTTAAAATCGATGTGTTTTCATCATGGTTTTTACCGAAATTAAAATAAGAGATCCCTCATGAGAGACTAACTATATATATATATATATTATATACCTTGTTGGAATCCAGAACCTACATATATATGATTATATATTTGATTCTTTGCTTTCGATTCGTGTAATTAACGCTATTGGCAGTCACAATGTTTGTTGATATTTTCTGTTTGGTTCTCTCGAAAATGTTTTCTGGTGTCATCAAATTATTCACTAAATTAAAGTACTCCAATTAGTCGACAAAACAATTTCAATTGAAATACATAATTATGTTTATAACAAAAACCTTTTTCAGTTGGTAGGTAAATTTGGATGATCATAATATATGGGTGAAAATTTGATTAGGTCGTCTTTAAAATTAAAAATATGGTTTTTGGTTTTATTGTTTCACCTAAATTATATACATCAATACTTAAATTTATATAAGTATACAAAAATTAATGATACAAATAAATAAATAAAATAGACATTAACTAATTAAAATGTAACACGTCTATTTTATATCTAGAAAATTATGTATAATCAAATCAATATAATTTTCAATTACATAATTAAAGAGTACGTGTATGAAAAAATATTTTTTTATTTTGTTGCAAAACCTATGCCTATTCTTAACGGTATGCATAACTGAAAATAATTTTTTAATAGTTCTTAACTTATAAAATATAAATTTCAATAGCTTAATTAAAATATCATTATACCATTGATATATTTAAATCATAATTATTTACATACTTGTAACTTAATTTTATAATATTTTGTCAAACCAAATTAACTTATAATAATTTTGAACAAAATTAAAAAAATAAACTAATAAAATAAATTTATCAAAATCATATTAATAATTAATCTAAAAAAATAAATAATATAGATAATCATTATAAGAGTTCAATATTTACTTAGTTTGTTTTAGTGAAATCTTAATATATATATATATATATATATATATATATATAATACACACTAGATTAGGTAATAATGTATGAAATAATAGGAAATTAGATATTAAATGGATTGATTTTGTTTCCTATTTTCATGGTCAATAGAATTATGGATACAAAAATTATTAGTTAATTTATATTATTAAAATAATAAAGGGATATAATAATATTATCACCTACTTTATATCCTGATATACAAATATCACATTTTATGTGCAAGTTTTTTTTTTTTTTTTATTTTTTGTAAAATTTTTTTTTTTTTTTTTTTAATTAGTTTATATTTGAATTTTATGTATAGAATTTTTTTTTTTTTTTTATTGGTTGGGGGGCCATGTCGTCTGTTTTGTATTAGGGATCCAGATACAACGAGATCGATCTCGGGGTATTTTTGGATTATCACAAAGGAGCTATATCGATAAAGTGCTCAAAAGGTTTGGCATGTAGGACAGTAAACCAGGTGACACCCCTATCGCTAAGGGAGACAAGTTCAGTCTCAACCAGTGCCCTAAAAATAACCTTAAAGTTAAGGAAATGTAGAAGATTCCCTATGCATCAGCTGTAGGTAGTCTAATATATGCTCTGGTGTGTATGCATCCAGATATTGCGTACATTGTTGGTATGTTAGACAGATATTTAAGTAACCCTGGGATGGATCATTGGAAAACGGCCAATGGGATTATGAGGTATTTGCAGAGAATAAAAGATCACATGCACACATATAAGAGATCATATCAGTTTGAGATCATAGGGTATTCCGACTCCGATTATGCTGGATGCCATGGCAGCAGAGTTTGTAGCATGCTATGAGGCATCCAACCTTAGGATATGGCTGCGGAATTTTGTCACTGGGCTACACATTTTGAAGGGTACTGAAATACCACTCAAAATATATTGTGACAATAAGTCAGCAGTGCTATATTCCAACAACAGGAGCTCATCTAGGTCAAAACATATTGACATTAAGTTCCTAGTTGTAAATGTGAGAGTGCAGAGTGGACAGATATCCATAGAGCACATTGGGACAAACTCCATGATAGCGGATCTGCTTATAAAGGGATTACCACCCAAGGTCTTTCATGAGCACACTGCTCATATGGGTGTTATTTTGTGTGAGGATATCACATTATAGTGGGAGTTTGTATTATTTTGTATTTTATTGCTTTATGTTTGATTTTTGACATACTTATGCTATGTATTTGGATATTTTTCTGATCAGAAATAAAGTATTCAGTTCATTTCACTCTGTTACATTGTGTTAAGCATTGATCTCACTAAGGAATAAAGTCGGACCAATTGGAAACAGACATGTATAGATCACATTGCATGTAATTTCCATGCTACGCATCCATGATTGATCTATGTTGTTTGGTTATGTTGGTGTACGTGACCATTGATGGGTTTAGTCACGCTAAATGTGACGAAAACTGCTTTGATCCTATAACAACATAATCAATGGACGAGATTGTTCGGATATACCCTAAAATTGTGATAGCAAAATTTTGGAGCTCATAAAGTCATACACATTTGTATAATTACATATGTGGCCCAGTGGGAGATTGTTGGAAAAATTCCATCATGTGGGGCCACACATGTAAATATTAAATGTGTTATGCTAACTTTGGTTAAATCTAAATTAAAGTGATCTAATTAAGATTTAAAGTATTAAGACTTAAGAGTATAATTGTTATGGAATTAATGTGTAGATACCATAATACTATATCTAATTTGATGAGGGGTCGAATTAGAAATAGTAAAACCTATAATAATATAATTATTATATATTAGGGTTATGGTCCCCAAATTACACGATTGCTTGAGTTTGTCTGTATCCCCATTAACAGAAAATAGAGAATAAATATTAGGGTTCATAAAGATCTTGATAATTTGGAAGATCACAATCCGTCCACCAACTCCGGCAATGGATTCAGGTATGTTTCCGCTTTCTTTTATCTCCTTTTCTCTTGAATTGATATGGGTTATTAATATGTATTTAGGGTTTGATTAATCATAATATAGAAACATGTTTAGGTTAAGATTCAAATTGATTATGTGCCTATGCATGTTGATTTAGTTTTAATCAAAACTTACTTACAAGTTTTTTTAATTTTTTTTTAATTTTGTTTTTTTTTTTAATTATTTTTTTCTCTTCTTAATACTAAAGCACTAGACAATTCTACACTTTTATTGCTTAAGCACCGTTCAAAATACTATTCATCATGTAGGAATGAAGTCATGCATCTGGTGCGGAAATTGAAAAATAATATGCACCTTTAGATCGTACAATAACGAAAATCAAAACACCAAAACACCAAAACTCAAGCAAATTTTACAAAAGAATATTAAAACCCTAAAATTTTCAGAAATATATCTTAAAACCTAAAATTCAAATCTCAAATCTCAAATCTCAAATCTTAAGAATCGATCATGGGAGGCTCTGATACCATTTGTAAGTAAGTTTTGATTAAAACTAAATCAACATGCATAGGCACATAATCAATCCGAATCTTAACATAAACATGTTTCTATATCATGATTAATCAAACCCTAAATACATATTAATAACCCATATCAATTCAAGAGAAAAGGAGATAAATGATAGCGGAAGCGTACCTGAATCCATTGCCGGAGTTGGTGGACGGATTGTGATCTTCTAAACCTTATTGTCTTGATAAAAAAAACGCTTTTCAAAGCACATACTATTATTCATATAATCATATATAAATAGAAATCTCTTGGTTTCGTGCAACATGCCTATATCATTTGTGGCAAGCAGTATGTCATCGACATATAAAACCAGGAATTTGTGCTTACTCCCACTGAATTTGTGATACACACAATTATCAACAACGTTTATCTCAAAACCAAACGAGATAATCACTTGATGAAACTTGTGGTACCATTGACGAGAAGCTTACTTGAGTCCATAAATAGATTTTGTCAATTTGCAAACCATATTCTTTGGGTCTCCCGACTCAAAGTTTTCTGGTTGCACCATATAAATTGTTTCGTCAATGTCACCATTGAGAAACGCCGTCTTGACATCCATCTAATGAAGCTCAAGGTCAAAATGTGCAACAAGTGCCATGATTGTCCTAAAAGAGTCTTTCGTTGAAACCGGAGAGAAAGTCTCTTTAAAATCAATCCCTTCCTTTTGGGTAAAGCCTTTAGCTACAAGACGAGCCTTATACTTCTCCAAATTACCTTTCGAATCCCTTTTGGTTTTAAAAATCCATTTACAACCAATGGGTTTCGCACCTTCTGGTAATTGGACAAGTTCCCAAACCTTATTGTCTTGCATAGACTTATACTCCTCATTCATGGCATCAATCCATTTTTGAGAGTTGGAACCTTGCATGGCTTGATAGAGGTTGATTGGATCATCTTCCAACATTCCAATGTCTTTCTCATGTTCCTGGAGAAATACGATAAAATCGTCCGGAATAGAATTTCTCCTTTCTCTAGTGGATCGCCTTAATGGCACTTGTCTTGAGGTTGTTGAGTTTGTTCCTCAGGAACAATTACCTCATTTTGAATAGTGGATTGATCAACATTGTCTGGTTGAGGATCCGGATTCGCTTCTTGATTAATGACAGGTATAGAAACCTGCACATTGTCAAAAGCGATAGTGGGAATCGAAACCGATTCCTCTTCAAAGACAATGTCTCTAACCTTATTTCACTCCCAAACTCAACATCCTCAAAAAAATATGGCAGTTCCTGTCTCAAAAATTGACCTAAATGTGGGATCATAAAACTTATGGCCCCTAGATCACTAAGAGTAGCCAATGAAGTAGCTGCTCACAGTTTTGGAGTCCAATTTCTTTTCATGTGGCCTGTAAGGTCTTGTCTCAACTGGACATCCCTAAATGTGAAAATGCTTTAGACTAGGCTTTCTGCCTATCCAAAGCTCATAAGGTGTTTTTACAGCTGCTTTAGTTGGCACTCGATTTAGAATATAAACTGTTCACCTAAACTGTCATATCTGCCGTAGTATTTACTACCATGGTCATACCTGACACTCATTTTGCCCTTGTCCTTAGAGGTGCTAGCCAAATGAGCATTTTCAGTCCTGTCTTGCTTCAATCCTTCTTCCTCTTGCACATAGTAAGAAATGAGCTCATTAAGAGTCCATTTCTCCTTTTGATAATCGTAACTGACCTTAAATTGACTGTATTGTGCAGGAAGTGATATTAATACCAAATGCACGAGCAAGTCTTCAGACGGCTCGAGCTTCAGTGCCTCAAGCTTAGAAGCAATATGAGACATTTCCATAATGTACTCCCTTATGTTTCCCTTGCTTTTGTACTTCATAGAAACCAAGCTTTGCAAAAGCGCGCTTGTTTCTGCCTTATCGTTTTTCGCAAAACGCTTTTCAATTTCGGCTAGGAATTCTTTGGCTTAGGTTATCTCTTTAGATACCGCACCGCTAAATGCCTCCGGAATGCCGTGCTTGATGATCATAAGACTCATGCGATTTGAGCGATCCCACTTCTCAAAGTTCTTCCTGTCATCAGGAGAACTTGCATTCGTAAGAGAAGCGGGCTGCTCAATCCGAAGTGCAAGGTCTAGATCCATGCAGCCGAGAACAATTTCTATGTTCGCTTTCCAATCCTTAAAGTTGGTCCCATTAAGCATGGGTATATAGTTGATATTAACAGATATAGTAGAAACACTAGCCGTAAAGAGAACAAAACAAATAAACAAATATGCTCACAGTGATAACCAAATACAATAATCAACAAATTCAAATAATAGTAAGTCTCATCTCAAGATACCTAACACAACATTAATATCAAGTCTTTGGACATTAATATTAATTGTAAATGGTACTCTTGTTGTAGTGATCAAACATCGACAATAATTCATATCAAATAATAAATCTATCTTTGGATCGACTTATTATTCACATGTAAAACCTTATAATCGTCTCATATTTACCACCACATGTGTGTGTGCAATTTGGCCAGATATTAACCTTCCTTTGGGCCGGCTAATATCCGTATAAATTTACACACGCAATATTAACTGTAAATGGTACTTTTGTTGTAGTGATCAACCATTGACAATAACTCATATCAAATAATAAATCTATCTTTGGATTGACTTATTATTCACATGTAAAACCTTATAATTGTCACATGTTTACCACCACATGTGTGTGTATAATTCGGCCAAGTATTAACCTTCCTTTGGGCCGGCTAATTCCCACATAAATTTACACACACACAAACATCCAAGATCCCTCATAAACAATCTACACAAGAGAGGTCATTTTGGCGACATCTTGTTTTAATTAGACCATTTAGAATGATGGACTACTTTATTTAACCATAAAGGTATACCAAAAATATTTGAATTTGAGTTGAATTTTTTTTAAATTACAAAACAGCCGCTGATTGTGTATAATTATAGAAAGGTCCCTTAATTTTAAAATTACAAATCGGTCCCTGAGTTTGCACAATTACATAAAGGCCCCTAAAGTTTCAATAATTACAAAAAACCCTAATATTTTATCAAAATCACATAATAGCCTAAAATAATTACAAAACAGAACCTTCAAAAATTTCAAATTTTCAAGAGAGGGGCCTGAGCAAAAAATCAACACTGTGAATTTCAGAATTCTTTTTTTTTTTTTTTTTTTTTAAATTACAATCTACACAAGAGAGATCACTTTGGCGACATCAATTAGACCATTTAGAATGATGTACTAGTTTATTTAACCATAAAAGGTATACCAAAAATATTTGAATTTGAGTTGAAATTTTTTTTAAAATTACAAAACAGCCCCTGATTGTGTATAATTACAGAAAGGTCCGTTAATTTTAAAATTACAAATCGGTCCCTGAGTTTGCACAATTATATAAAGGCCCTTACAGTTTCAATAATTACAAAAGACCTAAATATTTTATCAAAATCACATAATAGCCCAAAATAATTACAAAACAGACCCTTCAAAAATTTCAAATTTTCAAGAGAGGGGCCTGAGCAAAAAATCAACAATGTGAATTTCAGAATATATTTTTTTTAAAATAAAAAAAAACGCTTTTCAAAGTACATACTATTATTTATATAATCATACATATATATATATATATATATATATATATATATATAACTTGCTTGGTTAGTGTGCCACCAACAAAATTCCTTTTTTTTTTTTTAAAAATTTTTTTTTTTTCTCTTCTTAATAATCAAGTACCAGACAATTCTACACTTTTATTGCTTAAGCACCGTTCAACATACTATTCATCATGTAGGAATAAAGTCATGCATTTGGTGCGGAAATTGAAAAATAATATGCACATTTAGATCGTACAATAATGAAAATCAAAACACCAAAACACCAAAACTCAAGAAAATTTTACAAAAGAATATTAAAACCCTAAAATTTTCAGAAATATATCTTAAAACCTAAAATTCAAATCTCAAATCTCAAATCTCAAGAATCGATCATGGGAGGCTCTGATACCACTTGTAAGTAAGTTTGATTAAAAAAAACTTAATCAACATGCATAGGCACATAATCAATCCAAATCTTAACCTAAACATGTTTCTATATCATGATTAATCAAATTCTAAATACACATTAATAACTGATATCAATTCAAGAGAAAATGGAGATAATAGAAAACGGAAGCGTACCTGAATCCATTGCCGGAGTTGGTGGACGGATTGTGATCTTCCAAATTATCACGATCTTTATGAACTCTAAATTTGTTCTCTGTTTCTCTGTTGATGAGGATACAGACAAACTCAAGCGATCGTGTAATTTGGGGACTATAACCCTAATATATAATAATTTTATTATTATAGGTTTTACTATTTCTAATTCGGCCCCTCATCAAATTAGATATAATATTATGGTATCTACACATTAATTCCATAACAATTATACCCTTAAGCCTTAATACTTTAAATCTTAATTAGATCACTTTAATTTAGGTTTAACCAAAGATAGCATAACACATTTAATATTTACATGTGTGGCCCCACATGATGGAATTTTTCCAACAATGATACCACTTGTAAGGAATTTGATTAAAACTAAATCAACATGTATAGACACATAATCAATCCGAATCTAAACCTAAACATGTTTCTATTTAATCAAACCCTAAATACATATTAATAACCCATATCAATTCAAGAGAAAAAGGAGATAATAGAAAGCGAAAGCGTACCTGAATCCATTGCCGGAGTTGGTGGACGGATTGTGATCTTTCAAATTATCAAAATCTTTATGAACCCTAAATTTTTCTCTGTTTCTCTATTGATGGGGATACAGAAAAACTAAAAAAAAGATCGTGTAACTTGGGGACCATAACCCTAATATATAATAATTAGGTTATTATAGGTTTTGCTATTTCTAATTTGGCCCCTCATCAAATTAGATATAGCACTCTGGTATCTACACATTAATTCTATGACAATTATACCCTTAAGCCTTAACACTTTAAATCCTAATTAGATCACATTAATTTAGGCTTGACCAAAGATAACATAACACATTTAATATTTACATGTGTGGCCCCACATGATGGAATTTTCCAACAATCTCCCATTGGGCCACATATGTAATTATACAAATGAGTATGACTTTATGAGCTCCAAAATTTTGCTATCACAATTTTAGGGTAAATCCGAACAATCTCGTCCATTGATTATGTCGTTATAGGATCAAAGCGGCTTTCGTCACATTTAGCGTGACTAAACCTATCAATGGTCACGTACATCAACACAACCAAATGACATAGATCAATCATGGATGCGTAGCATGGAAATTACATGCAATGTGATCTATACATGTCTATTTCCAACTGGTCCTACTTTATTCCTTAGTGAGATCAATACTTAACATAATGTAACAAAGTGAAATGAACCGAATACTTTATTTCTGATCAGAAAAATATCCAAATACATAAATGCATAAGTATGTCCAAAAATCAAACATAAAGCAATAAAATGCAAAATGATACAAACTCCCACTATAATGTGATATCCTCACACAAAATAACACCCATATGAACAGTGTGCTCATGAAAGACCTTGGGTGGTAATCCCTTTGTAAGTGGATCCGCTATCATGGAGTTTGTCCCAATGTGCTCTATGGATATCTGTCCACTCTGCACTCTTTCCTTTACAACTAGGAACTTAATGTCAATATTTTTTGACCTAGATGAGCTCTTGTTGTTGTTGGAATATAGCATTGCTCACTTATTGTCACAATATAGTTTGAGTGATCTTTCAATACCCTCCAGAATGCGTAGCCCAGTGACAAAATTCCGCAGCCATATCCCATGGTTGGATGCCTCATAGCATACTACAAATTCTGCTTCCATGGTGGAAGAAGCTATAAGTGTCTGTTTAGCACTCCTCTAAGAAATAGCTTCACCAGCCAACAGGTATATGTAGCCTGATGTGGATCTCCTACTGTCTTGGCATCCAACATAATCGGAGTCGGAATACCCTACGATCTCCAATTGATCCGATCTTTTGTTCGGGCCGGCTAATTCCGGCTAATTCACTTGTAAGTAAGTTTGATTAAAAAAAAACTTAATCAACATGCATAGACACAGAATCAATCCAAATCTTAACCTAAACATGTTTCTATATCATGATTAATCAAATTCTAAATATATATTAATAACCCATATCAATTCAAGAGAAAAGAGAGATAATAGAAAGCGGAAGCGTACCTAAATCCATTGCCGGAGTTGGTGGACGGATTGTGATCTTCCAAATTATCACGATCTTTATGAACTCTAAATTTGTTCTCTGTTTCTCTGTTGATGGGGATACAGACAAACT
The DNA here is from genome assembly GCA_035582765.1 of Acer negundo. Taxonomy (NCBI): domain Eukaryota; kingdom Viridiplantae; phylum Streptophyta; class Magnoliopsida; order Sapindales; family Sapindaceae; genus Acer; species Acer negundo. The sequence goes on from CM069233.1 coordinate 14,126,949, forward strand.
CAAGCGATCTTGTAATTTGGGGAATATAACCCTAATATATAATAATTATATTATTATAGGTTTTACTATTTCTAATTCGGCCCCTCATCAAATTAGATATAGTATTATGGTATCTACATATTAATTCCATAACAATTATACTCTTAAGCCTTTATACTTTAAATCTTAATTAGATCACTTTAATTTAGGCTTAACCAAAGATAGCATAACACATTTAATATTTACATGTGTGGCTCCACATGATGGAATTTTCCAACAATCTCCCACTGGGCCACATATGTAATTATACAAATGTGTATGACTTTATGAGCTCCAAAATTTTGCTATCACAATTTTAGGGTATATCCGAATAATCTTGTCCATTGATTATGCTGTTATAGGATCAAAGCGGTTTTCGTCACATTTAGCATGACTAAACCCATCAATGGTCACGTACACCAACATAACCAAACGACATAGATCAATCATGGATGCGTAGCATGGAAATTACATGCAATGTGATCTATACATGTCTGTTTCTAATTGGTCCTACTTTATTCCTTAGAGAGATCAATGCTTAACATAATGTAACAGAGTGAAATGAACTGAATACTTTATTTATGATCAGAAAAATATCCAAATACATAGCATAAGTATGTCCAAAATCAAACATAAAGCAATAAAATACAAAATAATACAAACTCACACTATAATGTGATATTCTCACACAAAATAACACCTATATGAGCAGTGTGCTCATGAAAGACCTTGGGTGGTAATCCCTTTATAAGCAGATCCGCTATCATGGAGTTTGTCCCAATGTGCTCTATGAATATCTGTCCACTATGCACTCTCACATTTACAACTAGGAACTTAATTTTAACCTAAATATGTTTCTATATCATGATTAATCGAACCCTAAATACATATTAATAACCCATATCAATTCAAGAGAAAAGGAGATAAAAGAAAGCGGAAGCGTACCTGAATCCATTGCAGGAGTTGGTGGACGGATTGTGATCTTCCAAATTATCACGATCTTTATGAACTCTAAATTTGTTCTCTGTTTCTCTATTGATGGGGATACAGACAAACTCAAGCGATCTTGTAATTTGGGGAACATAACCCTAATATATAATAATTATATTATTATAGGTTTTACTATTTCTAATTCGGCCCCTCATCTAATTAGATATAGTATTATGATATCTACACATTAATTCCATAACAATTATACCCTTAAGCCTTTATACTTTAAATCTTAATTAGATCACTTTAATTTAGGCTTAACCAAAGATAGCATAACACATTTAATATTTACATATGTGGCCCCACATGATGGAATTTTTCCAACATCAAGGTGTAAGAAAAACAGTGACAATGCCGTCGAGTGGAGTTCAAAAGGAATTTTCTGGATAGTCATTTGCAGAAGTGGTAAATGAAACACAAAGCAGGGATGGTTTTCAAAAACATATGATCAATAAGAGGGTGGAGGAGATGCATTGGAATGGAAGGGCAACAGATGTTAGCTGGTTGGAGCTTAGTGCCGTGGGGGTACTTAAATCTTTTATTGATGAATCGTTTGTGGTTAAGGGACTTCTTAATAGAAATATCTTGTTTGAATTTTATTACTTAGGGGATAAGAATGTTCTTTGGCTCTTCCGTTCGATGTCAGATAGAAAATCTTTCATCAAAAACAATGATGTTTGGAAGGATTTCTTTTCCTCTGTTGGTGCTTGGTCACCATCTATTACTCCTCAAGCTAGGTTATCATGGGTAGAGTTTCGGAGCGTTTCTTTAGACTGTTGGTGTGATGACTTCTTCTTTAAAATGGGATGGGCGGTGGGGGAGCCCTTACTTATTGATGATGAGATATTGACGAGAAATAACCTGTTAAGGGGAAGAGTGCTGGTACTATTGCCTTACAGTCACCTGTGTCCAGATTATGTCAAGGTTGTAACAGGGAGTAGTTCATTCATGGTATCGGTGAGAGAGGTCCATGAGCCAATCAGTTACTCTAGTAGTTTACAATGGTTAGGTTTAAACTAGGAGGAGCAAGATGTAGACTCTTCTTTTGGGCTGAGAAGAAGGAATGAAAGGCAGGATTATAGTGAGAATGCGGCGTAGGGAGACGAAGAGTCGACTACAAACAAAATACTTCTCCAGAATTCTCATTAGTTGATTGGTGATTGGGTTCAGCTTAATGAATGCATAAACAATTTAGGTGGTAGACATGTGGGGAATAACAATGTTCTCTGTCTTAGAAAGAGTAGTACATCAGTTAGAGAGCATAAGAATTATAATTGCAAAGGGAAAGGAATTCTTTCTAAGAATTCAAATCAACAGAAAAAAAGGCCTATTGAATACAAGGAGGCACTGGTATTGGAGAGAGAGAAAGATAACCATTGGTCATTATCTTTTGAAGAGAGTGAGTGGGTGCCTTCTCCAAAGTTTAGAGGGGAAACCTTTATGGTGGGGTTGGACCAGATGGTGGGTGGGAAAATTATTATTGATTTGGGCTGTGGTTTGACCTAATATGGTGGGCTTGGCCCAATTAATGGACAACAAATATTAGAAGTAGAAAGCCTAAATGAAGGAGAATTGAGAGCATTCAGAATGGCCCAAGTTTCGTATGATCATGCAATTAGGCCTAATGAGTTGGTGGAAGGGTCTCATTCATCATCATGTAACTCTTTTTCTCATGTATCAACTACTTATTATTCGACTGAAGGCAGAGAGATGGTCTCTTTTGATGGCAATTCGACAATTGAAAGGAAGAGGTTAACAAAAAGTGGTAGCAAAGTATCTAACTCTATTAAGAGACATAATATGATTACTCGAAAAGATAGGTTGTCGGTTTCGCAGACTCCTATTGAGTCTTCATAGTCGAATGTTAATGGTGGGGAGTTTCAAGTGAGATGGAATTTGGAGGAGGAATTGGCTAAGGTTATAGAAAAAGGTGTTGATTTAGGTGTGTTAAAGGGGTCCGAAGCTATCAAAAGAAACGAAGGTTCACTTTTAGAGCAAAAAAAAAAAAAAAAAGGAATGCCAAATGAAGTCTCAATAAGGAAGTAGTGAAGGTCATTAAGGTGTGGGTTGCATTAGGTGTAAACTTTAATGGCAATGAGGAATTTATGGCAGAAGAAATCAGGGGATGTGGTGAGGTTTCGTACTCATCATAGTTATGGATTGTTTGACTCAAGTCGGGTTGGGTTTTCATTTTTTTTTAATGATAATTATAACATGGAATGTTAGAGGATTGGTAGGTTAGAGAAGCAAAGAGTTGTTACAAATCTAGTTCATCTGCATAAACCTTTCTTGTTTTGTATTCAAGAAACAAAGTTGAGTTATTTTGATTCTAGAATAATTAAATCACTTGGAGGTACTCGGCTGACCAAAGGTATTGGGGTGGAGGCTATTGGTTCTGTGGGTGGTATAATTACCCTTTGGTATGAGTAGTTTTTGGAAGGCAAGGCTTGTATATCAAATGATAGGTGCATCATTGTTCAAGGAGTGCTGTCTAAAGAAAATAAGGAAGTGGTCTTTTGTGATGTCTACGTAGCAAATTAGGAGTCTGAAAGAGTTGAGTTGTGGGAGTTTATTCTCAATGCTTAAGCTAATCTGTCAAATACATATGTGATTTGTGGTGACTTTAATACGGTGTTGGATTAGTGTGAGAGAATTGGTAGCTTTGGTTGTCAAAGATCAATTCAAAACTTCAAATCTTTTGTGGATTCGGCTATGGTGATGAATATTCCACTTCATGGCATGTCTTTTACATGGACTAATAATAGAGAGGTAGGTTCATAGGCAAGATTGGATAGGTTTCTTTATGCTCCATTATTTCTCTCTTGGTTTCCCAATTTGTCCTAATGTGGTCTTAGTAAGGGATTGTTAGATTATAATCATGTCATGTTAGGGAATCCTTAGTTTGATTGGGGTCGTAGACCATTTCGTATACAAAATGGTTGGTTAGATGATAAAAAGTTGATGTTGGGGGTTAAGGATATATAGAGACAATGCAGGGGCAGTAGATCATTTAGTGTCAATCTCTAGAAGAAGTTGATAGTTGTAAAGAAATATCTAAGGGCTTGGGCTAGGAAAAGGAAGGAGAGTGTGGATATTACAAAGCGCTTGGAAGTTGACCTAGATAAAAGTGATAAGAAAGTTGTAATTGAAGGTTGGTTTGAGAATTTGAGGAGGGACAGAAGTAATTGCCTTGTGAAGATTTGGAAGAATATCAGAAAGGAAGAGCAAAAATAGAGACAGTGTTCGAGGGTTAAATGGTTGAAGGAAGGATATAGGAATTCTAGATTTTTCGTCTCATGGTAGATGTGAGAAGGAAGATTAATATCATTGGAGATATAGATATTGATGGTAGCAAGTGTGTTGGGTCGAATCAAGTGAGAGATGAGGTGTTTCGGTTTTATGGGAATCACTTTGCAAAACAAGAATGACGTAGACCTTCGATAGGTGACCAATAAATTAATCAGATTTTGGCTGGAGATAATGTGTTGTTAGAAGATCAATTTTCCTTGGAACAGGTGTGGGCGACTTTGAGTGAATGTGATGGCAATAAAGCACCTGAACCTGATGGTCTTAACCTAAATTTTGTCAAATAAAACTAGGAGGTGATAAAGAATGCCTTTATGAATTTTATTGGGTAATTCTATAGAGATGGCGTAGTAGTGAGACATTTGAAAATCACTTTTATAGCACTTATTCCGAAGATTAGGAATTCGATCTCTTTAAAAGACTACATGCCTATTAGTTTGGTTGTGGCCTCTTATAAAATTTTGGCTAAAGTATTAGCTAATAGGCTAAAGAAGGTGATGAATAAGGTTATTAGTCCAAATTATATGGCATTTGTTAAAGGTAGGCAGATAGTGGACAGTTCCTTATTGCTAATGATGTTATTCACTCTTGGAAAAAGGATGATAATAGCGGTTTATTAGTAAAACTTGACTTTGAGAAAGCCTATGGCAGTGTTGATCATAGCTTTCTGCTCGAAGTGTTGAAGAAAATGGGGTTTGGTACAAAATGGATTGATTGGATTAGGTGGTGCATATCCTCTCCATCTTTGTCGGTATTAGTAAATGGTTTTCCGACAAAGGAATTTTCTATGGATAGCGGTTTACGTGCTATCCCTCTTTCTATTTAATTTGGTGGTGGAAGTGTTAAGCAGGATGTTATGCGTAGCAAAAGACCGTGGGCTGATTAGAGGGGTGGGGTTTCAAAGTGATGCAATTCATCTAACTCATCTTCGACATTGGCCACCTCCTCCTCCACCGAACCATGTTCCATCACTTGATTCCCTAAGACACCCTCCACCCCTATGAGCTTAGCGTTCCTTATCCTCATGTTATGCAAACTAGAGCCATGGATTTAATCATGCTACTATATCTGATTCCCTGGCTGGACCCATTGACTCCACCTTTGGAATGAGCTAGCTTGTTTTTTGATACTAGAGTTGCGAGAACTACATCCTCATCACTGTCGGCCACCCGTAAATCAGGTTCCCTCCTCTTTTCCTCTTTTCCTCTTTTACCGTAGCTTGAATCATTTCCTCTATAATCTCTGAATTTTCGCTGTTGAGAAACACACTATCCTCTATCTCACCTCTAGCACTATCGGCCTTGGAATTACCTTTCTTTTCTGCTGCTATTATTGCCGGCACCAATTATTCTTTAGTAGCCTCACTATCACTCATAGAGCTGCACATTTTCCCCAGAGACCCAATTCCCTATGTCCCCATCCCCATTTGAGGATTTTTTTTTTTTTTTATAAAATGGGGAAATTGGTTGGGGGGGGGGGGGGGATGAAAATCATCCCCATTTCCCCATTTTCCCCCATAATTATGTTGAAATGGGGCTCCCCCAGATGAGGATGGGGGGAGGTCCTCCATCCTCATTTCCTCATTTCCTCCAAACATAAATAAATATAATTTTATTATATATTTTTATTTATTTTTATTCTTTAAAAACCCTAGCTCCCTAAGTATATATACACATTTTATATAAAATGCACTAATGAATTTTATTTTGTATTTGTAATGGAATGTTTATTTTTTTAGTTCAATTTGTAATTTTTAGTCAAATAGGAAATGGGGGAACGTGGGAAACGGGGAAATGGGAAAAAAAAAAGGAAAAAAACGGAAAAATAGGGAATTGGGGATGGGGATGAATATAGGTCCCTCCAAAATTCCCCATCCCCATTTTCCCCAAATGGGGGGGGGGAGGGGAAATGGGGGAAGGGTATGGGAAGTGGGGATAAGGATGGGGGACCTATATCAATCCTCATTTCCCAAATGTGCATCTCTAATCACTCGACACCCTCTCACCCAACACTGAAACTGAACCTCCCACAAACGTTGCCCTCCTCTCATATTCTTTCATGGCTGGACTCTCCTCAAGTGGGCCTAAATCCACACAAATATTAGCATTCACAGACTTTGAGTTTGTTGGGCCTGATGAGACGACATGATTTGTGAAAATTTATTTTAAGACCCGACACCAACTCAAAACATCTTAAAATCTGTTTTTCATTTAAGAGATACTTCATACAAGGATTAATGAAGAGCATTGTATCAGCGGTCGGTTTTGATTTTTCAGAGATGGAAGAGGAAGTGCCAGAAGAAATAACTAGAAGGGTAGAGGAAGATTTGGCTCATTTTGCAGCTATTTCTGGTTAGTCTTCTGTGTAGTTTTTCTGGTGTAGTTTCTGCGGATTTAATGTTAGTTCTTCCATGGATTGTTAGAGGTTTGGGAAAATTGTAAGGTGGTTAGGAAATTAGTGTTACTTCATAAACCGATGGTGTCATTTATTCAAGAGTCCAATTTGAAAGAGTTTGATAGAGGTGTTATTAGGTCGCTTGGTTGTAATTTATTGTCAAGAAGCATTCAGTTGGGTGAAAGATGCAGATTTCGAAAATCTCCTGTTGGTTGATGTATTCTATGGCATCCTTTCAAAGATGTGGCTTTTGGAAATTCGTCATTGAATGTCATCCCAAGAGGTGCTAATTCGATGACTGATGGTTTAGCTAAGAGAGGTATGGCTTTGGATGGGGAGACGTAGTTTGGAGTGTTCTTGGGTTTCTGTTTAGTTTGGGGCTTTATTTCTTGGTTTTTTTGGTTTTGGTTTTTGTACGGTTGTGGTGGGGTGTGTTTGGTTGTTGTTCTTGCTCTATTCCTGTTGTTTGTGTGCCTGCTATTTGGCGTTTTTGTTTGTTGCTTGTTTCGGCGTGTGGCTTGTTCTTTTTGCTCCCTTGCTTTTGAGGGGTTGCTGTGTTGCTTGTTTTTCCGGGTTGTTTCCCAGCTTGCTTAATAAAGTTGATGTTTCAAAAAAAAAAAAGGTGGGTAAGAAATGACCAGGGGATGAAGTTTGGGCCCGTATGTTTAGGTGCGCTTCGTCCTTTTTTACCAATAATATATTTGGGTCTTTTACTTAGTGGGAATGCTAGTAGGGAAATACTATGGAATCTAGTAATTCGTAAAGCGGAAGAAAGATTGACTCCCTGGAAGAGAGGCTTTATGTCTAAAGGGGATAGACTTGTTCTTATCAAGGCTATCCTTTCTAGTCTTTCGATTTATTTTATGTCGGTTTTTGGTATACCGGTTGGTGTTGCAAAGAAAATCGAAAAGCTTCAAAGGGACTTCTTTTGGAACGATGGCATCTAGAAAAAAAAAAAATTCATGTAGTGGATTAGGATTCGGTTTGTAAAAGCAAGAAGGATGGTGGATTGGGAATTGGTAGGATATTAGATAAAGGTGATAGTTTGTTGGCAAAATGGATTTGCAGATTTGGGCGGGAACATTCTTCCTTATGGAAGAATGTGATATGTGCTAAGTATGGGTTGCTGAATTATATTTTAGTGTGGGATTTCGTTGATTTAAAGTTGTTCTTCCCTTTTGTTAGATCGATTAGCAGGTTGAATGATGCTAGCCGCCAATCATTTACCATTATCAAGGATGGCTTTCAGATTGTTGTTAGGTTGGGTGAAAGTGTGAGGTTTTGGTGTGATTTAAGATGGGACTCAATTCCATTAAAGTGTGCATTTATGAGAATCTTTGTGTTGGCTTCTAATAAAGAAGGTGCGGTGACAGAGTTTGGAAGATTCGAGGACTCAAATTGGGTTTGGGAAGTGAGAATGCGTAGGTCACTTTTTGATTGGGAAAATGATCAATGGAATAGTTTTTTTGCTATCTTTACAGAATATAATTGTTATGAAGGATATCCCAGATGCTTTGGCTTGGTCTTTTTGTCCCAATGAATGTTTCTCAGTTAAATCTTTTAAGAAGTGTTTGGAGGGAGCTAGTGGGATGAGTGGTGATATTGTATGTCCTTTTCTGTGGAAGGGAATATGTCTTTCAAAAGTGGAGGTTTTTTTGTGGCAGTTGTTCAAAGGGAGGATTCTGGTTAGAAGTGTTCTCAATAGTTGTGGAATTGCTCAGTTGGCATGTGTTGATTGCCCTTTGTGCGGTAAGGATCTTAAGTCAATTGACCACATTTTTCTTTTGTGTGAATGGTCATGGGAGTTGTGGTTGTCAGCCATGAATTGGTGGGGGATTAAATCATGCTGCAACTCTACTATTTCGGATCGGTTGCTTGGATGGTTAGGTTTTGTGTCCACCAAAATCCAAGGGAAGAGTGTGGAATGTGCTGTAGTCACTACTACAAAAATGTTGAAAGAAATCAATTTTTTTACATGCAAGAAATCAGACTGATTTAAAAACCGTGGCGTAAAACTTATGTATTAGGAAAATTAATCCCGCTTTGATAATAATGACAATTTAATTGTCATTATAAGGAATTGAACTTGCAACCTCAAGGTCAAAATGGTAAGCCTTTACCGTCTGACTACAAGATTGGATGTGTTAAGTGTTAACAATTGCACAATATTTATATATAACATATATGAATTGTTTATTATGAGGAATTGAACTTGCAACCTCAATGTCAAAGTGGTAAGCCTTTACCGCCTGACTACAAGATTAGATGTGTTAAGTGTTAACAATTGCACAATATTTATATATAACATATATGAATTATTAGAGAGAAAAAAAAAAACTTGTTAAATAAATTTAAATTTATTCCACTAATCAAAATTCTAATTCCTACTACAAACATATATTAAAAAATATTTATTGGAACATTCAATAAAATTATATTTTTTAAAACATATATAGTCGGGTTATGAGTCTATACTCTATAGGAGACTAATGACATCAATTGTAATAAGCATGCTTTGAGATGCAACTCTCACTATAGAGGAGATATTTCTCTACATACATATTGCAATTTAATGAACAAATATAAGATTCGGGTTACTAATTTATATGGGTAATTGAATTATTAACGTGTCTCTTAGTATAAAACAAGAGGGTGCAAAATTAAAAAAAAAAAAATTAATTATTATTTTTTTAATTTTTAAAAAATAAACGATTTAAAAGTAAATTTATTAAATTTAAAAGTTTACTTATTCAATATCGGTTTGCCCAAAAACCGATATCTTATTGTAAAATGAATCCATATCGGTTTGCTAAAAAACCGTTGTCTTTTCAAATCGCAATATTTAAGACGTCGGTTCATATAAAAACTGATGTCTAAACATTTTTTTTCTTTAATATCGGTTTCCCCAAAAACCGTTGTCTTTTCAAACCGCAATATTTAAGACACCGGTTCATATAAAAACCGATGTCTATACGTTTTTTTAAAATTTTAATATTGGTTTTTCCAAAAACTGTTGTCTTTTTAAATCACAATATTTAAGACATCGGTTCATATAAAAACCAATGTCTAAAAGTTTTTTTTTAAACCAGTTACCTAAAAACTGATGTAAACAACCGATATCTTTTAACATTTTTTGTAGTAGTGAGTCTAGACTATTTGGGAGGTACGCAATAAAGTAGTGTTTCAGGGGATGGATGCTAATGTTTCAATGACCCTAGATTCGATTAAATTCAGAGTGGTATGGTGGTTCAAAAATTTTGGGAGTGGATCCAGTGAAGACATTACTATGCTTCTTCTTGATGTTAAAGGGAGGTGTGTTGACAGAAAATATGCCAGTGCCTCCAAGTCGTGCTCTTGGTCTCCTCTTATTGTAACTGATCCTTTGTTTAATATGGATGACTCAACTAGAGGTAGTCTGGGTTTGGCTGGTATTGGTGGAGTTCTTCGAGAGGCTAGTGTAAAGATATTATGCTTATTCTCTTCCTTTGTCGGCACTGCTGACCCTATTACTGCTGAAGTTTTAACCATCCACAAAGCTTGTTCCCTAATCTTTTCTTCTCGGCTTGTTGATGATAGAATTATTACTATTTTGTGTGATTCTAGCTTGGCTGTATCGTGGATTAATGGTGATGGTTTTGTAAAGCTCAGTCTGGTTCACTTGGTCTATGATATTTGACAATTTATTTCTTCCAAGAATTTGATATCTATCAAGTATATGCCTAGAGGGTCCAATTCTTTAGCGGATAGTTTAGCCAAGGCTGGCTCTAATATGCAGGGTGAGAGGCTGGAATGGAGTATTTGATGTCCCTTATAATCATCGTTGTCTTTTATTTTTATGTTTTCCGGCTTCTTGTGCCTTGTTTGGTCCTTTGTTTTGCTATTTTCTGGATGTGCCGATTTGGTATTTTGATGTTGGTTGGGTAGTTTTGTTTTGATTCTCTATTTCCCTTGTTTGGCACCTGACTGTTCCCTGTGTTGTTACGATTTTGTATTGTTAGTGGTGCCTAGTTTGGCTTTTATCAATAAAATAGCTGTTTCAAAAAAAAAAAAAAAAGTGTACGTAACTTGTGTTTCTTGATTTGTTGTTTGAATAGTGGAGAGTTTTGTTTTATTATGTAAACTCTTGTACCTCGGATGTTTTCAATGTATTAATTACTATTTGTGACATTGAAACATAACTCCTTCGATTAATACAATATCAGCAACTTGATAGAGTTGAGTTCTCTCTGTTTTCATTTCTCTAAAGTGGAGCTTCTTGAAATTTAAGAATTTAAGAATTTTTGAATTTTTCAGACCGTGTTTTCGAGTCCAAAGAACTTAAGAATTTATAATTTGTGAAATTGGATGTGTTAATAACTTAAAAGGGTTTATAAATAAATTGTATTAAAATGAAAATATTCATTTAAATAAAGGTACTATTGGCATTAAGATGAGTGTTTAAAGTAATGTTTTAATTTTAAATTTTAGACATAGGTGTACTTATAATATATGGGTGTGCTTACCATATTTATGAGTGTCAATATCCGCACCCATTTTTTATATATAATAAAATTAAAATTAAAAAATTAAGAAATATCTATAGATTCAAAAGATTGCAATTAAATTTTTTTTTCTTGTAATATAATATCTTAAGTAATAAGACAAACAACAACAATTAGTAAGTAGTAATCGTGTTAAAATTAACCACTTGATTTATCATGTAAATAGAAGAAATTAAAACAAAAATTAAATTCTTAAATTTGAATTCATATACTTTTTAAATGTTAGAATTTCTTTTTAGAGATAATATAAATAATATATTTAAAGAATATTGCAGAGATGTAAGTGATGTAACTCTTAAGCATTAATGGCTCGTTTACTAATCAGGAATGGATGGAATCAGAATCAAGTTCCACTAGAAAGGGAATTGAGAGGAATCGGAATCAAGTTACTAAATTACATTTTAGTGTTTATTAACAATTTAGGAATCAGAAACATAATCAAATTTATTCTATTTTAGTGTTTACTTAAACTAAGAAATCGAAATGATACATAATTAATTATATAAATACCCTTGTATATAAAACATGATGATATATTTTTTTATTAGTATGAAAAAATATATTTTATATTACTCATAACACTATAATTATATATATATATATGAATTTTTTAGAAATCACATGGCTAGAATAATATAGATTATTAATTATGTAAACCAATATGAAGATTCAAAAAAAAAAAAAAAAACAGTAAACCAATATGATTTAGGAAAATTAAAAATAAAAGTAAATAATCATGAAGAAGATTGTTTTTATTTTTTATTTTTAATGAGGATATTTTAGTACATATATCATGAATTCCTTTTTCAATTAGGAAATGAAACTTGATTTCTCTGATAGGTGGGAGGAATCAAGTTTTCTTACCATCAAGAACTTAATTCCTGATTTATGAATGGGATCTACGGAATTTAATTCCCTAATAAAAATTTAGTAAATAGTGGAATTCAAAATTCAAGAACTTAATTCACTTTCCTAAATAGGATTCCTGATTGGTAAAGAAAAGAGAAAAAAAAAAAGTAAGTTGTAAGCTTTAGGAGATAAACACATTATAGCAAAAAGAAAATTGTAGTTGTACTTGAATTGTTGTAGATAAATAAGAATGATTTGATTTTTTTATAGATAATTTTTAAACAATAAAATATTTTTAGTGAGAAGTTTAATGGTTTTGTTAATTATAATGATACTTGAAAAGTGGATACTTAATAATTATTTGTTAATTAAACAATTATTAATATTATTAATATATTACTATTTTTAGGTACATTTCTATATAACTAAGCAATAAAAAAAAAAAAAATACTTCAATATATTCTTACTAGTATTTTTAATTTTTTTTTAACACTATCTTCAAAATTTATAAATAAATGAGACCTCTAATCTTTAACTTTTTTATTTTTTATTTTTACGCCCTAAGTATATGCCTTGCTTAGCTTATGCCTTTAGCCAACACTATTTGAGTTAAAAAAGATATGCTCACTTGTTCAATTAAGTATATTGGTTTCATTCTCTATTGATGTAGAATTTAACGAGTACATATTTTTTATTTTATTTTATTTTAAATATACTACCTGTGGTGTGAAAACTTGAACCTATAATATTGTCAAATAAGGGTCTTTTACATCCAAACTACATTGGACGCAGCGGTATTGAGTAACAATTTCTTTATTGACCTAATTAATTGCAGTTTTTATACTTTAATAATGAAAGTAAGTATAACTTTAGAAATTGTAGCATTTTGCAATATTGCGGAAAACTACTACGCTCTCTGTTCCTTATTAATGCTTTTTGACAAATTCCTTTTCAATTTTGAGTAATTGCATAAGTTCAATTGATTTTGGAATTTTAATCTATACTAAAATTAAGGTTTAAACATCAGGCTAATTTTATTTTAAAAAATATGACATCAATTAGGTTAGAGTCCACTAGAAGCACTTGGGGAAGAGTCTCCTACTCTATTAGTAATTCTATTTAAGGATATTTTTGTATATATATATTTTAATTATATTATCATGTAATGTAAAAAAAATCAATAACAGGAGTCTCCATTATTTTCTCAAACGTGAATCACGCAATCACTTTTCTAGAACAATTTCTTTTACTATTTATAAACCACAACAGCTTTTGAACATGGTAATTGATGATCAATCCTCCAAATTCTCTCCTGAATTTTAGATATATGAGAGTCACTATCAAGTACAACAACAAATAAAGATGCTAAAGCTCAGCAAACAATCTAGACCATTTGATTCTCATTCTAGCTAGTTTGGTGATAATCAGACTATTAGTGTAAGTTAGAGATCTCACTAATCCCACCTGACCTGAAAGGCTGAAATACGTTGTAATTATCCCTACAAAATCGTAATAATAATAATAATTATAATAATAATAAAAAATCATTTTCTTTTGAATTAGTAAAAGCACTTGTTGAGATTGTATGGGCTCTTTTTGAGGAATTTGTTACCGATCACTTGTAACTGAAGAAACTTGTAATATTACATAAACACTTGTAAAGTGTTCATTAAACTATCAAACTCAGAACTTATATTTTTCTTTGATCACCTATCTCTAGCTATAGGGGGTTCTTGGTCTTGTGTTTTGATTATTTTTAATAAAGTTTTAGGGTTTAATTTGATCCAGGGGTGATGAGATCATCGAATGATAATATTGTTTTAATCTTCTGAGTTGACAAGAGTTTCGAGCTAGACAGCATTCTTCAAATTTTTGATAAAATCTTTCAACAATAAATGACAAAAGAGTTCAACTTCTTGTCCAGTTTCGTGGCGAATTATCAAGTCTATTTCCGGCTAGGGTTGCCGATCACTGTAATTATCAATAATCACTCTTCGCCTTGTCCGGAACCCTTTACATTTTCCGAGGACGTCAAGCGATCAGTTATCCAATTTAATACGAGGTGGGTGATATTCCTAGATAGTGGTTCAATATATACTAGCTCATTTTGAGTTTTGCTATCTTTATTTTTTCTTTCCCAATGATTCTCGTCTAACATGATTTTACTTTGTTTGGTGAGAGATTAGGGTTCATTTTTAATATTATTTTGCTTAGACTCTCAATTTCTAGATCCATAATTTTTTTTTTAAAAGCAACTTTTATTCCAAAGGCCAAGAGGCCAAGCCAAACAAACAACACTAAGCATGATTGTGTGTGGATCTGACTTTCCTGATAGCTTAATTGCTTTATAAGTTATGTGATCCACTTATAGATCATGATAAAATTAGTATAGATTAAATAAAGCCTGCCAATTTTCTTGTTAATTACAGGTATAAGCAGATGCTAGAAGCAAAGTTTGAGAATCGTATATTTTTTACAATTTGATAATATATACAATTTCAATACATACCTTCATAATCAATTTCAATTCAATTCCATTACTACAAGAAACTCCCTTATAGATTTGTGTTGTTAGGGGATTCGTTAATAGGATCTGGATAACAACATTTAACAAAAGGCTTAAAATAGAAACGATTTACCATATCGTTCATCATTAAGAGTCCACTAACAATATGACTTTTATTATTATTATTTCCCCCAGTCCTTTTAGCTGCTAAAGTGAATAATAGTATTCACAACTGCTGATCATGCTTAGTGATGAAACATTGTCGATACAATAGACCAATTTTGGGCTTTTCAAAAAAAAAAAAAAAGAAGACCAATTTTGGATAATTTTGATATATATATATAAACACGAGTGATATTTAGGAGAGATTATCAATACTAGCAAATAAAAAAAAATTAAAAAAATTAAAAATAAATAAACCCCACTAGGTACCCAGATTTTATGGAAGAAATGACTAAGTTTGTGGCTGAGCCTCTTTTAACCAGACCTCTCCTCCTCTATTCCACCCATTTTTTCTTCGATTAATTTTCCTTGGAATTTTTTATATATTAAGTTTGAAAATGACCTCTCCTTGTATGGTCTATATATATGAACTCTCACCCACTACTCTCCTCAGCAATATCTTTCTTTATTATTGCTTCTCCTTCTACAACAATTCTATTTAGCTTCCTTTATTTTCTCATTTTATCGTAAGTTAATTTATTTTTGTTTATCCATATATCTAACTAATGGTTCTCTTAATAAGTTGTTCTTTTTGTTTTCAATCTTGGTAAATTAATATGTAATTAGTTGTTGGAATTGAGAAGAGATTGTTTAATTAAATTATTAGAAATTGAGTTGAGTTTGGATAATTTGTGTTGATATTTTATTAAAAATTTTGATTTTATTTTAACTTGTTCATGATTTTTTGGTTATTTTGATTTAAATACAGTATTAACGTTCAATGGCGCCTGTTATGGATTCACTCAACACCACCAACGAGGCTGCGCTAAAGGTAGTAAGAAACAAATTTAGTTTATGCTCTTCAAACACTGTGGTACCAAAGTAAAAGTGCTTTCTAAAAGCAATCAAAAATGTTGTTTTGAAAAGTAACTGTCAAGTGCTTTTCTAAGAAGAAGCACTAGAAGCTTTGTTCTTTTAATTCAAAATGTGCTTTTCTATTACTTCTTCAAGAACGGTTAATTGTTCACAACAAACACTTTAGTTCATTTAAACTAAACTCTACGCTACAAAACATACAAAAATAATAATAACCATTGGAAAATGTTTTTATCGGTGTCAAAATAACACAATCAAACACATCATTGTAATTCATTAAGCGGGTTCGGGAGATTATGAATCATAAAAGAAAAACAAAAAATACAATCAAACACATCATAATGCCACCCTATATAATTAATCAATTGAAATCACTTTTTTTTTTTCTTTCATTTATTGTTATTTCTAATTTGAGCTATTTTTGATTAATAAAAGCAGTTGGGAGAAGAAAATATAAGCCCTGCCCAAGTAGAAGCTGTGAACGAAAGCAGCAATATTAATGATGAAAAGGAGGTAAGTGCTTTTTCAGAAAGCACGGTCTCGTTGATTCAAAAACGCACCGGAGGGTGGAGATATGCAAGCCTCTTGCTAGGTAAGTTTTTTTTTTTTAATTTTTTAATTTTTTAATTTGTTTAAAAAATCTGCTTATCACTTCGACACTTCCTATTTAATATATGTATATATTTTTTCTTATTATTATTGACATAAAATAGAAAATATAATTCCAAAAACTTTTTAGGTTTATTGAGCAAAATTGAAAAACAACTTTGCAGTTTCACAACCATTAGCTAATAAAAACTCTTTTGGAAATTGCATGGTTATTTTTTAATTTTGGTCAAATCTACAGGAGTTGTTGAATTTTTCTTTAAAATGAACTAATTGTTTCATTTTCTCTCTTATGTAGATATAATTTATTAATTCTAGTTTGAATTTTATTGACTTGCATTTGGAGCAGTAAATCAAGGGTTGGCGACACTAGCTTTCTTTGGAGTTGGAGTGAACTTGGTTTTGTTCTTGACGAGAGTTCTTGATCAAGAAAACGCAGAAGCAGCAAATAATGTCAGCAAATGGACAGGAACAGTTTATATGTGTTCTCTCATTGCTGCTTTTCTTAGTGATTCTTACTGGGGTCGCTACTTAACCTGTGCAATCTTTCAGATCATCTTTGTGGTGGTAATTATCTCCCACGTGTTGTTTATTATTTTATCTTGACATACGGAAAACCCTTTTGGAAAAATTATAAGAATACATTACAATCATGTGATCAGTTCTTTTGAGTAATTGAAAGTGCTGTTTATAAAAGCACTTTTTCTTTTACTATTTTTTAATAAGGTATTTCTAATTTCTTCTTCTTTTTTTACTATGCAGGGCTTGTTGCTATTATCAGTTTCATCTTTCTTCTTGATCAAACCTAATGGTTGTGGCGATGGAGACCTACCATGCATGCCTGTCTCCTCCGTCTGTATCGTCATTTTCTACTTATCCATCTACCTCATCGCCTTCGGATATGGCGGCCACCAGCCCACCATAGCTACCTTCGGTGCAGACCAATTTGATGAAAAAAACCCTGCAGAGCGCAACTCAAAAGCTGCTTTTTTCTGCTACTTCTACTTTGCCCTAAACGTTGGATCCCTCTTTTCGAACACAATACTCGTTTACTACGAGGACACAGGGAAATGGACGCTAGGGTTCTTGGTTTCTTTGGGTTCTGCTATCATGGCTCTACTGTCATTTGTTTTAGGAACTCATCGTTACCGATACATCAAGCCGTGTGGCAATCCCTTGCCACGTGTTGCTCAGGTGTTCGTGGCTGCCGCGAAGAAGTGGAAGGCAGTACCTTCTAATCCGGATCGTTTGTATGAAGTTGCAGGACCAGAATCTGCCATTAAAGGAAGCAGAAAGATTCTTCATAGCAATGACTTTGAGTAAGAATTCAACTTCTATATCCTTGTAAAAGAAATTTTGAGTTGGAATAGCTTTGTTATATATTAAATTGTATTAATTTGTTGATGTTGTTGGGTTGAATTTGGTTTTTAGGTTTTTGGACAAGGCAGCAACAATAACAGAGAAAGATGCGGGTGGGCGCAATGATCCATGGAGGCTGTGCACTATTACACAAGTTGAAGAAGCCAAATGTGTCCTAAAAATGCTACCAATTTGGCTGTGCACTATAATTTACTCTGTAGTCTTCACTCAAATGGCCTCTCTCTTTGTTGAACAAGGAGATGCAATGAGCTCCAACGTAGGAGACTTCCACCTTCCGGCTGCGAGCATGTCTGCCTTTGATATCTGCAGTGTCCTCATTTGCACCGGAATCTACCGCCAAATCCTCGTTCCAGTGGCCGGAAAAGTCAGTGGGAACCCAAAAGGACTGTCCGAGCTTCAGAGAATGGGAATCGGCCTCATCATCGGAATGCTGGCGATGATTGCAGCCGGTACTACTGAGCTCCAAAGGCTCAAACATGTTATCCCTGGAGACAAAGAAAGCTCATTGAGCATATTTTGGCAGATTCCACAATATGTTTTGGTGGGTGCATCTGAAGTGTTCATGTATATTGGACAGTTGGAGTTCTTCAATGGACAGGCCCCTGATGGGATCAAAAGCTTTGGAAGCTCGCTGTGTATGGCCTCGATTTCGCTTGGGAATTACGTGAGCAGCATGCTGGTTAATTTGGTTATGGGGATAACTGCTAAAGGGAACAAGCCTGGTTGGATCCCAGATGACTTGAACACTGGTCACATGGACAGATTTTACTTCCTCCTTGCAGTGCTCACAGCTTTTGATTTTGTCATCTACTTGTTTTGTGCAAAGTGGTATACTTGCATCAGTCTTGAGGGAACTGAGAAGGAAATAATTGAGATGGAAGAACAAGAAGTTGATGATGATGTGCTCAGAAGAGTTTAGTTAATTATTTGGCTAATTAAGTTTGATTATCACTTGGATTACGACTCACCTCGTGCCACAAGTTAAGGGTATCCAATCACCCCGTGTCATGTTGCACTGCAACCGGCACACTTAAGCCTTTTATTTTCTACAAAGTTAGTAACAATAAAGCTTTTTAGAATAATCCCATGTTTATAAGAAAGCTTGACCTTTTGTTTGTGAAGGGAATGATTGCTTTCTTGTAACATTTAGGAGTTTGGTAGAGTTTATTAGAGTTGATAGATAGATTTGGTTATGTTTGTTGTAGCTAGATAGCTTTAGTGTTGTTACTTAGCTTGTTTGTGATAATCTACTTCATGTTGGTTTCAAAAGTTGTTTCTTTCTTAAGGCTTTCTTCTTATTTGGTTTTTGTTGTATTATTCAATTTTAAGGCTCTTAATAGAAGTGATTAAGACCTTTCAAATTGTTGCTTGTAAACAGAAGAAAACTGAAGAATTTTGATGATTTATTTTCTATCAATGAGTAAATATTCTTGGACTAAGTAATGAGAAAGTGAAATTATTCCTAAAAACTACTTATGTTTTAACACACATGAAGAAATTATTCCTCCAAATATTCTTTAAAAAAAAAAAAAAATCCTTCAAATATTAAGAATATCTTTTTTTTTTTTTTTTTTTTTTTTGATGTACAAGTACACGGAGCAAATTGTTGGTTAATATGCCCTACACCCACCAGGCCACCATTTATGTGTTATTGCTAGTGATTTCACATCAATTAAGTGGGAGCCTCTAACCTTTCAAATTAATTTCATGCTCACAAGGAACATATATAAGATCTGTGATGAAGAAAGAAAACTCCACTTCAAAAGATAAGAGGGTCACCTTCTCATCACTTACTAAACCCCTATCACAACACCTACCTAATATCACTTTTACAACACTGTTTTTGCTTCTCTCATAGACAAAAAATATATTAGAATCTGATTAAGAGTTTACCTATAGCTATCACCTGAACAAAAGAGATAAGAGGCATTAAAGAAATAACTATAGTCTATAGATCGAGGTCGTTGTTACCTTATAATTGTTAGGATATGTGACGCCTGAAATCAGCCCAAGGACTTGAAATCCGGAAGGAACAGCAGTGTGAACCGCAGTCAATTATAGAGAAGTCATGCAGCATAGACCGCGGCCAAGGCAAGGAGGCACGAACTGTGCCTTTTTGAGTGGTGAATAAGGGAGTTTTTCCGCAGTCCAGGGCGCAGGCTGCAGACTGTGGTGGCATCGAAACTTGTGTGGATAGAAAAGTGTTTCCCACATATAAATACTAATGTTTCTCTATGTTTAGGGGTATGTAGAAAATAGCAAGAGGTTGAGAGCAACTTGTAGAAAGATTGAAAGAGAGAGTGTGAGAGATTGTAATTCACTATTATAGTGGATTTGATTGTTGGTGCACTCCGTGGATATAAGTTTACATTGAACCACGTAAAATTTCTTGTGTCCTTTTTTTTATTTTTTTTTTAGCTTTCTTATTATCTGCGTGTGTGATTTAGATTTATATGGTTGTGTTGGTAGATTTTCTATAATAATAATAATCTTTAGTAATCAATCATGACACTTATAATCAATATTCTTTACGATCATGACAACTTTTACCATGTTCTAATTTTAAAAAATCAAAACATATTCTTAACCGTAACACACCATATCATGATATGAGATGATATGGTATGGTGTCCGGTATCTACCTTCCCCACATATGACAAAATTGCAAAACTTGTTAAACCAAAACAGGGCTCAGGTGTCTTTTCATGATTCAGCTCATCAGCAGTCTTGCTTTCATGGTAATCAAAATGTAGATTGAAAATGAAATATGGGTAATTAATGGGACAGCACTGCAAATATAGCAACAAAAAATTATGAGCAACAGCTAGCATTTGCAAGTCAATTCATAGCAGTCTTTATTTCCATCCACTAATGAAACCTTAGAAGTCACATATATTCTTCCATGACCTAATTTCATGTAATTTTCAGACTTAATAGTGTGTGTGAGTGTGACACCCACGAGTGGGGATTCAGGTGGTGTCCAGTCAGGAGAATTAATTAACAATGAATAGCCAACTATGATGTGAAATAAGAGATTTGCTTCCAGAAAGACTAGCTTGTATGACCTGTTTAATTGATTGTGAGATCAGCTAATCATGAAATAAACATGAAATCTGTTTTGTGGATATAATACAAAGTGCGACTCAAATTACATAAGAAAGTTGACCAAGTGATTATTACTTATGATGATGAAACCATAGCCGGCCCTGATGTAGGCCCAAGAGACAACCAACTACAGCCCCCAATTGTAATGGGCCCCTAAAATTTTAAATTCTAGTTAAAAATTTTGTTGTTTTGATTTTATGAATATAAGACCGGAGATCCACATATTAAAGGCTCACTATTTACACATGTTTTTCTCTTTTTAAAAAAGGTCCACATGAAACACAATTATAATTATTACAAAAGACAACAACATATTAAATCTCTTTATTAAACCGATATAGGACACTTTTGGAAAGCTGCTGGAAGGTCAAATGATATCCGTTTTGGTCTCATAATATGTCGTTAGAACCGTATCGATGAACCCTATATTTTTTACAACTTATGTTTTTCAAGAAAATATCGTTTTGACCTCCGTTTTTCTGGTTTTCTGTTTTAGACGGGATTTTGATTTTGATTTTTTTTCAATTTAGGAAATTTTTTTTTAATTTTTATTTATTTATTTAGTTTGATACTTTGATTAGGAATAAAGTTTAGGTTTTGGAAATAGATCAAACTTACTAAAATTTGATATTTTATTTTCAATCAAGGGAGTTCAAAATCCTAGAAGATTCTGGTTTGTTTTATTTTCTAAAATGTGAGACGAATAAGGTTTAAGTGATATATTCTTTGATGCAATTATAAAATTTTTATTTCGGTTGCTTTTTATATGCTATTTTATTGTGTTACAGTCTTGATTTTGGGTTATTATATTTATTTTTATAAGTATTTACTAGAGAAAAAAAATAAACATACATGGAGGGTTGAATGCCTCATTTTTTCATTTCGCTTCAAGCCCCTGAAATCTTAGGACCGATCCTGGATGAAACCAAGCCACCCACCCATGCCAAGATCACTCAACCCACATTGTAAAATTTGATTATTCTCTATTAATTGTTATGTCTCTTCGGACACAAACCAATGCTAAAAGGAGAGACCATAAATGTCACATCCCAATTCGTTAACGAGTAAGATCTTGAATCAATACACAGAAATTTAATTGTTTTACCCAAATAAATGTTTTTTGATCTCAGTAGATGAAGGAAGTTCGTGGGAAGTCCCAAACTACGAAACATATTCATAAGCATTATGAGCACTTGCATGAATCTACTTACCTAGTCTAAACTGTTAGAGTGAAGGTCAATAAATAATGATAGACTAGCTAAGATATCTTGGCTATTGCAAGTGGTTATATATGATAAGCATATTGAAGAGACTATATTCTTTTATATAAATTATTTCTTATCCTAATGAATTTGTTCGTAGCCATAACCTTCAAAATGAAAATATATCTCTGTTGTTTATACTTGAGTGGGGTTTTGAAAACCTTTTAGCATATTTTATTGGGTGTTTAAGGTGACTTGACTTAAACAGGTCTACCCATTTTTAAGTTTGAAAACATAAATTGACAAGCCAACAAATTTTCTATAGCTTGATCATTCTCTGAGGTTCCTTATATTGAATGACATAAATAGTAGATATTGATACAAACTATGCATAAATCTTGACGTGATGAGGTTGTTTTAATGATATGCCCCTCACATCTACACTGTATCATTAAGTTATAAGTTTGAATAGCATTTCCTTTCACCAAACTTCTATCGTAGAAAATATGCAAACACAATTAAAAACGCAAATCTAAATCACACACAGATAAAGAAAGCAATAAAAAAGAAATGAAACAACACGAGAAATTTTACATGGTTCAGTGTAAGCTTACATCCATGGAGCGCACTATCACTCAAATCCACTATCAGAGTTCGATTACAATCTCTCTCTCTCTCTCTCTCTCTATATATATATATATATATTTTGTAATTCTCTACCTAAACATAGGGAAATATTAGTATTCATATTAGAGCATTAGAGCTGCCGAAACCCACAAGAAACCCACAAGAAAACACTTTTCTTTCCACACAAGTTTTCCTGAAGCGTGCAGATTTCGTCGTCACTGCAGTCTGGGCCCCGGTCTACAGCAATCGCCCAACACCGTTGTAAATGCTTGTGAAGCACCGCTTAGAATACTGTGATTGCTTTTGCTGCAGTCAACAACGCGTAACACCTTTGTGAACTTTCGCTCCTTATGTCGTGGTCAGGGCACCGTGCTTTTAGCCACGGTCTTCTTCGTGAGAAACCTCTGTGAACCACGATTGGCACTACAGTTCATGCCGCGGTCTTTTTCCTTGGCTGATTCTTCAGGCTTCACAAACCCAACTATCTCTCACTTGAAGACTGAAACTCAAATAGGCTTTCTTCCTCCCTCAATGAATAGTGGATAGTTTATGCCTTCATGGTGCACTCACCTTTCCTGTCTTTAACCTTAAAGACCCAATGAAGCTGTACACATCTCCAATTTCTGCCTAGTGAATGGCTTGGTTAACATATTAGCCGGATTCTTGCTCCCTATGATCTTCACAAGCTTCAACACCTCATCCTTAATTAGCGACCAAATGAAATGGTATCGTAGTCCTATACGCTTGGTCCTTGTAAGGTCTCAATTTATTTGATTGGCTTATTTCATGGACAAACCACATGTTGGGGGTTTGAATGTAAGGGTAGTTTAGGTGATTGAGGATGAAGCTCAAAGACTCATTCAAGACCTCAAGGGATAAGCACGCCAAAAGGTATATCACTTGTGCTTAGTTTTTCATTAAAGAGATTTAGTTGCACACACACACTAGCAATGTTTGCATATGTATGCTTTACTTTTGTGTGCAGTCTCTTCAAATGTCATATTTCACACTTGCACTTTATTGTTGTATATTATTGTGTGCTTATGTGTCTAGTAATTCGTTTCTTGATATTGTTCGGAAATGTCCGCGCATGCATGAATTTGTGCTTGGTTCAACACAAAGATCGCCTTCGAAAAATGCCTTTGGCTTCTCCTTTGGTTTCACCATTAGTGGTGAAACGACAGTTTGATTAGCGGCCATGACCACCAAATGAAACCACCGTTTGATTCTAGAATGATCTGGAACAGTTCTGCGGTTACGATCGACAGCCTGACCGCCGTTTGGGACCTAATTGAAATAAATATCTCTGCCTCAGTTCGGCGGTTTTGAAATCGCCGAATGAAACCGCCGTTCTATACCTGATTGATTTTTTTATGTTGGTTTTAAAACGACGGTCATAATCGGTGGTTTTGAAACCGCTGAATGCGACCACCGATGATCCCCTATTTCATGGGATTCAATTCGGCGGTTTGATCAGCAGTTTTGAAACCGCCGAACTGTGATTTCGAGGGCAAAATTGTCTTTTCACATGCCCTGTTCTTGATGTCTATAAATATATCACTTTCTCATTCTCTTAATCAAGTTCTTTAACTCTAAAAACCCTAAACTTCAAAGAGAGACATTTGAGAGAAAATCAAATCAAGAACTCATTTTTAAACACTCAAAACCATTCTCATATGCATCAAAATATCATATTGCATTTTCTAGCATAGTTAAGATGCTTTCATGCATGGGTTTTGGTCAACACACATCCTTTAGTATGTTCTTCAATATTATCTCACATAATTAGTGTTTTGCTTATTAACGAAATCTCATATATTATTTGCATGCTCTTAGAATATATTCTAGATACAAAATAGAGATTATTGTGTTGACATGATTGAGTGTTGTATTTTGATAGCTTCATAAGATTTCATTATCTATGTTTAGCCAAGCTTTATGACATGTCATTTAGTTATTGACATCTAGGAT
This sequence comes from Acer negundo, assembly GCA_035582765.1. Taxonomy (NCBI): domain Eukaryota; kingdom Viridiplantae; phylum Streptophyta; class Magnoliopsida; order Sapindales; family Sapindaceae; genus Acer; species Acer negundo. The sequence goes on from CM069233.1 coordinate 14,151,482, forward strand.
TGCATTAATTATCATCTTATCATCCTAGATAAGCATCTAAGGTTACCTAGCTTTATTTGCACTTTGAATATAATCATATATTCACATAGGACATTTATGTCTTCATTGAGAAGTAAGACTTGTGTTGCTACTGGGATTAGGTAGCTTAAATCACAAGCAATTGGACTAGGTTCACTCATACCGGGATTAGGTAGTGGTTGTGAGTTACATATCGGGATTAGGTTGTAATCACTTTACTATTAGTGAATTCGAGGTTCATGTGTGGCGCATATAACAGCCCATGGTTTTTCCCGTGAGGGTTTCCACGTAAATATCTTGTGTCATTTATTATTCCGTATTTCATACACTTGATACTTTATATATATTTTATATTAACTAGTTTATGGGCATTTTCGTAAAATTGACATTCTTACGAAAATTGGGTAAAATACATATAAAATCTATTCACTCCCATCTAGATTAATATTGTACACACTGTTATTTGTTTCAATAGGTATATACTTAGATGATCCTAACTCATTTTGGTGTGTTTTGCATTTTGTGTGTTATTTTATCATTCATACAATTGCATTCATTTGCATTCATTCATAAATACTATGAGTGGAAACGGTGGTGGAAATGGTGGTGGCAACGAGGGTGCTTCTAGCACAAGGCCTCCACTTCTTACTGGGTTGAATTATGCCTCTTGGAAAGGCAAGATGAAGTCGTACATATGTCAAATCCATGACCGGGCTTGGATGGCGGTTGAAGACTACTACATATCTCCCATGATGACTCCTACAGGTGGAGGAGAGGATGTACTCAAGCCTAAGACGCAATGGAACACGCAAGAGTTTGAGGCATCAAAATGGTATAGGAAGGCAATGCATGCCATCCTATGTGCAATGGACGAAAATCAATACAAATTGATTCAAAAGACTAGGATCGCTAAAGAGGCATGGGACATCCTAGAGGTTGCACATGAGGGAACCGAAGTTGTTAAGGACTCGAAGCTTCAAGTTCTCCAAACGCAATTTGAGTTGCTTAAGATGGATGAGAACGAATGCTTCAACGACTTCGAGATTAAGTTGTTGGACATAGTCAATCAAAGTCATCAATTTAGTGACCCTTACTCTGATAGAAGGATCAAGCAAAAGATTATAAGATCGCTTCTTGAGAGGTTTGAGTCCAAGGTGGCGGCTTTAGAGGAGAATAACACATATAAGAATATGAAGCTGAGTGAGGTGATTGGGAGGCTTCTAGCTTATGAGTCTAGAAAGGGTCCTACCTTCACACATCCTAAAAAGCAAAATGGAATTGCTTTGAAAGCCTCAGGGAATTACTTTGAAAGCCTCCAAATATGAGAAGGAGGAGAATGATGACTCGGACGAAGAAATGGCCTTGTTGATGAGAAGATTCAAGAAATTCTACAAGTCTTAGAAAAAGGGATTTGGATCCAAAGGCCAAGACTTCAAGAAAAAGACTCATTTCAAGAAGTTTGTGCCTAGGCAAGAAAAGACTAAAAGAAAAAAGGTCCGATGTTTTGAGTGTGGTGGCATAGGACACTTTGCTCTTGATTGTGCTAATCACAATATCAAAAAGAAAGGGAAAGTAATGGCCGCCACATGGAGTGGAAGTGATAACCCCAATGAAGGAGATGAGTCTTCGGATGATGAAGAACTTATGGCTAACTTTATAGCCTTTAACTCTTCTCACAAGAGCAAAAGTGCTAGTGAAGAAGAAAATGAGAGTCAAGTGGAAATTGACTCAAGTGATGATTGTTCTTCATCAAAACCCACAAATGGAAATATAGATAGAATGGATCTCCAAGACTACATGATTAAGTTTGAGAGTTCAAGGTTAAAGAACAAAAGAGAAATTAGGAGATTAAAGGAAGAAAACCTAGAACTCTCAACACAAGTTAACCATGGAGAGTGAAATAAGCTAAGAAAGAAGTTAGACTTATCTAAGAAGAGTGAAGAGGAGTTGAAGAGGAAGCTTGAAGATACTAGAGAATTGATGGCCAAGATGGATTCTAGCACTGAAACACTTGACCACATGTTAGATGTTGGAAAGAGGCCAATTGACAATAGGGGTCTTGGGTTTGAAGAGAACAAGATGTCCTCCATTCCAAACAAGACCATATTTGTCAAGAGCATGAACCTCAAGGAGTCTCCTCCTCATCAATTACCTAGGAAGAAGCTTGACCTAGGAGAGTGTTCAAGAAGTGCTCGAGTAAAGGTGGCACCAAAAAGTCTACCTCAAGCTCATCCTACAAGAGCTCTTCTAGCTAACTTCCCTCAACCAAAAGTCCATCAAGGGAAGAATCCTATCATGCTATCTCAACTAAGGAAGCAATCAAGTCTTGGTTAACAACAAAGAAGAAGAGATCCTTATCAACAACCAAGACTACCTCAAAGACATGGAAATGCACCAATACATCCTCAAAGTTATGGTATGATTCCTATCTTTATTCCTATTATGGTCACATTAGACCAAATTGCTTTCGTTATAAAAAATTATGTAGAATTGAAAGCATGATAGAGAATAAAAAGGCTAAAGACAAAATGCATGTCTCTAGGAAAAATGAAATATATTTGCATGATCCTAAGACTTCTAGAGCCCAAATACCAAAGACCACTAGGAACGAAAATGTTTCACCTAGGTGGATTAGAAGAGTTGAGCAAGTATGCCATGTTGCACAAATTGTCGTGAAGGCAAATTCTTTTAATTTTTGGTATCTTGATAGTGGGTGCTCTAGGCACATGACGGGAAACAAGAGTTTCTTTGAGACTCTTGTCATGGAGAAATGAGGATGTGTCACCTTTGGTGATGGATCCAAAAAAAAGTTAGAGGGAAAGAAACCATTTCCATTCCCGGATTACCTTATTTGTCCAATGCTTTATTTGTTGATGGCTTGAAAACCAATTTGATAAGCATTTCTCATCTAAGTGATGAAGGACTTTCCATCTTATTTAGAAAAAATGATTGCTCTATAATATTGCCTAATGGACCAAACTTGTTGAAAGATTTGAGATATAGTGACAATTGCTATTGTCTTGAAGCTAGAATAGTCTCAAACAATGTGTCCAAGGAAGAGCAAGTTGAGTTGTGGCATGAAAGACTTGGCCACGTGAACTTTTGGGATTTACGAATCCTTGAAAAGTTCAATGTTGTATGTGGCCTTCCCAAGCTTGGGAAGAAAGCCAATGGTGTTTGTGGACCTTGCCAACAAGGGAAACAAACCAAAAGCATGCATAAAAGGGCAAGTATCTCTCCACCAAGGAGCCCCTAGAGCTTCTCCATATGGATCTAATGGGTCTCATGCAAACCGAGAGTTTAGGTGGAAAGAGATACATTTTTGTATGTGTAAATGATTTCTCTAGGTTCACATGGACATATTTTCTTAGAGAAAAATCTGAAACTTTTGATAAGTTTAAAATGCTTTGTAATAAACTTCAAAATGAAATGAACTCAAACATTAAAAACATAAAACGGATTAGAAGTGACCATGGGAGGGAATTTGAGAATGTTTCCTTTGAAACCTATTGTGATAGTGTAGGCATCTCCCATGAGTTTTCAGCTCCTAGGACACCTCAACAAAATGAAGTTGTTGAGAGGAATAATAGCGTCCTTCAAGAGATGGCTCGTGTCATGTTGCTTAGCAACAATGTTTCTAGGAACCTATGAGCCGAAACCGTCAATACGGCTTGCTATATAGGGAATAAAGTTTTCTTAAGGCCCAGCACTAGGCAAACCTCATATGAGTTATGGAGAGGTAGAAAGCCAAATATGAGCTATTTCCACACCTTTGAAAGCACATGCTACATATTAAATGACCGTGATCACCTTAGCAAGTTTGATGCTAAGAGTGATAAAGGTATCTTTATTAGCTATGCCTTAAATAATAGAGCCTATAGAGTTTTCAATTTGAAGACTCAAACCGTCATGGAATTATCCAATGTTAAGGCTCAAGTATATTGTCTATGAGGAGGAAATTGCTATAGATGATGACTCTCCTTTAGAGAAGGTTGTGGAGACTCCTAATGTTGGGACGTCTAACCTAGATGTTGAGGTCACACAACCTATTGATAGAATTCCTCTCTTGAACTCTAATGAACCTGCTCTATGGGTTAGGAAACTCCATGATAAAGATGACATCAATGGAAAAGTTAATGAGGGTGTTAGGACTAGGCGTCAAATAGCTAATCTTATTAGCTATACATGCCAAGCTTCTCAAATTGAACCCAAAAAGATTGATGAGGCATTAAATGATGAAATTTGGGTTCTTGCCATGCAAGAAAAGCTAAACCAATTCGAAAGGAATAAGGTTTGGACTCTAGTTCCTAAGTTTAAAAGCACAAATATGATAGGCACCAAATGGATCTATAAGAACGAATCCGATGAGAATGGCAACATAGTGTGTAACAAGGCTAGACTTGTTGCACAAGGATACTCTCAAATTGAGGGTATTGACTTTGAGGAGACATTTGCTCCCGTTGCCCGTTTAGAGTCTATTAGGCTTCTCTTGTCCATTTCTTGTGTGCACAAGTTCAAATTGCACCAAATGGACGACAAAAGTGCCTTCCTCAATGGCTTTTTGCAAGAGGAAGTGTTTGTTGAACAACCCAAGGGGTTTGTGGATGCTCACCATCACTACCCTAACCATGTCTATCATCTCACGAAGGCTCTATATGGGTTGAAACAAGCACCGATGGCTTGGTATGAGCGTCTCACTCAATTTCTTGTTGACAATGACTACACAAGGGGTAGTGCTGACAAGACCTTGTTCATTAAGAGGAACAAAGATGAGTTATTTATAGCTCAAATCTATGTTGATGACATTGTTTTTGGCTCCGCCAACAACACCAAGGTCCAACAATTTGTTGAAGTTATGTCTCATGAATTTGAGATGAGTTTTGTTGGTGAGCTAAGTTACTTTCTAGGTTTGCAAATTAGGCAATTAAATGATGGGATTTTTATAACCTAAGCCAAATGTGCTAAAAACTTAGTGAAGAAGTTTGGCCTAGAAAATGCCAAACATTGTGATACACCCATGAGTACCACTTTAAAGCTAAGCAAGGATGCTAGTGGAAAAAGTGTTGAACAAACTCTATATTGGAGCATGATTGGTAGCTTGCTTTATTTAACCGCAAGCAGGCCCGATATCTCTTTTAGTATGCGTGTGTGTGCTAGGTACCAAACGGATCCTAAGGAGTCCTATCTCTCTTTCATTAAGAGAATCATTCGATATGTGAATGAGACATCCAACCATGGGATTTGGTACTCTTTTGACTCTAATGCTAGTTTAGTTGGCTTTAGTGATATGGATTGGGCAGGAAATTGCGATGATAGAAAGAGCACATAGGGCGGTTACTTCTTTCTAAGAAACAACTTGGTGTCTTGGTTTTGCAAGAAGCAAACTCGATTTCCTTGTCCACGGCCACGGCCACGGGGAGTGGATGCACACAACTCTTATGGATGAAACAAATGCTAGTCGACTATAGATTTAATTAAGGTACTCTAACCCTCTTTTGTGATAACATGAGTGCTATTAATATTTCAAAGAATCCTGTACAACATTCTAGGACTAAGCATATTGACATCCGTCATCACTTCATTAGAGAGCTTGTTGAAAATAAATGCATAGTGCTTGAACATGTAGGCACTAATGATCAACTAGCAGACTTATTTATGAAACCCTTAGTAAATCTATTGGGATATGTCTCATGGAGTGATGTGTTTTGGTGATTGACCCCATTTAGGGAACTCAAGCAAAGAAAGCAACTGCATATTTGTTGAATGCAAAAATTTGAAAAATTTTATGCTTCTTTTTTTAATTACTTGAGTATCTTGGTTGCACATATGTATATATGTTTTTATCTATAAGTGTGAACCCTGCTTTGAATGCAATCTATGTCATATTTATGTTCAAACATGCACTTTTGGACTCGGAGAACTACTTAGGAAATACTTATTGAATGACCTACAATAATCTCCATGACATGATGATTCTTTTTATAACCTGCTCATATGAAAAAGCATGAATTGATGATTGCAATTCTTAAATGCAAAACATTGCGTGAAAAGCTAATGAGACTCAAAATGAATATATGATTTTGTATCCATTCTAAGGATTTAAAAATCCAAAATATCTCTCTCTTTATCTGTTTAACATGTCTACTATCATATGGATATCTTATTCGGAAAAATCAAATAGGGTGCAAAGTTGCTCATGACATGTTTCGCCTATAAAGTTAGATATAGTTCTCTAAAATTGAAATTAATAAATTCTCTATATCCTTGCTTTTATTCATGACAAATGGTGAAATTGGTTTGAATACTTATAGGAAACCTTTGTCATTTTGCTTTGCCAAATTCCATTGATTTTTGGACTTGAATGCAATATGTCTTGCATGCAAAGCATTTTAATCACACATTTTCAATGAAAATAAACCTTTTTGTATCTCTCCATTTGATTGAGTTGTATAAAGTGCCTAATATGATTATGCAAATGACATGTATTCTTCTGTCTCTCTTTGCTACGAGTGACCCATTTAGGGAATACTCCTTTGGCCATCTCATGACAAAAAGGGGGAGTAGTATGTGGTAAGGGGTTACATGGTAAGGGATAACATGTTAAGGAGAATACACATTAAATGGGAGTAACCCTTTGAGGGGGAGCATTGCATTCACATACATTGCATGATGTTGTGCTATAATCTCTTAGAATGCAAATGCTTGTTTATATTCTCACTTGATTAATCTCACATTTCATTGGCTAGAATGTGTAGAAACTTTGTTTTGAAAGGTTGATAATTCTTCAAGAGATTGAAGACTTGAAGTTTTTTTTTTTTTTTTACTTACCTCTTTGTAATGTAGAATATCTTGTTGTCCCGTAGTTTCTATTTTGTTGTGAGGTATCAATGTGAGTGGTGGTTTTGTCACGAAATAGCCGAAGGGGGAGATTGTAAGGTCTCAATTTATTCGATTGGCTTATTTTATGGACAAACCACATGTTGGGGTTTGAATGTAAAGGTACTTTAGTTGATTGAGGATGAAGCTCAAAAACTACTTCAAGACCTCAAGAGATAAGCACGCCAAAGGTATATCACTTGTGCTTTGTTTTTCGTTGAAGAGATTTAGTTACACACACACCCCAGCAATGTTTGCATATGTATGCTTTACTTTTGTGTGCAGTCTCTTCAAATGTCACATTTCACACTTGCACTTTATTGTTGTATGTTATTGTGTGCTTATGTGTCTAGTAATTCGTTTCCCAATATTGTTTGGAAACGTCCGAGCATGCACGAATTTGGGCTTAGTTCAGCGCGAAGATCGCCTTCGGAGAATGCCTTTGGCTTCTCCTTTGGTTTCACCATTAGTGGTGAAACGGCAGTTTGATCAGCGACCATGACCACCGAATGAAATCACCGTTTGATTCCATAATGAATTGGAACGGTTCTATAATTACGATCGGTGGCCTGACCGCCGTTCGAAACCGTCGTTTGAGACCTGATTGAAATAAATATCTCTGTCTCAATTCGCGGTTTTGAAACTGCCGAATGAAACCACCGTTCTACTCCTGATTGATTTTTTGTGTCGGTTTTAAAACAACGGTAATAATCGGCGGTTTTGAAACCGCCGAATGCGACCGCCGATGATCCTCTGTTTCACGGGATTCCATTCGGCAGTTTCGAAACCGCCGAATGAAACTGCTGAACGGTGATTTCGAGGGCAAAATTGTCTTTTCACATGCCCTGTTCTTGATGTCAATAAATATATCACTTTCTCATTCTCTGAATCAAGTTCTTTAACTCTAAGAACCCTAAACTTCAAAGAGAGACATTTGAGAGAAAATCAAATCAAGAACTCATTTTTAAACACTCAAAACCATTCTCATATGCATCAAAATATCATATTGCATTTTCTAGCATAGTTAGGATGCTTGCATGCATGAGTTTTGGTCAACACACATCCTTTGGTATGTTCTTCACTATTATCTCACATAATTAGTGTTTTGCTTATTAACGAAATCTCATATATTATTTTCTTGCTCTTAGAATATATTCTAGATACAAAATAGAGATTGTTGTGTTGACATGATTAAGTGTTGTATTTTGATAGCTTCATAGGATTTCATTATCTATGTTTGGCCAAGCTTTATGACATGTCATTTAGTTATTGATATCTAGGATTGCATTAATTATCATCTTATCATCCTAGATAAGCATCTAAGGTTACCTAGCTTTATTTGCACTTTGAATATCATCATATATTCACATAGGACATTTATGTCTTCATTGAGAAGTAAGACTTGTGTTGCTACTGGGATTATGTAGCTTAAATCACAAGCAATTTGACTAGGTTCACTCATACCGGGATTAGGTAGTGGTTGTGAGTTACATATCGGGATTAGGTTGTAATCACTTTACCATTAGTGGATTCGAGATTCGTGTGTGGCGCACATAACAGCCCGTGGTTTTTCCCGTGAGGGTTTCCACGTAAATATCTTGTGTCATTTATTATTCCGCATTTCGTACACTTGATATTTTATATTAAACTAGTTTATAGGCATTTTCGTAAAATTGACATTCTTACGAAAATTGGGTAAAATACATATAAAATCTATTCACCCTCCCTCTAGATTAATATTGTACACACCGTTATTTGTTTCAGTCCTAAAATAGAACACCGAATTCTTGGCCAAGTGTATTGCACTCTAACTATCATTGTGCAACACATTCATCATCTGCTTGAATCCTAATTCTGCCAACAAACCTTGTAACCATATCAGCTCTTTACTAGCTTTCGTCACAACCACGTACTCTGTTTTAGTTGTAGATATCGTCACTATCTTCTGCAACTGTGAAACCTAAATTATAGCGATACTCCCTATTGTGAATATATATCATATGGTGCTTCTCTTATGATCCACCTCTCCAGTAAAATCGGAATTCACATAACCTTCCAGCTTGATATCATCTCTTTTGAAAGTTAGACACTTCTTCATCCTACCTCGTAGGTATCTTAGGATCCACTTCACTGCTTCCCAGTGTTGCTTGCCTGGAATGGACATGTATCCGCTCTACTCCCACTGTATGAAGACATCTGGTCTTGTGAAAACCATGGAATGTGGAACTCTAACCATGAAGTTCTTCTCTCCATTCGTCTCTAGATTCTGCTTATTGGACAATATTATGAAGTGACTAACTAATGGTGTTCTGACTGGCTTTGCATCACCCATGTTGAACCTATGCAACACTTTGTGAATGTACTCTACTTGAGATAGCTTCAAAGCATCTCTCTATTTGTCTCAACTAATCCTCATTTCAAATATCTATTTTGCTGCACCTAAATCCCTCATCTCAAATTCACTCAACTTAACCTTCTTGAAGTAATAGCAATGGTCAGCATTGCATATGAAGTAGCCATTCCTTTGCATGCACCCATCAAATTTCTTGTACCACTGTCGGGGAGCCAATTTCAAACCATACAAACTCTTCGTCAATTGGCAAACCAACTCTTCCTTGCTCTTCTCCATAAACCCTTCTAGTTGCTGCATGTACATCTCTTCCTCTAGATCACCATGAAGAAATACAGTTTTCACATCTAACTGCTCTAGATATAACCCTTCTGCTACTAAAATTCTCAACACTAGATCGTAGTTAGTTTAACAATAAGATAGAAAATATTGTTGTAGTCAATACCTTCCTTCTACTGAAACCTTTGACCACCTGTATCACTTTATATCTCTTGGAACCATCATGCTTCTCCTTGATTCAAAACAATCATTTGTTATGTAGGGCTTTCTTTCCTTCAGTTATCTACCAAGTCTGATTGGATACAAGTGACTTTATCTCATCCTTTATGGCAAGCTCTCACTTGCTCACACCTTCTAATCGCGCCAAATATGTTGTTTATTTCGGCCCCCATTTCCATATCCTTTGTTTCGTTTTCTTGGCTTTAACATCTCTTATGGGCATTTTGTGTGTATTTGCAGACATTCTTACATTTCTGGAGTTGGAAATAGTATTCGGGACTTTCGTGCAAATAATGGGTCAAATGGTGCAAAAAGAGGTCAAGATCCAGTGTAGGAATTCCCACATTGGACCCGTGCACAACCCGCACACCAAAGGATCGATGAACACAACAGAACACCATAAAGTGCAGGTACAGTGCGAGTCCCTAAACTGCACTCCACCCGCACTCTACACTTTCCAGCATAGGAATTCCAGCGTTAGAGTGCGAGTGAGTGACGATACTTGAATCGCACTCCAACCACACTTTACGCGCGATAGCTTCACTTTGCCCCCGCACTTTATGAGAAATCCGAGAGCTGAAATTGTGAAAATATGATAAAGTACGGGTGAGTGCGGGTCCTTGAACCGCACTCCACCCGCACTTTGCGTGTGATAGCTTCAGTTTTTAAGCATTTTGTGACCTATTCTTATAATCCTATAAATAGAAAAGCATGACAGCGACTCCTAACATCCCACCACACTTAGGTTTTCTTATTTTCTTGTAACTTAGCTCTTAAATACACTCTCCCTCTTATCCAAACCATCTCTACTCAACTCGAAGGCAACTAGGAGACTTGGATTCATGCTTCAAGGAAAGAGAGCTCTTCAAGGGTTTCCTCTCAATCTCTCTCTTAGTTTTGTATTTGTTGTAATGAACATGAGTAGCTAAAATACCCCACTATGGGGTTGATGTTATTTGTTTGATGGATATTTGGGCTTTGTACATAAACTCTATATTTTATATTTAATCTATCTATTCTCTATTCCATTTCTTGATTGATTTCCATTATTGATTTGCTTGGATACACCCTTTTAGCATATTAATTTACATTACTTGAGTAGGCAATTAGGTTGTCTAATGCTCTATTGAATGGAAGGATTTTTGGAAATCCAGTTCCACAATTTGTGCCCTTAATCTAACCTTGAACGGGTGTCCGACTCTATACACCCTAGGTCGGCACTTGTGAGAGGATTAGAAGCCTTCTCTATACACCCTAAGTTGACTACTTTAGTGATTTTGCAAGAATTAACATTTGCGTAGAATCTAATTGAATAACCTCGAGCCTCATCTAATCTCAAACAGGTGGTCTTCACTATACACCATAGGTCAGCCACTTGTGAGGGAATTGGAAGTCATCGTTGTAAGTTCCTCAAGTTTGATTGGCTTATTTTTGTGAAAAACCACAAGTGGGGTTTGATGTAAGGGTAACTTAGGCTTTTGATGGTTAGTGCTTTGCACAACCAAGGCCCTCTCAAAACCTCAAGAGATAAAGCACTTCAAAGGTAAATTTCTAAGTGCTTACTTGCTTTGAAGAGATGTAGTTGCACACACTCACAACAAATGCATAATTCTTATTTTTTGTATGTTGTGATTCTTTATTATGTGTGCATTAATATTCATTAATCTCTCTTCTTGCATGTTTAACTTGATTGCATCTTTTGTGTTAAATGCCATGTCATTGATGCATCATGTTTTCTTAAAGGTGTTTTCAAACTGCCTTACAACCGCCCTACGAACGGCGGTTGAACAACGGTTAGAGCAAATTTGCTCTTGACCGCTCTACGACCGCCCTTCATAGAGCGGTGCCACTAATGGATTTTTTAATCACCTGTAAACAACCCCACAATCGCCCTAAGTAGAGCGGGTGTAAGGCGGTCCTCAAAATCCCGAGAGCATTCGCCCCTAGTTCGCTTGAAAACCGCCCTACGTGTAGAGCGATCATGAAAAATATGTTCTTCATTTCCTAGGTGGACCGCTGTTCAACTGCCCTACGTAGAGCGGGTGAACTGTGGTCAAAACAAATTTTTGAAAAACTTATCAAAATGTCGTAGCATCATTTTGTCACCCTATATATATGCTACTTTGACTTTAGGTTAGTTTTAAGAGAGTCCAAATCATATTTTGACTTAGCATCTTTCCAAAAGGAAAAAATCACTAAAGAACTTTCCTTTGTTTACTCACACACCTATCCAAGTGCATCAAATCATCATCTAGCATCATTTATGATCATCTAGGTGTCATCTATGCTTGGTTTTTATTCAACACTTTTAGCTTGGAAAGTTGGTCACTAATATCTTACATATTGTGTGTCTTTCTTAACAAGCAATCTCATTTATCACTTGTATGCTTATAGAACATATTTTATTAACAAGATTGAGATAATTATGTTGATTATTTGAGAGTTGTATTTTGATAGCTATTATTAGGATTGCTTAATCTTTGATAGCTAAGCTCTATGACATATCATATAGCAAAGATTGATATCTAGGATTGTGATTATTGTCATCTTTCATCCTAGATAGGCATTTAGTGTAACCTAGCATTACTTGCTCTTTGAATATTATATTATTCACATTAGATTGTTTATTCTCTTCATTGAGAAGTTAGTCTTGTGACTACCGGTAAGTGGTGCAAGCAAATTGGACTAGGTCCACTTTTATAAGTCTGCGGGTAGTAGTGGCGGGTTATAGACCGTGAAAGGTTGAGGTCAACCTAGGTTGTAAAAGTCATTGCAATTAGTGGATTCGGGGTTCATGTGTGGCGCACGTAACAGCCCGTCGTTTTTTCCTTGTTGAAGGTTCCCACATAAATATCAAGTGTCTTTTATATTTCTACACATATTACACTTGCTATATAAATTGACTAGTTAAGGGCATTTTCATAAACTTGACTAATCACAAAAATTGGGTAAAATTGATTAAAATCTATTCACCCCTCCTCTGGATTAATATTGAACACACCATAATTTGTTTTAATTTGGTATTAAAACGGGTTCCTAGATATACTTAGGTGATCCTTTGCTCATTTTGGTGTGTTGTGCATTTTGTGTGATTTTTGATCATTCATACATTTGCATTCATTTCATTCATTCATAAACATTATGAGTGGAAACGGTGGTGGAAATGGTGGTGACAACGAAGGTGCTTCTAGCACAAGACCTCCACTTCTCACTGGGTTAGATTATGCCTCTTAGAAAGGTAATATAGAGTCGTACATATGTCAAATCCATGACCGGGCTTGGATGGCGGTTGAAGACGGCTACGAATCACCGATGATGACTCCTACAGGTGGAGGAGAGGATATACTCAAGCCTAAGGTGCAATGGAACGCGTAAGAATTTGAGGCATCAAAATGGAATAGGAAAGCAATGCATGCCATCCTATGTGCAATGGACGAGAATCAATATAAATTGATTCAAAATACTAGGATCGCAAAAGAGGCATGGGACATCCTAGAGGTTTCACATGAGGGAACCGAAGTGGTGAAGGACTCTAAGCTTCAAGTCCTCCAAACTCAATTCGAGATGTTAAAAATGGAGGAGGATGAGTGCTTCAATGACTTTGAGATCAAGTTGATGAACATTGTCAACCAAAGTCATCAACTTGGTGACCCATACTCGGATAGAAGGATCAAGCAAAAGATAATAAGATCGCTTCCCGAAAGGTTTGAATCCAAGGTAACATTTTTAGATGAGAATAATGGTTACAAGGATATGAAGCCAAGTGGGGTGATTGAGAGACTTCTAGCATATGAATCTAGGAAGCGTCCTATCTCCACACCTCATAAAAAGCAAAAGGGAATTGCTTTGAAAGCCTCCAAAAGTGAGAAAGAGGAGAAAGATGACTCGGATGAAGACATAGCCTTGTTGATGAGAAGGTTTAAGAAATTTGTTAAGATCGAGAAGAAGGGTTTTGGATCCAAGGGCCAAGATATGAAGAAAATGACTCCTTTCAAGAGGTTTGAGCCTAGACAAGAGAAGAGTGAAAGGAAAGAAATCCAATGCTATGAATGTGGTGGCATAGGACACATTGCTCCCGATTGTGGAAATTTGAAGAATAAGAAAAGGAGAGTGATGGCCACCACTCGGAGTGGAAGTGATGACTCCGATGAGAGAGATAAGTTTTCGGATGATGAAAAACTCATGGCTAACTTCATAGCCTTTGCCTCTTCCCACAAGAGCAAAGGTGCTAGTGAAGAAGAGGATGAGAGTCAAGAGGAAATTGACTCAAGTGATGATGGCTCTTCATCACAATCCACAAATGGAAATGTGGATAGGATGGATCTCCAAGACTACATAGTCAAGTTCGAAAGCTCAAGGTTAAAGAACAAAAGAGAAATTAGAAGATTGAAGGAAGAAAACCTAGAGCTTTTAACACAAGTTGATCACTTAAGTGAACAAGTGATGAGATCCAACAAGAATGAAAATAAGCTAAGGGATGAGCTAGCTATGTCTATAAGGAATGAAGAAGGTTTGAAGAGGGAGCTTGAAGAAGCTAAAGGATCAATGATTAGGATGGCCTCTAGCACCAAGAAGTTTGACCACATGCTTGGTGTTGGCAAGAGTCCTTGTGATAAGAGAGGTCTTGGGTTTGTAGATGGTGAGGAGATCTCCACTCCAAACAAGACCGTGTTTGTTAAGAGCTTGAGCTATAAAGAAGCCTCACCCATGCAAACTCCTAGGAAGAAGATTGATCTAGGACAATGTTCACATAGTGCACAAGTGATGATAGCTCAAAGAAGACAACCATAAGCTCAACCCTCAAAAGCTCCTCAAGCTAACTTTCCTCAACAAATGGCTCAAAAAGGAAAGGGACCAATCATGCAAGAACAAATTGGGAAGCAATCTAGTCTTGGTCAACAACAAAGGAGGAGAGATCTTATTCAATAACCAAGACAACCACAAAGACATGGGAAGGGTCTTATGCATATGCAATGACATGGTATGATTCCTAACTACATTCTTACATGTCATTTTTGTGGTATTGATGGTCATGTTAGACCAAATTGCTCTCGTTATATTAATATGTGTAGAGTTATATGCATGATTGAAAAGAAAAAGGCAAGAGCCAAGTTGTATGTTCCTAGGAAGGATAATTCTAATATGCATGATCCTAGGACTTCTAGAGCCCAAGTACCTTTGACCACTAGGAAGAAAAGTGTTTCACCTAGGTGGATTAGAATACATGAATACTTTTTCCATGTTGCTCAAATTGCCTTGAAGGCAAACTCTTCTAATTTTTGGTATTTAGATAATGGGTGCTCTAGGCACATGACGGGAAAAAAGAGTTTCTTCAAGACTCTTATCATGGAGGAAAGAGGATGTGTCACCTTTGGTGATAGATCCAAAAAGAGAGTTGTAGGGAAATGAACCATTTCTATTCCCAGATTACCCTCCTTGTAACAATGCTTTATATGTTGATGGCTTGAAAGCCAATTTGATAAGCATTTCTCATTTTAGTGATGAAGGATTTTCCGTCTTGTTTAATAAAGATGATTGTACAATCCTAAAGCCCGATAGACAAACCTTATTGAAAGGTATGAGATCTAACGAGAATTGCTACTGTCTTGAGGCTAGAGTTCTCTCTTGTAATATGTCTAAGGATGAACAAATAGAGTTGTGGCATGAAAGACTTATCCATATGAACTTTCGGGATTTATGAATCCTAGACAAGTTTAATGCTATGCGTGGCTTTCCCAAGCTTGGGAAGAAAGCCAATGGCGTTTGTGGACCTTGCCAACAAGGAAAACAAACCAAAAGCATCAACAAAAAGGGCAAGTATCTCTCCACTAAGGAGCCTTTAGAGCTTCTCTACATGGATCTTATGGGTCCTATGCAAACCGAGAGTTTATGTGGAAAGAGATACATTTTTTATTGTGTAGATGATTTCTCTAGGTTCACATGGACATATTTTCTTAGAGAAAAATCTGAAACTTTTGACAAGTTTAAAATGTTTTGTAATAAAATTCAAAATGAAATGAACTCTAGCATTAAAAGCATTAAACGGATTAGAAGTTATCATGGGAGGGAATTTGAGAATGTTTCTTTTGAAACATATTGTGATAGTATAGGCATTTTCCATGAGTTTTCGGCTCCTAGGACACCTCAACAAAATGGAGTTTTTGAGAGGAAGAATAGGGCCCTTCAAGAGATGGCCCGTGTGATATTGCTTAGCAACAATGTCCATAGGAACCTATGAGCTGTAGCCGTAAATACAATTTGCTATATAGGGAATAGAGTTTTCCTAAGGCCCAGTACTAGACAAATCTCCTATGACCTACGAAGATGAAGGAAGCCAAATTTTAGCTACTTCCACACTTTTGGAAGCAAGTGCTACATTTTAAATTACCGTGATCAACTTGGCAAGTTTGATGCTAAGAGTGATGAGGGTATCTTTATTGGCTATGCCTTAAATAGTAGAGCCTATAAAGTTTTCAATTTGAAGACTCGGAGTGTCATGGAATCATCAAATGTTGTCTTTGATGATAATAGGCTCAAGTCTAGTGACCCTAAGAATGAGGTTGTTATAGTTGATGATTCTCCCTTGAAGAAGGTTATGGAGACTCCTATTGTTAGGACATCTAACCTTGATGAAGAGGACACACAACCAATTGATAAAGTTTCTCTCTTGAACTCTAAAGAACCCACTCCATGGGTTAGACATCTCTATAACAAAGATGATGTTATTGAAGATATGAATGAGCGTGTTAGGACTAGACGTCAAATAGCTAATCTCATTAGCTACACGTGTTACACCTCTCAAATAGAACCCAAAAAAGTTGATGAGGCCTTAAATGATGAATTTTAGTTTCTTGTCATGTAAGAAGAACTAAACCAATTCGAAAGGAATGCGGTTTGGACTCTAGTTCCTAGGCCTAAGACCATTAATGTCATAGGCACCAAATGGATATATAGGAACAAATCCGATGAGAATGGCAAAATAGTGTGTAACAAGTAACAAGGCTAGACTTATTGCACAAGGATACTCTCAAATTAAGGGTATTGACTTTGAGGAGACTTTTGCTCTCGTTGCCTGTTTAGAGTCCATTAGGCTGCTATTTTCCATTTCTTGTGTGCACAAGTTCAAATTGCACCAAATAGACGTGAAGAGTGCATTCCTCAATGGCTTCTTGCAAGTGGAAGTGTTTGTTGAACAACCCAATAGGTTTGTGGATGTTCACCACCCCAATCATGTCTATCGCCTCAAGAAGTCTTTATATGGGTTGAAACAAGCACCGAGGGCTTGGTATGAGCGCCTCACTCAATTTATTGTTGACAACGATTACACAATAGGTAGTGTTGACAAGACTCTATTCATCAAGAAAAACAATGATGAGCTTTTCATAGCTCAAATATATGTTGATGATATATGATTGGTTCATTTATACACAAAATGTAGCCCCATTTCCATATCATTTTGAGATTGTTCTTGGGTAAAATCTTGTGTCTAATGGTTTGTTTGAGGTTTTTGTTTTAGTAGGGGTGTCTTGGTACTAAAAGAGAAGATTCGAGGGGTTAGTGTGCAAATATGAAGAGTTTGGAGCGTTAGGCCAGAGTGTCACTCATCAAGTGCCATGGTTTGACCATAGCAGCACTCGAGCGATAGAGATCTTCCCGAAGTGCCGCGGTCTGAGAAACCGTGGCACCCGAGCGACAGAGATATCTTTGGCTTGCCGCGGTTCTACTGCCGCGGTTGGTGGCCAAGAAATTCCAACCACGGCAGTCCATCATTACGTCAGTTGGGTGACTTTTTGCCCTATTTTGGCTCCCATATAAATACCACTCTTTGGAATATTCAAAGGGACCAACTCTTTTTCGAAACTAGACCTAGACCTAGACCATCACCTTTGACATTCCTCTTACATCATCACTTCCATATTTCGAAACCTACCAAGATTTTGAATTTCCCTAACATCCAAATACATAAATCCTTTCCTTACATCACAACCACCATCATCTCATTGTTTGGAACCAAAAGAGAGTTGACGAAGGAGCTTGGAAGAAGAAGAGCAAAGCAAAATGAGGAGCTACTCTACATAGTTTCTTCTATCACTTTTTCCTTTCCATGTTCTTTATATTAGCCATGTATTCATTTCATTATATTCATTGTATGGCTACACTTTGTGATATGAGCTAATCACTTAATGCTAGGATTTGATGAAACCCCACCTATGACAATATATTTATATTAACCTTTGTTTATCCTTCATTTTGCTACTTGTAGTTTGTAATGATGTTTTAGTATGCTTAATGTTATATTAATAGATTGATCTGCTATTGATTGTTCTTTCGATGGTGTGTTCTGTACCGACCGGAGACGCACACCACGTGATTGACAAAACGTCCTCTATGCATGTCTAGAAAAGTAGACCTACTTAGGCTAGCGTATAGGATTCGTTAGTGTGCTAATGTCCTTAACGAACCCATTCATATATTTTGAGTAATCGAGAGATAGGCTTGGGTATGATTTTGGGTGTAACCTATTTTACTCGACCGAGATTGTAGGTTAATATTATGGTGCATGAATCTATGAGTTACATAAGTTTAATTTGGGTGTTCAATTGAGTTTAGAACGGAGGTCAATTCAGGGTGAGGTGTAGTCAGGTCCTAGTATACTTCTCTCCATAATCACATTCGAATTTATTTTGTGTCTTTTATCTATTGCTTTAGCATAAAACATTTTATAAATTTAGTTTAGTTAGTTTAAAATGAAAATGTTTCAATTTGATTGTTTGAATAGCACTTAGACTAATCAATTTTGGTAATCGGTTAGTCGATCCCTGTGGGAACGAACTTCACTTATCATTGTGCTATGCTACTCTTTGACCTCGTCCTATTGCGAGTGTCACTTGAGTGCTAGTCAATATAGTGTTTGGCTCCACCAATAACACCAAGGTCCAACAATTTGTTGATGTTATGTCTCAAGAATTTGAGATGAGTCTTGTTGGTGAGCTAAGTTACTTCATAGGTTTGCAAATTAGGCAATTAAATGATGAGATATTTATAACCCAAGCCAAATATGCCAAAAACCTAGTGAAGAAGTTTGGTCTAGAAAAAGCCAAACATTGTGATACACCCATGAGTACCACTTTAAAGCTAAGCAAGGATGCTAGTGGAAAAAGTGTGGAATAAACTCTATATCGGGACATGATTGGTAGCTTGCATTATTTGACCGCAAGTATGCCCGATATATCTTTTAGTGTGGATGTGTGTGCTAGGTACCAAGTGGATCATAAGGAGTCCCATCTCTCATCCGTTAAGAGAATCATTTGCTATGTGAATGGGACATCCAACTATGGGATTTGGTACTCTTTTGACACTAATGCTAGTTTAGTTGGCTTTAGTGATGCGGATTAGGCAGGAAATTGTGATGATAGGAAGTGCACATCTGGCGGTTGCTTCTTTCTAGGCAACAACTTGGTGTCTTGGTTTTGCAAGAAGCAAAACTCGATTTCCTTGTCCAAAGCCGAGGTCGAGTACATAGCCGCGGGGAGTGGATGCACACAACTCCTATGGATGAAACAAATGCTAGTCGACTACGGATTCAATCAAGGTACACTCACTCTCCTTTGTGATAATACGAGTGTTATTAATATTTCCAAGAATCTGGTACAACATTTTAGGAATAAGCATATTGACATCCGTCATCATTTCATAAGAGAACTAGTTGAGAACAAATGCATAGTACTTGAACATGTAGGTACTAATGATCAACTAGCGGACTTATTCACTAAACCCTTAAATGCAAGTAGGTTTCATGCACTTAGTAGATCTATTGGGATATGTCTCGTGGAGTGATGTGGTTTGGTGATTGACCCCATTTAGGGATCGCGAGCAAAGAGAGCAATTGCATATTTGTTGAATGCAAAAATTTGAAAATTTTTATGCTTTTTTATTAATTGCTTGAGTATCTTGGTTGCACATATGTACATATGCTTTTATCTTAATAAGTGTGAACCATGCTTTGAATGCAATTCATGTTATTTTTATGTGCAAACATGCATTTTTGGACTAGGAGATTCACATAGGAAATACGTATTGATTGACCTATAATGATCTCCATAACATGATGATTCTTAATGACATGCTCAAATGAAAAAGCATGATTTAATGATTGCAATTCTTAAATGCAAAACAATGTGTTAAAAACTTATGAGACTCAAAATGAACAAAGGATCTTGTATCCATTCTAAGGATTTTAAAATCCAAAATGTCTCTTTTTCTTTATTTGTTGAACATGTCTACTATCATACAGATATCTTATCCGGAAAAATCAAATAGGGTATAAAGTTGCTCATGACATGTTTTGCTTATAAAGTTGGATATAATTCTCTAAAATTTAAATCAATAAATTCTCTATATCCTTGCTTTAATTCATGACAAATGGTGAAATTGGTTTGAATTCATTTAGGAAACCTTTGTCATTTGCTTTGCCATACTTAATTGATTTTTAGACTTGAATGCAATATGTCTTACATGCAAAGCATTTTAATCACAGATTTTCAGTGATAATAAATCTCATTGTTTCTCTCCATTTAATTGAGTTGCATAAAGTGTCTTATATGATTATGCAAATGACATGTATGCTTCTATCTCTCTTTGCTTTAACTGACCTGTTTGGGGAATACTCATTTGCCCATCTCATGACAAAAAGGGGGAGTAATATGTGGTAAGGGGAGTATGCTAATTGTAGTAGCAAAATTACATGCTGAGGAGAATACACATTAAGGGGGAGTAACCCGTTGAGGGGGAGTAACTCGTTGAGGGGGAGCATTGCATTCACATACATTGCATGATGTTGTGCTTAAATT
Organism: Acer negundo; assembly: GCA_035582765.1. Taxonomy (NCBI): domain Eukaryota; kingdom Viridiplantae; phylum Streptophyta; class Magnoliopsida; order Sapindales; family Sapindaceae; genus Acer; species Acer negundo. The sequence continues at coordinate 14,172,074 of CM069233.1, forward strand.
CTTTAATGTAAATGCTTGTTTTAATTTCACATGATTTCCTAACAATACACTTGCTTTGGAAAGTGTAATCTTTGTTGTTTTGAAGGTTTGATAGTTCTACAAGAGATTGAAGACTAGAAGTTTTATTTTTTTATATATCTCTTTGTAATATAAAATATCATTGTTGACCTTTAGTTTCAATTATGTTGTGAGGATCAATGTGAGTGGTGGTTTTGTCACGAAATAGTCCAAGGGGGAGATTGTAAGTTCCTCAAGTTTGATTGGCTTATAGCCAACACTATACACTCTAGGTTGGTTACATTTGTCATTACATGCTTAATTTATAGTTTGTTGCAATTGCCCCAATATTCGCTTACGAGTCCATCAACTCCATTGTTCCATCATCATACATTCATCACTCCATTCACATCCCATTTAATTGCATTCATAGTTTAGTTTATATTATATTTTCACCTACCATATACTTTACTTTCATGCTCACTAGTTTTATTAATCCTAATCTTATCACAGCTACCCCGATCTCAGTGGATGACACCCGTGCTTACCGCTTTACTCGTATTTATACTTGTGAACGCATCGCATAGGTTTTATAAATTGTTTTGACGGACGGTTTTCTAACGGCGAAAATCTCTCCATCACCTTCCACCTAACATGCTTCATCATAGCATTCGAGTTCTCTCGCATCTGTCAACAATATGTAATACAAGTACCTCCTATTTGGTACATGTGGGTGAGTGGTTCTCCGTAGTGTATTCTGGTCCTATAAGGATCTTCTCAAAGCATTCCCAACTTACGGATTTAGTATCCTTTTACCGATCGGACTATATGGTGCTAGAACTTCATCTTGTGGTATATGTTCTTCGACCTGGGGTTACACACCATGTTCTTCAACTTGCTGCTTCTTACCACATTCCTCAACTTCACCACCCGAGGTGTTTTCTAGAATTTGAAAATGGGAACCCCTTTCTTTAGCCTTAATTTAGTGTAACTACTTGAGCCGGATGAGGGGAAACGCTCATGTCCGATTTTGAAGGGTACCCTGCCATAATGTGATATGCTTCCAATGCCAATAAAAAGTAACCCATCCAATGGTATTTAACATCCAGAAAACTGCCAAATAAAATGCATCCCAAGCCGAAATATCACAAGTACCGCCTCATCCCAGACCGTCGCAAGGAAAACTATAACCGAATTCCTTTTTATCTGGCATTAACTTGGAACCACGTGCATCTAATGCACCCTTTACTAAGATCAATGTAGTTGTATGTAAACCTAGAGCAATAGCATGATGAACCAAGAAGTCTCCAGGACCTATTGTTAAGCATTATCTTTTGTGTAATGTAACATAGTAATTTTTTTTTTTTTCAATTAGGAGAAATGACTGAGTGGATTAAAGCGTCGGATTGCTAATCCGTTGTACGAGCTATTCGTACCGAGGGTTCAAATCCCTCTCTTTCCGTTTCCGTCGCTGACTGGGTATCTTTCAAATTCGAATTTAGCGAACCCTTTTGCCTTTTTTTATTTCCCTACTTAGACGTATGTGTGTTTCTGTCATTGTACATGACCTTCTCGTTAAAAACAACATCTCTACTTTTGATCATCTTTCGGTTTTGGTCATCCTAGAGTTTATACCTAAACTCATCTTTACCATAACCCATGAAGGTGCCATTTCACTAACTTGGCTTCCAATTTGCTCATAGCATGATCACTAACATGTATGTAAGAAACACAACCAAATACTTTCAATTGAGAAAGCCTTATCTCTTTCCCAGTCCAAATTTCTTCTGGTATTGTGAAGTCCAAAGGTTTTGATAGTCCTTTGTTGATCAAGTATGTTGTTGTATTGACTGCCTCTACCCAGAACTGTTTCGGTAACCTTAACTATCACTACAACAAATATGACTTTTTATAGAATTGCACTATAGCATTCTTTTTTTAAAATGCTATCAAATATACCTATATTATTGCACATTATAATAAAATGCTCTAAAAAGATGTTAACAGAAAACACTTTAGTTTAAATAGCATTTTGATTTCAATAATATAATACTTCTAATGCCTTTAAACTACATAGCTCAAATGTTAATTATTTTAAATTAAAAAAAAATTAATAGCATTTTAAATATGTTATGATATGTCATGAAATCATATAACTTATTAATTTTTTTTTTTTTAAATTTCAACCTATTATTATTATTATTATTGTGCTTTAAATTTTTATTAACAAAAACACAATTTAACGTAAATAAAATATCAAATATCAAATTTTTTTTATAAAAAAAGTTAAGTAATTTACAAAATTAATTATAAGTTTCTCAAAGTTTGATTGACTTATTTCAATGACAAACCACAATTGGGGTTTGAAATGTAATGGTGGCTTAAGTGTTGGTGATCAAGCTCAAATGCACTCTCAAGACCTCAAGTTGATAAGTACTCCAAGGTATATCTCTTGTGCTTAGTTTTCATTGAAGAGACTTAGTAGCACACACACACTTGTCATGCTTGCATATATGGTCATTGCTATTGTGTGCATTCTCTTCACATGTCAAATTTCACACTTGCACTTCGTTGTTGTATCTTGTTGTGTGTTAATGTGTCTAGTAATTAGTTTCTCGAATATTGTTCAGAAACGTCCACGCATGCACTATGGTGTGCTTGGTTTAGCGAGAGGATTGCCTTCAGAGAATGCCCTTGGCTTCTCATTTGGTTTCACCACAACTAGTGAAACGGCGGTTTGATCGACGGCCATGACCACCGAAAGAAACCGCCATTTGAGCCTAAAAGTCTCTGGAAGGATTCTGCAGTTATGATCGACGACCATGACTGCTGTTCGAAACCATTGTTTAGACTTGATTGATTTTATCTCTCGGGTTTATTTCTACGATTGTGATCGGCGGTTTTGAAACCGCCATTGATCCCCTGTTCTCTTAGGATTCAATTCAGTGGTTGTATCGGCGGTTTTGAAATGGCCGATCGGCGCGTTTCAGGGGCAAACTTGACTTTTCACCAAGCTTTTTATTTCTCCATATAAATGCACTATTATGTCACTCTATTTCGATATACTCTTTGATCATCAAGAACCCTAAAAGAGAAAGAGAGATTTTTAAGAGAAAAAGCATCAAGATTGCTTCCTTAATTCTCTAAACTCATTTCCATGTGCATCAAACACCATCTAAACATCATCTAGGATCATGTAGGATATATCTATGCATGGGTCTTCTTCAACACACATAGTTTGATGAGTTGAACACTATCTTCATTCATTTTAGTGTTTTACTTAGCAATTAATCTCTTTTATAATTTGTATGCTTTTAGATCATATTCTAAATACAAGATTGAGATTATTGTGTTGTTTGATTGTGAGTTGTATTTTGATAGCTATAACATCTAGGATTATTTTATCTTTGATAGATATGTTGTATCTCATGTCATATATCAATATTAATTTCTAGGATTGTGATTTTTGTCATCTTTCATCCTAGATAAGTTTTTAGTGTAACATAACATTAATTGCATATTTGAACATCATGATATTCACTTAGATTGTTGATCTCTATAGCTTGAACTAAGTCTTGTGGCTAAGGTCGCTTAGTCTACAAGCAAATTGATCTAGGTTTGCTATTAAAGGCTTATTGGGTAGTAATGGTGGGTTAGTGACCGTGTAGGGTTTGACGTGGTCGACCTAGATTGTAAACACCATTACAAATAGTGGATTCGAGGATCGTGTGTGGCGCACATACTAGCCTGTGGTTTTTCCTTGTTGAAGGTTTCCATGTAAAAAGTCAAGTGTCATATATTTCCACACTATTACACTTGATTTTGTTTTTGACTATGACTTGATTAAAATCTATTCACCCCTCCCCCCAGTTATAATTTAGCACACCGTTAATAGTTTCACTAATTATATAGCATTTAAGAATGCTATACAATACATGTTAAAAATACATCTAAAGATAAAGAGGGAAAATGAATTATTGTCCCTTTATTTTTTATTTTCAAAGATAAAGATGGAAAAAAAATTTATTTCCCTTTTCAAAATTTGAAACCCTAACTTCTACTTTACATTCTTTTCACATGTTATTAGAGTTGTTTTACTGCCACAGAACTACCCACTCAAAATCCCTACTTTTACCACATAGCTCTCAAGCATCAATACCTATCTTCATCTTCAATTTTCATTAAAAACTTCATATTTTTTTGATAAGTTGTTCTCTCTTTCATTCATTTTTTGATTAACTAGAAGATATGATTATTTGATATATATATATATATATACATTTTTTTTTTCAGTTAGAAAATCTAGTTATGAATCTATATGTGGAAGTATTATATGTCTGCCATTGTAAAGTTATATTTCTTGATAAGAGACTTTTTTTTTTTTTTATGTTATTGTTAGTTTCATTATTTGATTTTTTTTTTCCATCATAGATCATTATAGTTACAATCTCTATTTCATAATTGTAATGGCTATGTAAATTCATATATGTTTGTTCATTTTTTATTAAATATAACTTTATTTTATTGATATCTTTCGGGTTATGAAGATGAATGTTGTTGTGTTTTATCAAAAGCAGAAGATAAAGATTGGTGGAGCAATCATGTTGCTGCAATTAGATTAAAAAAAAATCATGTTCTTGTAATTTTTTTTCTTATAAAACCAAATTCAAATTTTTGTATATAGAAATTTCTTTGTAAGTTTGATATGTTTTGTGAATCATGTAATTATTTTGATTCATTAATAAATATTTATATTTTTTCCTTTAATGTTTGTATTTTTTGTCTTTTTTTGTTTTGTGCACAATTAAACTTTTTAAATTAATAATTAAGTAAAAATAAAAAAATATACAATTTTTATATTGGGTACTGTTGACGGTGATTTCTTGATGGTCAACCGGTCAACGATTTACGTCAGTAAAAACCTGCAAATATCAATGCAATAAAAAGTGTAACGAAAGTAAATAATAAAGTGTACAAGATACGTGGTAAAACTCCGGTGATCGAAGAAACGTCCACGGGTCGTTGCCTTAGCAACTGACTCAAATCCACTATTTTGTAAAGTAGTACACACTCTGGTCTCTCTTTCTCACTAAAATTTTCGTATATCTTTTACTGTGTTTTTGCATGTGTATTTATACATGGTGCCGCTAGGGTTTTGAACCATGGAGTACAAGTAGAGGAGTACAGAGTTAGTTTTAGGACTCTTTTCCTATTTGGTATTATTATATGTTTAATGCTATTGATTCAAAATATGTTTTGGACTTTGATAGCCTGATATATTGGAGAGAAGATCTGTTTGTTTCCTTGTTAGACTCCTGGTGGTTATGTAGTAGTTGACCCATAATTGCTTGTCACAGCTGTATACCTTATATGCGGTGGAGAAACCCTTAATGTGATCGTTCATGTTTATGCCGAGTAGTGCTGAACAGACACGGTCTCCTACTCGGCTTACTCGGCTTACTCCGATATTGCCAGCCTTATTTGCTCCTTTATTAATGATGTGTTGGTGCCATATGGCCTATCCACGTGGGATGCCAGTGTGTTTTTTGAATGATCTTTGACTTCCCACTTACGTGGCAAGATTGGTCTATGCTGGCTGGTGACTTAAATGTCTTCTTGGTGAATATTATATACAACAATACCCTTTTAAATATCTAAGCCGAGTGGACTTGTTTATCTTTAAATGGTTTGGTTCGTCTTAGTCAATCTCCACTCGACGAAAGGTATTTAAAGAACTCACTCAGTTTTTTCCCGACTATGCGGCATTTGGTTTGATCCAACATGGTGCTCTGAGGTAGGCTTCGTTTGAGTTTGTCATTTTCCTCATAAATGTCCCATAATGCAGCAATTGACTTCTTATAAATTCAAAACATTAATGACATGTCTTAATGGCGTCCACACACATTCGATTGAAATCTTCTGATGGCGACGTTTGGAGACTATTCTTTGACGGCTCAAAGTCTTCTCGCGCTGCCACTTGTCTCTTTGTGGGTTGGTATGTCATGAGGCATTTATGGGACACGACCTTCATGCTGTCTCGCACGTCACCTCTGGTGTCCTTTCGTTTCCCATCTTTTTCATGATTTGACCTAGGGTTTTGATTTTGAAACTAATGCCATCGCGCTTACCTATTTAAGCTTATGTTGGGAGTGACTTAAATCACTTTTTCCTAACCTTAAAACTTTAGAAATCACCGCTCTTCAAATATTCAAAATTTTAACCCAGATTTTTCCTAAGTTCTTCGCTCTTCTGACCTTCAAATTTCATTCTTCAAACTCAAATTTTTTGAGTTCTTCTTCCTTTATCTTTAAGTTTTCTTTAACCAATCCTTCTCCAGATTGTAGTGAAACAAGAGCGCTTGATCCAAGATCTCTTTTCTTCCTTGTCCCGAGTTTCCCGTATGTAGTTCCTTCGAATAAGCTAGTATAGACGTTTCTTTGAGGTTAGTATCCATGAATCTTGTTTCTATACATCATCTTTTTGTTAGTGCGATGACTGCTATCGAGCGCGATGATACTTTTAAAGTCAAGTGTATTCATAGATTGTTAGGGGACCAACCTCCAGACCAGACTCACTTATTGGATGCTAATGTTTCAAGGCTTGGCAATGAAGTTCCTTCTACCCCTGATTCTTCTGAGGTTCCTCGGTTTGAGGTCCACCAATCTGACAATTCCGTTTCTACTAGCAGCGGTATTCATCCTTCAAAGCGAATAGGTAAACACCCTAGTAAGCGCCAAGTATATAAAGATGCTTATTCCCGTGAAAGTAAGGTCGGGGCTCAAACGATAAACGAGGAAGATGTGGAAGAGGAGCACAAGGAGGCCCATATTATTTTCTCTACTGAGCGGGTTTGTGCTTACGATGTCGAGCTGAATGTAGTCGGTGACACTGAGATTAGCAAGTAGAAGCGTAGATTCGACTTGGACAGTGATCTCGTTCGGTTGGAGCCGGCTGGAGACAGAGCCGCGTGGAACCCTCTGCCCGGGATGGTGGTGATTTATGGGGTGATGCTCAACTTTGGTGTCACTCTTCCTTTTCAGCCTTTCGTCATCTTAATGTGCAGGTGGCACATATGGCATAGGATGAACCTGGCTCCACCAACTTCTCATGAGATTAGACACTTCTATACACTAAGGCAGTTGGGTCAGACTGGGACTTACTTTCTTCTCTCCACCAAACCCAACCATTGGATCCCAAAGGGTGTGAAGGTTACGAGAGAAGTCGAGGTGGCCACTAACGACAATATGAAGGGCTTTGTATGGAGCTTCCCTTCATCTAACAAGTTTTGGAAGAACATGTGGTTCTTCATATGTGGAGGTTGGGGTCGATCAATCGATTTTGACCTCGATGGTGTTTGGGTGACATGTGAGGTTCCCTGGTACTTTTCTTCGCCAGAGACTTGGAACCGAACGACTCCTGCCTTCATCAATAGTGTGTGAAATATATATGCGTGCGTCTAATACAACCTAGAGGGGGGTGAACAGGTCGTTAATTAATTATTACCAATTTTTCGATTAGTCAATGTTAACATATAAAAACTCAAACACACAACAAAATAAATCAAGTGTAAAATGCGGAAATTAAAGAACACTTGATTTTTATATGGAAACCTTCAACAAAGAAAAACCACGGGCTGTTATGTGTGCCGCACACGGTCACCGAAATCTATTATATGAATAAAAGGTTACACCCTCAAGTGATACAGGGACTCTCACCCTAGACAACATCGGGCTATGGACACTACCACTCACCACTCTTGGTTCAATCCCTAGTGATATCCCCCGATCTCTACTTCTAGCTTGAGCACCTCCTAATCTACCCCTCGGGTCTTTTACAGTAGCACTTGACCACTTGCTTGAGCACTACACACCGGTAGTCACAAGACTTTACTTACTTGTGCAACTTCACCTAGAAGACACAGGACTTTGACTCATGAAGAGAATAGCAAGTCTAAGTGTATATCACAATGATGCTCAAATGCAATGTGTGCTAGACTAAACACTATATGCTTAACTAGATGTTATAATACAAATCAACATCCTAGTTATCAACAAAGCCTACATGCACATACATGAGGTGCCATTAGTTGTAGAGATTTATAACAACCTAATTGTCAACAATCAAAGTCAAATCAACCTAAGTTGTCATTAACATGGCAAGGATAATAAATATGCAATTAAAAAAAAATGCATTCAATGAGTCCTAATCAATAATTTCTAAATGCAAAGCATAAGGACTTAGCTAGATATTATCAATCACAAAACAATCTTAGCTATCAAACAAAGTAAACATGTCCATACATGTGAACTCAATTAGTTCTAGAGAATTTCTAACAACATAATTGTCAATTAAATACACATGAACATTCAATAAAGTTTGATTAGATATATAACCATTAATTTATCAACCTAATAAACAATCAATTCCACAAGAATATTCAATGCTTAGCTATTTAGGCAAAACAACCTAATGAATTAAGCTATCACAAACAAACCCAATCATGTTATCAAAAACTCATAAATATATGCAATAAGTGAGTCTAGGTATTTAATCAAGCAATAATTACCTAATCTAGAGTAAGAAGAACAATAAATGATATTCAAAGAAGTTCTAGCTTAACTAGTCATGAAACCATGAAGACCCACGCTCAAATGATGATTGAAGATGTTATGGATGCATGGGTTTTGGGTTTGGAGAGTCATTCAAGCTTTCATGAAGCTTTCTCTCTCAAGAAATCTCTTTTTCTATCTCTAAAAATCAAATTCTCTCTCTAGGGTTTCAGTTGGGAGAGTTATAATGAAGAAGAAGAGATAATGGGGTATATATAGGTGCTAAATGAAGCTACGTCGTTTTGAGAATGTCAGAAACATGTTTCTGGGAATTCGGCGGTCAAATCGACGGTCTGATTGAAATAGCCATTTGATTCCAAAAACATTCGGCGGGTAAAACAGTGATCATGACCAAAAAACATATTCGGCAGTCAAAATCGGCGGCTAGGCCACCGAATCATGCGACTACACTTCAGCTTAAATATTCGAGTGCACCGAAACATGACCAAACAACATTGAAACCTCTCGTATAATATACCGTTGGAAAGGTATGGATGTCTAATTTCTACCCCAATTCACAAAACAATATTTGGATGTCTATAGAAAACGTTATGGTCATTTTAGTGACCAAAGGTCAGATTCGGATAACAGCTGTGATGCCCTGTTTTAGTGGTCACTTTGGAAATTTCAAAACCAATCCAAACGGTCATGAAATATTACAAATAATATACCGTTGAAAAGGTATGGGTGTCTAGTTATTCCATAATTTTACAAAACTCAATTTTAATCTTTTTATAAAAATTTATTGTTATAAGACCATACAAATGTCAGTTTTGAAAATCATTGAAATCATTGAAATCCAATCTTTTGAAACTATACACTTACTCCAAATAACCAAACCAATTATAACACTTATCCAAGAGAAGAATGAGACCTTCTCAAGTGATCAATCATCACGCTAATACATGCACACTTCGTGTAAGCGCGGACGTTTCCGATCACACAACCGGAAACGAATTACACCACACTTAAGACTAACATGAAGTGCAAGTGTGGTTTTGAATAAATAACATGCATGGGAATGAATAACATCATGAATAATCACCAAGCATGTGACACACAAAAGATATGCAATATATGAAAATGCATAAGTGTGATGATAAAGCATATAAGCACAAAATTAAGAGAAACACAAATGCAATCATATAAATGCAATGAAAGTGTATGTGTGTGCTAAATGACATAGATGCTCGAATCAATGAAACACACATGCATGGTAACAAATGCAAGATAGATAAAGATGCATGCAACTGTGTGTATGCACCTAATCTCTTCAAGAATCAAGGTCAAGTGATATACCTTTTGAAGCTCTTGATCTTGAAGTCATGGAGATACTTGGAAGCTTGCCTTGATAAACATCAAGATGACCTAAGCTACCCATTACACAATCATCCCCAATGTGGTATATCATGAAATAAGTCAATCATAAAATAAAGGTCCTTACAGTGAGTTAGCCAATCTGGTTAAAGAGGATGTGCGCTCTTTGGAAAAGAGGGGCAAGTCTTAACTTTTTGACAAGGAGAAAATGATTAAGGCCCGTCTTTTCCTTTGAATTTCAACCCCTAGCAGATGGCATGAGTCCTCTTTGTTTAGTTTTTATTTAGGTTTCCTGTTATTGATTTCTGAACTGACTAAGCTAACTACACATTTTAACATAACCCTTTGATTAATGTTTGATATAGATATCGTCTGTGACCCTCAAGCCCGTCGAATAAAGGCTATTGGGGAATCAAGCTGTAGGTAAGCTGCTCGTCAACAGGATGCCTAAGTTGCTCATCCACAAGAAGAGTCTGACAAGACAACCTTTGAGGAAACCCATGCGGAGGAAGTTGATGGGGGTGTACCCGAGTAGTGCCTGAGGAAACTCACTGCCAAGTGGATCCGAGTGTGATCAGGGATCCAAGTGAGCCGACTGGCTCTGTTACTGATGAGGTAGGCGAGCAAAGAGGCTCAGTTGCTGATAATGGAAAGAAAAAGGTTGGGGATCCTTCTAGCCTTGCTTCGTCTGCTTCTCTTGAAAACTCCCCGACCATTAACAAAGATGAGGTCGAGGTTAAGGATTTAGTCGTTGACCTTGACACTAACGGGAGGCATTCTAGAAAGAGGAAGGCTTTCTGCTCATTTGGCCAGCCTGCCCTGAAGATCCCGTGAGTGGCGAAGATATTGGTGACCATGCGAATGGAGAGGATGCTGGGGACCAAGCTGAGGAAACTAAAGGCCACCCCCTACTAAGTTTCAAGTAGATCAAGATATGGAGGGTTTATGCCCCGAGGGTCCACCGGCATCTAGGTCACCTCTAAGGTCAGTTCGTGAGGACCCCATCACCTCACCAAACATCGGTGCTAGTGGTCCAGATCTTTCTGGTCAATCTAGTGACCTTGCTCCTCAAGCCATGTTGAGGGCCATGTCGTCTGGTCATGCCTATATTAGTGTAGACCATTGGAGCCACTTCAGGATTGGCACTACTTTGAGTCGGCTCCAAAATTTCTTCAACAACACTGCTTATGTAAGTCAATTCTTCTTTGCTATTTGTCATTTTTTCTTATGTTTTTTCCTCAATTTATTCTCGCTTTTTGGTCGTGTAAATGGTTACCGAGATGTTCGATGCTTTCCAGGCCAACCATGCTCAGGTAGATAGGATAAGGCATCTGAAAGCGCAACTGAAGGAGAGCGAGGATAACCGCACTCGGGTTGAGAGGGTTTGCTAAGAAAAACTTTGAGTGAACCAGGAGTTCATGGATCGGTGCCTGGCAAGCTAGATAGAGGCTGAGCAGAGGGCTTATTTAGCTGCAGAAGAGGCTAACTCCCCAAGAAACCTGATGTCTGCCACTCATGATGTTCCGGGCCGAGCAAAAAGCAAAGGAGACCAAGTTGTCCTATGAGCATAAGATTGAAGACCAGGAGTGTCAAGCTCTAACTGTTGAGTCACTGTCTAAGGAGGCTAGGCCGGAGCTGGAAATCTAAGGGGTTGACCACTTTAAAAAGTCTCCGGCCTATGATGCCTTGCTCCTTAGGGAGTTTCAACGATGATTGGTCTCGGCTGATGAATTCTTCAAGGTGAAGAATAGGGCGACTGGTAAGGCCAGAGCCAACTGGAGCTTATCAATCAAGAAGCATGTGGAAAAGTTCCTGGAGGCTTTTCGGATCCTGATGAAGAAGTGGTGAGCTTACTGTTATAGTGAGGGCAAAGTGCTCCATCCCATGCATTTAGAAGTTTCCACCGAGTGTGCTTTCTCCACATTTCACGCATATCAAAAAGCAAAGATAAATGGTGATGAGCCCAACGTCGGACCGGTGGCTGGGAAAGACTACAGCCCTTGAATGGACGACGAGGTGGATGAGATAGTATGACCCTCTAACGAAAGCCTGTTGAACGAATACGAGATGGTGCCTGATCCGAGTATTGGTGGCAGCAACTCTCAACCCCCAGCATCAACTTAGTTTCTTTTTTTGATTATTTTTTTATGTAACCTGACCGAGTCTTCTCAGGCATATGTATATATATTGCTTAATCTGACATACGTTTTTCTCTATATATGAATGTTTGCTTTGATATTTCCTGAATAATCGCCTCGAGTGCCATGTTTATACATTTAAATAAATGTAAATGTAAACAAAAGACAAGGGTAAGACATAAATAATATCTCCAGGCATTTAGTAGGATATATTTCTTGATAACCGGTTATTTTCTTATTCGAGTGACTCCTGACTGCCAAGTATCTTATTCAATTGGCAGTTAGGCCTTTGATTGAACTAAGCTCACCATAACTTGAGCCGAGTATCTTATTGACCGGCTGTTAGGCCTTTGATTGAATTGAACACACCATAACTTGAGTCGAGTATCTTATTAACCGGCAGTTAGGTTTTTGTTTGAATTGAGCACACCATAACTTGAGTCGAGTACTTATTAACCGGCAGTTAGGTTTTTTTTCACTATTTCTTTTTACCTAGGTGTTACATCAAGGCTCACCCTAACAATAAACTTAGGTCCCGGCACAAGTCACATAGGACATCTCCAGGTTTTGTCTATTACAAGGGTTTGCCGAATCGTTGGGGTAGTGTATACTAGCCAACACAGTTGCACATCTCACTAGACTTATTCTAGAGGTGCCCTGAGCATCTTTCCAGGTATCATGGTGCCTTGGGTTTGCCTTCTCGCTGGGTGATGTGTTTGCATTGACCCAACTAGGCGAGCATGCTATTTTAAGCTTCTCCACCCCTCGGACACTGTCCACTCACTCTTTACGGTTTCATGGCGTCTGAGTTCTTATTTTTATGAAAACTTTCTGGGTTTGTCTTTTCTTTAAGACTGCTTTGTATTTCTTCAAGATTGTTTTTTCTTTGAGACATGGTGAAAATTTCCGCAAGGGATCTTATTAATTCTGTGCAACTAAACTGAATGTGTAAATCTCTGTAAATTGCTACATTTATTAAAGGTTGAATATCTAAAAACTAAAAAGCTAAAAACACTGAAAGCAAAACACTAAAAAATGATTTAAGTATCAAGAAGTAAAAGAAAGAATCCATTAGGGATAAAATTCCTTCAAGTATTGATCATTGCATGGTCGGGGCAATACACCACCTCCGGGTTGGGCAATCAGGTAGGCTCTATGCCTTGCTATACCATTTATGATGTACGATCCTTCCCATTTGTCAGTGAGAGACCCTACTGCTCTATTCTTGGTGTTTGGAGAGAGTCTCATCAGCACTAGATCTCCGAGTTGGAACTTACGTACGCGAACGTGGGAGTTGTAATACATCGTTGCTCTTTGCTGGTATGATGCATTTCTTACTTAGGATTTATCTATAGCCTCTTCCAGTCCATCCAAGTTCTGTAGCAGTATGATGATGTTGTGTTCTAGGTCGTATAGCCGAACTCTGGGAGAAGTAAAAGATGTTTCTGCCGGGCTGATAGCCTTAGTTCCATATGCCAACGAAAAAGGCATTTCTCCTGTAAAGGTTCTTACAATTGTTCGGTATGCCCATAGTACTTCTTGAAGCTTGTTTGCCCAATTTCCATTCTTTTCTCCCAGCTTTGCCTTTAGAGTGTGCTTGATCACTTTGTTTACTGCCTTTGTCTGACCATTGGTTTGATGATGAGTGGGCGAAGCAGAGTAATTCGAGATCTTGTGTTTTCTGCACAACTCCTTGAATTTCTTGTTGTCAAATTGGGTGCCATTGTCAGCAATGATGGTACTCGGGATCCCGAACTTGTAGAGTATGTTCTTCTTGACAAAGTTAGTGGTGTTTGCCTTAATGGTATGCATGAGTGCTTTTACCTCTACCCACTTAGTGAAGTATTCCACTGCTATTTTTGTGTGCTTCGCTCCTCTTCTTACTCCTGTAGGCATCGGCCTTATAAGATCAAGGCCCTACATGGAGAATGGCCAAGAGGATGTGAGGCTTTTGAGTAACTTGGGTGGTTACCAAATGTCATTGGCGATCTTTTGGCAGATCTCACAACTTTCTGTGAATCGCTTAGCTTCGGCGAACAGAGTCAGCCAACAATCCTTGCTTGAGTATCTTATGTGCTAGGCTTTTACCTCCAATGGGATTTCCACATACACCGATATGGAAATCTTTTAGGATCTGTTCCGCTTCTTCCTCTGCAACACTTTTGAAAATCCTTTCCTATATAGTTCTCCATCGATGATTGTGTACCGGGCCGATCTGCACCTGATATGTTTTACCTCTAGGGTATCTTCTGGAAGAATATCTTCTTCCAAGTACCTCCTGAGTTGGATTGTCAAATTGTTTGGCTCTAGTCGGATTTATGCTATTATGAGTTCCTTTGGTTCCACCGTGCTCGCCCTAGTCAGGTGTGCAACTGTTATTGTTTTGGATCTGATGCAGGTTGTTGCTGAGGCTAGTTTGGACAAAGCATCTTCCTTCTCATTTTCCTCTTGCGGGATCTGAGTGATCTTGTATTCTTTGAAGCATTTGAGCAACCTCTTTGCTGCATCCAAATAAACTATCATGCACTCATTGTTGGGATTTATGCTCTAAAGCTTGTAATATGTAAATGTTACAAATTCAATAATAAAAGAAATAGTTATTTCATTCAAATATATTAGTTCATACATTTATATTATATATGCAAACATCCAAGATTGCTAGATGAAATCTCAAACTAAGTATATGAATGTCATATACAGAGGTATTCAGTTTGAGACATGTAATCTAAATAGTCCGTAGAAAGCAAATAAAGTTGGGTACTTTATTTGTGGTTAATCTATAGTTGTGGTTCATTTCGTTTTGTACGGTGTTCTTATCCTAGACTACTCATATGGTGTTATTGTTAGGGTTTTTTACCCTAAAGCTTGTAATTTGTAAATATGAATTGAACATAAATAAAAGAAGTAGTTTATTCATTCAAATTGTCTCTTACATTTATATATAATATGTGTATTTAACATCCAAGATTGTTGGATATAATCTCTAACTGAGTATATGAGTGTCATATACATATGTATTCAGTTTGAGATGAGCAATCTAAAGAGTCCATAGATAGCAAATAGAGTTGGGTACTTTATTTGTGGTTAATCTACAATTACGGTCCATTCCGTAATGTATGATGGTCTTAACCTAGACTATTCATATGGTGATATGAGAATGGATGCACCTTATATGATATGATCATATAGGACTGGGACATTATCTATATGAATCTCTCACCAAGATCCGTTACAATATGAGATTCATATATATCAACAAATGATGGCTATATATGGGTGATCTTAATCCTGAGTGTCTTATCGACTCCTTCAAGTTGGATTGTGGTTTTTGATATACAATAGGTGAGATCGGAGTTGCATTCCCGGTCAATAACTTCGTATGTTGGAATCGCGGTTTGACTTGTGGCTGGGAAGGTTTGTACACAATAGTGGAATCTACTCCTTCTTACGAAAAGTAGATGGTAGTTCCCTTAAGGGTTGATTCGGGGCTTGAACAATATGAGCTTTCTCCTAATTCCGCAAGGAATGTAGGATTTATTGTTCATTAGAGAATCAATGGTACTTAATGGAAAGATATAATTAGAGGGGTATAATGGACATTATGACCCAACTCTAATTATGAACTACTTGTAGAGGATTATACCATATGTAATAGCTATATCGATGGACACCAAGAGTTATTGGTTTGTGTAAAAACGTCTACAGTTGAAAGAGTCCAGCTTCGGGTTTTTAGTGGAATAACACCGAAGTTAATAATCATGAAATATTAATTAAAGAGTTTAATAAGTTATTTTTAAGGATTATTGGAGCTCAAAATACTGTGGGTCCATTAGGTCTCCTTGCTAGCCCGATCGATTTAGGTAACAAGGGTCATGGTCAATTAATTGGATTGCTCAATTAATTGTGTTACGAAAGTGACACGTACATATTCGGGAATTAATTGAACAATGGGATTATTTAATTAATGAATTTAATGATTATAACAATTAAATAATAAAATTATTTAATTATGTTATTAATTATTGATGGAGGGTGTTAGTTGATATTTATATTTGAAAAATGGGATAATATGATTATCTTATTTTTAATTAGTTAAATATTAATTTTGAATTTAAATAGTTTAAATTCAAATTAGATGATATCTATTAAATAAAATAAAATAAAGATTTTGTTTTAAATTAAAAAGATATCATTGATTGTTTTATTAATATATATATATATATATATATATATATATATGATATATATGGCTTAAGAAAACTGACATTGGTTAACACAACAACACACATCAATTCACCAAAAAAAAAAAAAAAAAAAACATCAGTGCCTCGGCCAACTAAAAAAAAGAAAAAAAAAATTTTCTTACTTTTAACATCAGGTGGCCGCATACTATACAAAAGGACAAGAGTTGTATTTTGTGTGTTTTTTCTTTTTTTTTCAGGTTCCTGAATACCGTGACGCGCTCACACGCCGTTACCAATCCCAGATCATAGTGAGGAAGATCAAGTGGTTCAAATCATGAGCAGATCATATTAAAGTGAAGGAGCCTCCTACGTAGGTATGAAGAAAATTGTTTCTTCTCTTCTCTTTTATGTATTTCGATTTCGATTTCTTAATTTTACTGTTCTAAGAAATAGATCCTAGGGTTTACTAATCGCAGTATTTATTTATGAAATAAATTATTATTATTATTTTAAAGTTCCTTCCGCTGCCCCGATCAGTAAACCGTGGTCCCAACAATTGATATCAGAGCCAATTTTTCGGAATAGGAGAATCGATTTCAATGCTCCTGATATGTATGAACTTGTAGGCACATTTTTTTTTTATGAGTGTATGATGTTTTTGATTAAATTGTTTAATTTAAAACATGGTTGATCGTAATTTTTTAGGTGTTGTGGATTTAGAGAGTTTCTAGGTTGTATAATGTTTATATATATATATATATATATATTTTTTTTTTGTTTGCTGCATATTGTATAATTAAAAAAAATTATAAAAAAAAAAAAAAATGTAATCAATTGAAGACCCTGGAAGATACACGAAGAATCAGAGTCAAAGATCATTTGCACTTTTTTTATTTGCGCAACATGCAACTTGACTTGCGCATATTGACTTGCAGCACTCTGCATACCCGCGCGCATTCTTGCACGACTGCGCATGTTGCTTTGCGCAACACTGCAGGTTGATATGTGAGCAAGGTGTGTCCCAGTTGCACGGTTCCGTTGGCAAGTGTTGTCTAGTGCGTTCCATGCAGATTTCCTGTTCTGGATTCATAAGATGAATCGGAGTGACTTGAAGAGACTAGAAGACTCGGAAATTACAAGAAGACCAAGTAATGTCTTGGGAATATTTTTTGCAATTAGATTCCATTTTTTTTTTGGCTAAATAATCCACAACACTTGGTCAACTCATGTATGGTTTTAATTATTTGATGATTAAGCATTGTCATGCATACACATGTCATTTAAATTAGTTGTGCCTACATATATATATATATATATATATATGTTGATATATCATACGTGCATGTTAGTCTATTTTATTATGTGTTTTAATTTTAATGTGATTAAAATGGGCGACACACATAAATGGTTATAGATCAATGAGATTGGTTTTAATAGTTAAAACTTGGTAAATTCTCATTTATTTTAAATCTAATTATTAAAGTTTTTAATTAGCTAGATTAATTCGGCCTTTTAATAAAATTAGGATTAATTCAATTAAATCCCTTATTAATGGGCCTAATAATGTGTTTAGTTTTAATAGTTAAAACTTAGTAAATACACTTTTAATAATAATTCTAGTCTTAGTAAATAGTTTACATAGATTATAATTATCACTAATGAACTAGATTTTTAAGAGTTAAAAATTGAATCAGTTTATTAGTTATTGGAATAGAATTCTAATAATTTGTGATTAATGCACTTGACGCTTAGATTGAAATTAGCCGTTTAATCTAATTTAATCTAGGTGCATTAATATTAATAGAAAACCCTAATTATAAAATAGTGAGTGGAAGAGGGATATATGACATTATATCCTGCGATCTCCATCATTAGTTTAACATCGTGAGATTCTAGTGGGGCCTCGTGACGGCTTTGCTTTCGTCCTCCCTAAGGAGGGTTTCCATAAGAATCAATATCAAGGTTGACTTCCTAATGGATAGGATTTCGGAGGGGATTTCGGGATTGACCGACCCTAAGGCGGCAATTCTCGAGTTAAGCTCTTGAGATCTGAAATGATGGGTTACGCTCACAAAGTTTTTAATTAAATTGGTTAATTAAAAACCTGACTAAATAAACGATGGTTGAATGATATTGGCATAAGAGTTATTTTGGTATATCGTTTGACTGAGAAGGTCTCGATCCAACTTGCAAGAATTTGACTGACCCTAAGGCGGCACTTACTTGCGGTATGTTGGATTGTCGTGGCATAGAAATATTGTTTTTTTTAGGGTTATTCTTGTTCATTAAACATTTTCATGCATCATGTTTAATTTTATGCCGAACATTCACACATGTTTAGAATGTATGACTGAATGAATTCTTAATTTATATTTTTTCAGCCATGTCAACTGCACTATTACAAATCATAGCAAATGAAAAATTAACTGGTGATAACTACACTAAATGGAAACACGATATCAATGCAATTTTGGTCACCAAGGACTTTAAGTTTGTGCTTACGGAGGAATGTCCTCCAGCGCCTACTGCCAATGCTGAACGAACTGTTCGTGAGGCATATGAGAAATGGGTCTCATCAGATAAGAAAGCCCGAACATATCTGTTAGCAAGTATGACAGACGTGATTGTCACTAAGCACGAAGCAATGGGTACTACATTTGAAATAATGGAGTCATTGCAAGACATGTTCGAGCAGCCTTCTGAGCCAAAGCGGCATGAAGCTATTCGTTATGCAATGCTTGCTCGAATAAAAGAGGGCGCATCTGTTCGGGAACATGTCCTAAACATGATGTCATATTTCAACATGGCAGAGATCAATGGCGAGGCTATTGATGAACCCAGTCAAATAAGTATCATACTGACGACTCTTCCAAAGAGTTTCGATCGATTCAAGAGTAACTATGGGATGAACAAACTTAGGTTTAGTCTCACACAGTTGCTCAATGAGCTCACTACCTTTGAGTCCTTGACTAAGGACAACAAGGGTAAGACCGGTGATGCAAATATTGCCGAACCATCTTCCTCCAATAATAAGAAGAGGAAGAGGAAGAGGTCTACTAGGAAGGCGAAGGGTAAGCCCAAACCCAAGAAAGCCCAAAGCAAAAAGAAAGGCGCCTCCATCAACAAAAGCAAGGGAAAATGTTTCCATTGCGACAAGGTCGGGCACTGGAAGAGGAATTGTCCTTAATATCTGGAGGAGGTAGCCAAGAAGAAGAAAACAAAAGGTAAATATGATTACTTGTTCTTGAATCGTGTTTGGTCGAAAATGATTCTTCACCCTGGATAGTTGATTCAGGGGCCACTAACCATGTTTGTTCTTCTTTGCAGTGGACTGATTCTTGGACACAGCTTGAGGAGGGAGCCTTCTCTATGCGTGTGGGGTCAGGGGATGTCGTGTCAGCATGAGCAGTGGGCGTAATTAGATTGCGGTTTTGTAATAATAATTTTATACTGTTGGACAATGTATTTTTCATTCCTAGATTTACAAGGAATTTAATTTCCGTTTCTAAGTTGTTAGAACAATTATATTCTGTTTCTTTTGATAATAAATCAGTTATTATTGTAAAGAATGGTCTGAATGTTTGTTCAGGAATTAATGAAAACAATTTGTATGTGTTAAGACCTTTAATACATACAACACTGCTCAACACCGAAATGTTTAAAGTTGAAAAACCAAAAACTAAACGACATAAGATTTCTTTAGAAAATGAAACGTATCTCTAGCATCTAAGGCTTGGTCATATTAACCTTGACCGGATAAACAGACTAGTAAAAAGCAGATCTTTAAGTGAGTTAAAGGTTGGCACCTTACCTGTCTGTGAATCCTGTTTAGAAGGTAAAATGACCAAGAGACCTTTTACTAGAAAAAGGGCTTATAGCTAAAGAACCACTAGAGCTTATACATTCAGACTGCCGTGGACCGATGAATTTTAAAGCAAGGGGTGGTTATGAGTATTATGTCACCTTTATAGATGATTACTCGAGATACAGATATGTCTACATAATGCAATGCAAGTCAGAAACTTTTGAAAAGTTCAAAGAATTCTGGGTTGAAGTTGAGAACCAATCAGGAAAGATTATCAAGTCTCTACGATCAGATCGTAGAGGTGAGTACCTTGACCAAGAGTTTGAAGACTTTATGGTAGAGTATGGGATAGTGTCCCAACTCACAGTTCATGGTACACCACAACAGAATGGTGTCACAGAAAGCAGAAATAGAACCCTAATGGAAATGGTGAGATCTATGATTAGTTTCTCATCATTACCAAATTCCTTCTAGGGATATGTATTACAAACTGCGGCTTACATTTTGAATATAGTCCCATCCAAATCTCCCTTAGAGTTGTGGAATGGTCATAAAGCTAGTTTGTGACATTTCCGCATATGGAGTTGTCCAGCACATGTGTTAAAGAACAGAAGTTGAAAGCTAGACCCCAAGTCTGTGGTCTACTTGTTTTTAGGATATTCCAAGGAGACCAAAGGTGGATACTTCTATTGTCATGAAGATAACAAAGTATTTGTATCGACAAATGCAACGTTTCTTAAGGATAACTATATTAGTGACCATAAACCTTGTTCTAAAATTGTATTGAATGAGTTGAAGCCTGGTGAGACTAGTACTCAGTCAACAAGATTTGTTAATCCATTAACATCTGAGAGTCAGATAATTCCTAGTCAGGATACACTACCACCTAGACATATTGAAAGGGTTATGAGACAGCCTGAATGCTATTTGGGTGTAAGTGAGGGGCAAGATGTTATCTCTGCTGATAGTGTGGATGATCCATTGACATTCAAGAATGCAATGGAATATCCAAGAATGCAATGGAATATCCTGGTAAAGAGGAATAGCTTAAAGCCATGAATCTCGAGATGGAGTCGATGTATTCTAACTCAGTCTAGGAACTTGTAGACTTACCGGATGGGGTAAAACCCATAGGGTGTAAGTGGATCTATAAGAGAAAGATAGGAGTAGACGGGAAGGTAGAGACCTTCAAGGCAAGGCTAGTGGCCAAGGGTTATACCTAGAAAGAAAGGGTCGATTACGAAGAGACCTGCTCGCCAGTAGCCATGTTTAAGTCTATTTGGATTCTCTTATCCATTGCTGCCTATTTCAATTATGAAATATGGCAAATGGACGTCAAGACTGCATTCTTGAATGACAATCTTGATGAGAGCATCCACATGATGCAACCAAAGGGATTCGTATCTCCAGATCAAGAGCAAAAGGTTTGCAAATTGCAAAGGTCCATTTATGGACTGAAGCAAGCATCTAGATCATGGAACATAAGGTTTGATGATGTGATTAAAACCTATGGTTTTGAGCAAAACGTTAATGAGCCTTGTGTCTATAAGTGCATCATTGACAAGAAAGTAGCTTTCTTAGTTCTTTATGTTAATGATATTCTACTCAATAGGAATGATGTAGGGATATTATCGAAAGTAAAGGGCTGGCTGGCTAGCCAATTCCAAATGAAAGATTTGGGAGAGGCGAGTTATGTTCTAGGGATCCAACTTATAAGGGATCGTAAGAACAAACTCATAGCATTGTCTCAAGCATCGTATATCGACAAGATTCTTATGCGATTTTCGATACAGAACTCCAAGAAAGGTAATTTACCTTCCAAGCATGGAGTTCACTTGTCTAAGGAACAGTGTCCTAAGACACCTCAAGAAGTTGAGGATATGAGACGTGTTCCCTATGCGTCAGCAATAGGTAGTCTCATGTATGTTATGTTATGCACAAGACCGAACATCTGCTTCGTAATGGGAGTAGTCAACAAATACCAGTCCAACCCAGGATTGGATCATTGGGTTGCTGTCAAGACTATTCTCAAGTATCTTCGGAGAATGAGAAATACTAGTGTATTCTGGATAGGATTTGATCCCGTTAAGATATACAGATTCTGATTTTCAGTCAAACAAGGATTCTAGGAAATCCACATCTGGATCAGTATTCACCCTTGGTGGTGGAGCCATTATATGGAGAAGTGTTAAGCAATCTTGTATTACTGATTCCACCATGGAAACCGAATATGTAGCCACTTGTGAAGCTGCTAAAGAGGCTGTTTGGCTTCTCAAGTTCTTGAGTGATCTAAAAGTTGTTCCAGATCTGGATAAGCCCATCACACTTTACTGTAATAATAGTGGTGTTGTGGCTAATTCCAAAGAACTAAGAAGCCATAAGAGAGGTAAGCATATAGAGAGGAAATATCATCTCGTCAAAGAGATAGTGTAGAGAGGAGATGTGACCGTCGCCAAGATAGCATCACAAGACAATCATGCAGATCCATTTATGAAGACCTTACCGGCTAAAGTGTTTATGGGTCACCTAGAGGGTCTAGGTTTACAAGATATGCCTCACATGCTTTAGTGCAAGTGGGAGATTGTTAGGGTTTTTTACCCTAAAGCTTGTAATTTGTAAATGTAAATTGAACATAAATAAAAGAAGTAGTTTATTCATTCAAATTGTCTCATACATTTATATATAACATGTGTATTTAACATCCAAGATTGTCGGATGTAATCTGTAACTGAGTATATGAGTGTCATATACATAGGTATTCAATTTGAGATGAGCAATCTAAAGAGTCTGTAGATAGCAAATAGAGTTGGGTACTTTATTTGTGGTTAATCTACAGCTGCGGTTCATTCCGTAATGTACGATTGTCTTAACCTAGACTATTCATATGGTGATATGAGAATGGAGGCACCTTATATGATATGATCATATAGGACTGGGACATTATCTATATGAATCTCTCACCAAGATCCGTTACAATATGAGATTCATATATATCAACAAATAATGGCTATATATGGGTGATCTTAATCCTGAATGTCTTATCGACTCCTTCAGGTTGGATCGTGGTTTTTGATATACAATAGGTGAGATCGGAGTTGCATTCCCGATCAATAACTTCGTATGTTGGAATCACGGTTTGGCTTGTGGCTGGGAAGGTTTGTACACAATAGTGGAATCTACTCCTTACGAAAAGTAGATGGTAATTCCATAAGGAATGTAGGATTTATTGTTCATTAGAGAATCAATGGTACTTAATGGAAAGATATAATTATAGGGGTATAACGGACATTATCACTCAGCTCTAATTATGAATTACTTGTGGAGGATTATACCATATGTAATAGCTATATCGATGGACACCAAAAGTTATTGGTTTGTGTAAAAACGTTTACAGTTGAGAGAGTGCAGCTTCGGGTTTTTAGTGGAATAACACTGAAGTTAATAATCATGAAATATTAATTAAAGAGTTTAATTAATTATTTCTAAGGATTATTGGAGCTCAAAATACTGTGCGTCCATTAGGTCCCCTTGCTAGCCCGATCGATATAGGTAACAAGGGTCACAGTCAACTAATTGGATTGCCCAATTAATTGTGTTACGAAAGTGACACGTATATATTCGGGAATTAATTGAATAATGGGATTATTTAATTAATGAATTTAATGATTATAACAATTAAATAATAAGATTATTTAATTATGTTATTAATTATTGATGGAGGGTGTTAGTTGATATTTATATTTGAAAAATGGGATAATATGATTATCTTATTTTTAATTAATTAAATATTAATTTTGAATTTAAATAGTTTAAAATCAAATTAGATGATATCTATTAAATAAAATAAAATAAAGATTTTGTTTTAAATTAAAAAGATATCATTAGTTGTTTTATTAATATATATATATATATATGATATATATGGCTTAAGAAAACTGACATAGGTCAACACAACAACACACATCAATTCATAAAAAATAAAAAAATAAAAAAAAATAAAAAAAAGAAACATATCAGTGCTTTGGCCAACTAAAAAAAAAAAGGAAAATTTTTTTTTCTTGCTTTTAACATCAGGTGGCCGCATACTATACAAAAGGACAAGAGTTGTATTTTGTGTGTTTTTTCTTTCATTTTTTCAGGTTCCTGAATACCGTGATGCGCTCACACGCCGTTACCTATCTCGAATCATAGTGAGGAAGATCAAGTGGTTCAAATCGGGAGCAGATCATATTAAAATGAAGGAGCCTCCTACGTAGGTAAGAAGAAAATTGTTTCTTCTCTTCTCTTTTATGTATTTCGATTTCGATTTCTTAATTTTACTGTTCCGAGAAATAGATCCTAGGGTTTACTAATCACAGTATTTATTTATGAAATAAATTATTATTTTTTTTTAAATTTCCTTCCGCTGTGCGATCGGTAAACCGGGGTCCCAACAGTTATGAGAATGCAGGTACCTTGTATGATGTGATCATATAGGACTAGGTCACGATCTGTATGAATCTGTCACTAAAATCCGTTAATTGAAAAGATTCATATTTATCGACTAATGATGACTATATATGTGTGATCTAAATCCTGAGTGTCTTACTGACTCCTTCAGGTTAGATCGTGGTTTTTGATTTACCATGGGTGAGATTGGAATATAATTCTCGGTCAATAACTCCGTATCTTGGAATCACGGTTTGGCTTGTGGCTAGGAAGGTATGCACACGATAGTGGAATCCACTCCCTTTTACGAGAAGTAAATAAGCAGCTCCCTTAAGGGTTGATTTAAGGCTTGAACTATTAAAAGCGCTCTCCTTCTTCCGTAAAGGAATGAAGGATATAATCATTCAAGAGAATCAATGGTACTTAAAGGAAAAAATATAATTAGAGAGGTATAACGGACTTTATGACCTAGCTTTAATTATGAACTACTTGTGGAGGATCATACCATATGTAATAACTCTATCAATGGACACTGATAAATTGGTTGTGTAAAACATCTACAGTTACGAGAGTACAACTTTGGGTTTTTAGTGGAATAACTCCAAGGTTAATAATTCTGAAATATTAATTAAAGAATTTAATTAATTTTTTATAAGTATTATTGGAGCTCAAAACTGTGGGTCCATTAGGTCCCCTTACTATCCCTATACGATTGATAGTAACAACAACTCACGGAGAATTGAATGGTCCAATTAACTGTATTACGAAAATAACTTAAATATATTTTAGGAATTAATTAAATGATGTGATTATTTAGTTAATATATTATTGAATTGTTGAATTAAATATTACTAAATAATATGATTATTTAATTGACATATTAATAATTAAGAATTATTAATTGTCATATGGGGGTTTCAGTTTCTAACATTGACAAGAGCAATAAAAGGTTCAAACCCTAGTAAAAGTAATAATTAAAAAAGGATTTGGAATCCTGTTTTAATTTGGATTTACTAAACCCTAGGTTCCTAGTATATGAGATATACTTATCATGAAAAAGAAACTATTCGAAACCCTATAGAGAACAGAGGTGGGCGGTAACTGTAAGGGAAAACAAAAAAGAAAATTTTTTTCTCTTATACTAGGGTTGGCCGAATTCATCAAGGGGAAGCAAGGTGTTGTCTTCCAGTTCTCTCAAGCCTCTATTCAACTACCCTCGGAATCTATGACGTGCTCACACACACAGTTGCTAGATCACAAGACATAGCTAGGAAGACTTAGTGGTATTGGATCGAAAAGAAGGATTAAAAAGAAAACAAAAGAGTGTTCTTTGAATGTATGAAAACAAACCTCTTCCTCATATTCATGCATATACAAAAGGTCCTAAGAAGACGATAGAAAATTTTTGAAACCTATCATTCTTAATTTGTTTATTAATTTAAAAACTAACTCTTTTCCACTACGCAACTTACACTCATCTCTTGCATGATACTTGTCCAAGACCTTATTGGCCACGACCTGTGAGTCACTGAAGATTTCTATCTAATCTGCTCCCAATGTTATGCACACCCTTAAGCCAGCTAACAAAGCTTCATACTCGGCTTGATTGTTGGTCGCCTTGAAGTCAAACCTCATGGCACATTCTACATCGTCTCTTTCTGGGGTTGATATTACTATCCCCTCCCCGCTGCCATGGGTGTTTGACGATCCGTCCACATGTAATCTCCATTGGAAATCCTTATCTTGCTTTTTTCCCATCATTATTCTTACTTCAATGTCTGACTCGGTGAATTCGGCCACAAAGTCTGCCACTGCTTGTCCCTTGATTGCTACTTTTGGCATGTATTTGATATCAAACTCGCACAGCTTTACAGCCCATTTAGTCAATCGTCTCAATAATTTCAGCTTCTAGAGGATATGTTTGAGCGGGCAGTCGGTGTACACTTCCACTGTGTGTGCTTGGAAGTATGGTCTTAGCTTCCATACTGCCGTGACCAGTGCGAGGACCATTTTCTCCGTCGATGATTATCTTGTCTCGATTGGCAGCAGAGCTTTGCTTGTGTAATATACTGGTTTCTGTACTCCTTCCTCTAACCGAATCAGCACCGAACTTCTTGCTACTTTCGTGAGGGATAGGTATAAATATAATGTCTCCTCAGCCATAGGTTTCAAAAAGATTGGTGCTCATCCCAGATATTCTTTTAATTTTTGGAAGGCCTCTTCATATTCTTTACTCCATTTAAGCCATTTCCCTTTCCTTATTGCTTTAAAGAACGGAATGCATTTATCTGTTGACTTGGATATGAATCGGTTGAGTGAAGTGAGACATCCGGCTAACCTTTGTACTTCTTTCAGCACCTTTGGTCAAACCATGTCCGCTAGAGCCTTGATTTTCTCGGGGTTTACTTTGATTCCTTTTTGGTGAACTTGGAAACCTAAGAATCTCCCTGATGGTACATTGAACACACACTTGTTCGAGTTAAGCTTCATCTTATATTTCCTTAGAACCTCGAAAGTTTCCTTTAAGTCTGATGTATGTTTTATGACACTCTTAGTCAGCATGCCATCCACGTAAACTTACATGTTTCTTCCGATATGCTGAGTAAATATCATGTTCACTAACCTTTAATATGTCGCTCCAGCGTTCTTCAAGCCAAACGGCATTACCGTGTAGCAATACATCCATTGATCTGTAGTTCGTCGTTCTTTCCTCATATGCTTTGTTCATCCGGATTTGATTATATCCTGAATAAGCATCCATAAAGCTGAGCAACTCATGCCATGTAGTAGCGTCCACTAACTCGTCTATCCTTTGTATGGGAAAACTATCCTTCGGACAAGCTTTGTTTAGATCTGTAAAGTCCACACACATCCTCCACTAATTATTCTTTTTCTTTACTAGTACCACGTTGGCCACCCATTGTAGGTATTTAACCTCCCTTATTGATCCTGCGGCGAGCAACTTCTCCACTTCTTTCTTAATCATCGCGTTCCTCTCTAGATTGAACAACCGCCACTTCTAAACTACTGGTCAGAATTCTAAGTTGACAACCAAGTAGTGCGATATCACTTTCGTGCCTATCCCGAGCATATCCTCATAGCTCCAAGCAAACACGTTTTTGTACTCTCTTAGCAAGCAGGTCAGGTCGTCTTTACTGCTTTCGTGCAAGTTTGCACTTATCTTAACCACTTTGGTCGGCTCGCTACTGCTTAGGGTAACATCTTCTATTGGCTTATCTTTTTTGGTTTCAGGTTCCTCTCTCAAGTCAAGTTCGAATCCTTCAAGTACTTCTACTTGATCCTATGTCCTATTCATGTCTTGTTCGGATGACAAAATCACACATACTTGATGTTTTTTCTTATCCTCTATGTCCTTGTAGACCGAAAGGTTCACCCTTTGTGCCATCTCTTGTGACCCTTTGACCACCCATACCCTATACTTCATTGGGAACTTCATCATTAGGGTGTATGTGGCTATCATTGCCTTAGCCTTGTTCAGGAATGGTCGGCCCAACTGGGCGTTGTAAGGCTAGTTCTATGTATCTACAACCACAAAGTCGAGTGGTACTGTCTTCTGCCAAGGGGCTTTTCCAATTTTGACTGGCAACTTTACTGTACCCAGAGATCTTACTTCTACTCAACCAAATCCTCGGAGTGGGGTATGAGAAAGTTACAGATCCTTCCTGTATAGCCTCAGTTGGTCATACACTTCTGCACTCAGAATGTCTGTTGAGCTTCCATTATAGATCAAGATCCGGTGAACCTCTCTATAACTGATCCAAGCACTTATGACTAATGCATCATTTGGTTTGACATCCACGCTGTGTGAGTCGGCTTCAATGAATATTATCGGGTCCTAACCCTCTTTAATTCTCCTCGGGTCAGGCTCGATTGAATTTACGTCAAGGTCTTTCCTGGCTTCCTTGGCTTCCCAAATTTCCTATGTCCTCTCCCTGTTGCTTTTTCCAATTGCTGGTCCGTCAAAGATGGTGTTTATTGCCCCATCATCCTCAGCTTTCTTCGAACTCAGCTTTCTTCGAACTCAGCTTTCTTCCTCAGTTCTCTTATCGGTTATCTCGGTGTCCGTTCGTCCATCTTCTCATCCTTCTTCAAGATGATATCTTTCAAGTGTCATTCTCAAATAAGGGCTTTAATGTGGTCTTTGAGTTGGAAACACTTTGGGGTTTCATGCCCATTTTCTTTGTGGAACAGACAATACTTCGTAGTATCCTTACAAGCAAAATATGATTGTCTAGGAGGTTCTTTTAACATGTTCTTTTCTTCTAAGATTGCAAGTATGTCCTCTTGATTTTTCTTCAATGAAGTGTAGTTTGCATACTTTCCCTGAAACCTCTGATATAATTAATCAGTCTTCGGGTCATAATTCTAATGACCATCCCAACCATCCCAACTATCCCGACCGTCCAAGCCTTGTTCTTCTGCTTATCTTCTTTCCAGTTCTGAGTTTTAGGCATATTATCCTTGGTCTTGGGCCCCTTAGGTCGTCCACAATGTACAAAGTACCCACCTGTTTCAATTTCTTCTTCCTCAACCAGCGCGTACCCCCCAAGCATGTCCATCATATCTGCATAACTGGCTAGGCGGGCACTTCTTAGATCGAAAGATAGATGGTCGTTCTGTAAGTTGTTAATGAATGATGTGATGATGGCTTCATCATTCGTGCTTTCAATTTCTTAAACTTCTTGACCGAACCTTCCTAGAAATTGCTTGAGCGACTCGTCTTTTCCTTGTTTGAGTTGGGACAAGTGAGCCACCGACTTTTTTCTATGTACATTTGAAAATAAATATTGCGTGCGTCTAATACAACCTAGAGGAGGGGTGAATGGGTTGTTAATCGATTATTACAAATTTTTCGATTAGTCAATGTTAACATATAAAAACCAAAACACATAACACAATAAATCAAGTGTAAAGTGCAGAAATTAAAGAACACCTGATTTTTACGTGAAAACCCTTCAACTAGGAAAAACCACGGGCTAATATGTGCGACACACATGGTCAACGAAATCCACTATATGAAAAGGCCGTGTAGTAATTTGCAAGTTCTTCATCACTTGAAGAATCTTCTACACTTTCACTATGGCCATCTCCTTTCCTTTTCGCTTGTCCTTCAAGTTACCACACTCCATGGAGATGTGCCCAAATCCTCCACATTCAAAGCACTAAATACCTTTTCTTGAAGTCTTCTCTTGGTTAGGCTCACCATTCTTGAAAATGGTCTTTTTTTTGAAGTCATTCCCTCTAGAGCTATAGCCACTCTTTTGTAGCTTCAAGAATTTCTTGAGAGCCACGTCTTCATCTGAGTTATCCTCTTCCTTCTCAATCTTAGAGGTCTTCAAGGCTATACTTTTTTGCTTCTTTGGAGGTGAGGTTGTAGAAGCCTTTCTAGATTCATAGGTTAGGAGTCTTCCAATCACTTCACTCGGCTTCATATTCTTGTAGTCATTATTTTCTTCAAGTGTCGTCACCTTGGATTCAAACCGATTAGGAAGTGACCTCATGATCTTTTGCTTGATTTTCCTATTCGAGTATGGGTCACCTAGTTGATGGCTTTGGTTTACGATGTCCATCAACTTCACTTGGAAATCATTGAAGCACTCATGCTCTTCCATCATAATAGTCTCAAATAGAGTTTGGAGCACTTGGAGCTTGGAGTCTTTCACCACTTCGGTTCCCTCATGTGCCGTCTCTAAGATTTTCCAAGCTTCATGTGCATTTTTGGTGGTTTGGATGAGTTTATATTGACTCTCATCCATTCCACAAAGCAAAGGTTGTTATTCCACTTTGAAGCTCCAAACTCTACGATACTCCATTAAGCCTTGGGCTTAGGCACAATGCGTCTATCTCCAACGGTCATGGTGGGAGGTGTGTATCCATCCTCAATCACCATCCACACCCTATCATCTATTTCCGATAAATAGGACTCCATCTTCCCTTTCCATGAGGAGTAATTGTCACCCTTGAACAATGGTGGCCTCACGCTCAATGCTCCTTCTTTGCTAGTCCTAAATTCACTCATAGTGTTTGGGTGAATGTATGCAAATGAATGCAAATGAATGAATCAATTAAAACACACAAAAGCAAGACACACAAGCAAGAGCAAGGATCACCTAAGTATGTCTAGGAACCTGTTCTGATACCAATTGAAAATAAATATTACGTGCGTCTAATACAACCTAGAGGAGGGGTGAATGGGTTGTTAATCGATTATTACCAATTTTTCGATTAGTCAATGTTAACATATAAAAACCCAAACACATAACAAAATAAATCAAGTGTAAAGTGTATAAATTAAAGAACACTTGATTTTTTTCAACTGGGAAAAACCACAGGCTGATATATGCGCCACACACGGTCAACGAAATCTACTATATGAAAAGGAATTTACACCCTCAAGTGATTCTCAGACTAACCTCAGGCTATGGACACTGCCACTCGCCACTCTTGGTTCAATCCCTAGTGATATCCCCTGATACACTACTTTTGGCGTGAGCAACTCCTAATCTACCCCGCGGGCCTTTTACAGTGGTACTAGACCAATTGCTTGAGCATTATACACCAGTAGTCACAAGACTTTACTTACTTGTGCAACTTTACCTAGAAGCCACAAGACTTTGACTCATTGAAGAGAGTTAAAATGTCCAAGTGAATATGGCCATTATGATGCACAAATGCAAAGAGTGCTAGACTAAACACTAAATGCTTAACTAGATATTATAATGCAAATCAACATCCTAGTTATCAACAAAGTCTACATGTACATACATGAGACTCAATTAGATGCAAAGTGATTCTAGCAACCTAATTGTCAACAAACAAAGCCAATTCAACATAAGTTGTCAATAATCATGGCAACGACTAAAAACATGCAATTAACCAATGCAATCAAGGAATCTAACACATCAATGTCTCATTTAAGATCATATAGACTTAGCTAATGGGCAAAATAGTCCTAAATACTAGCTATCAACAAACAACTCATCTCAACCAAACATCAAAGACTCAATCATGTTATAAACAATATTAAGTAAAGAGTCATGCATTTAATCAACAACTAAATCCTCATCCTAAGAAAACATGTCATAAATATGAAACAAAAAGATTTAGAACATGTAAAGATTACCTAGTCAAAGAAATCAACACAACCCATGCTTGAATGATGCTAGGAAAATGCTAGATGATTATAGGGAGGTGTTTGGTTGAGTAAATATGAGTTCTTGGGAACTTCTCTCACTAAGATATGACTTTCTCTCACTTGGTTCAATTTTCGAGCTCATAAAAACGAGCTAGGAAGAAGAAAATGTATAAATAGCAATCCTAGAAGAAGAGACATCGTTTGAGAGAAATGGCCAGAAAAAGACAAATATACACCCTTGAATCTGCAGTCAATGTCCGCAGAATAAGGGCGCAGAATCCCAACAGTCGCGTTGACTGGGATTCTGCAGCCTTGATTTGCGCCCTAGGCTGCCGAATCAGGGCGTAAAAAGAAAAGTGATCCTCTGGTCTCTTTTTTGCACCCTTGGATATGTGGCCCCTAATCGCCGAATGAGGGCGTAAAAATGAAAAGTGATCCTCTGGTCCCTTTTCTGCGCCCTTGGTTCTGCAGCCCCTAACCGCAGAAATAGGGCACCGATTTCAAAAATGTTTTGCATCCTAATGCCTAAACAAAACATGGTATTACAATGAGCAAGATGCAATCAAATAAACATGCATGAAGGGAAAACAAGAACAAGAATACATGCATGAAAAAACACAAATGCAATCATATAAAGGCAATGAAAGTGAGTGTATGCTAAATGACATAGATGCACGAATCAATGAAACACCCATGCATGGTACCACAAGCAAGATAGATAAAGAAGCATGCAAGTGTGTGTGTGCACCTAATCTCTTCAAGAATCAAGGTCAAGACAAGTAATCTACCTTCCTTGAAGCTCTTGATGTCCACAATGAGGTCATTGGACATTTGATGAGGATTTCTTCAATCCTAAGCTACCCTTACATGTTTGAACCCCATTGTGGTTTGTCAACGAAATTAAGCTAATCAAAAAGTGAGGCACTTACAACATTCCCGAGGAATTGCCTTGAGAATGCCTTACTCAAAGCTATTTATGCTCGTTACTAGCAATCTCTCGAACCATCGAGAGCTTAGATCTCCTAGCGTTTGCGGGAAGTTGAGACATAGCAGGGTGTCATTGTGAATGTATTGGGCCATTGCACTTTTATATCTCTTAACGTGCTCTTTCAAGTCTGTGTCCTTTTTAAAATTTTCCACGTGTGGCATCCTTAACCTTTCCGGGAAGGGTATCCGGAGGACGCCGTTGGTGAAGGGGCTACCTGTTTCATCATTTGACACCTCATTGTGTTCATAAAGCTTAACTAGAGCATCTATCTAACACCGATTATTCTCATCTTCTCGGGTCAAACTTTGTATGAGTATGTCTCTATCGCCTTTTAGCTCTCCACTAGGATTGAAACTTTGACCTCGGTCTTTGTTCCTCGAAATCCAGTTTTTGGGTTTCACGGTCTAGACCATTCAGCTAGATTGTTCCCCTTTGGTGTTTGTGGCGATGGTACTGGTCACTTTCTCCAGATAACAACGACCAATCTCTTTGACGGGTACGCCAGCTAGGTCAGTTTTGATCTTGTTCTGCTTGATCGAAACCGTACCCCCCGCGTGAGCGCTCGTCTTCCTTAGGTTATCTACTAGCCCGGACCTATCTTTCTGACAAGGTTTCCAACCGGTCTGACGGGTTTCGACTCATTTTTAGTGGAGCGTCCAGTGTTGGGCCAACTACTTCAGAACGCAATCTGCCTTTCTGTTGGTCCGGTGAAGTTAAGCCTTCGATGGTGGAAAGGATAACCCCATGTTTAGCCATATCGAACATAAGTTGTTGTAAAGACTCCCGGAATCGATGGGCAATCTCCTCATTGGCGAGAGGGAACCGCTGAATGCCAGCCACAGCTGCTGATTGATTCTCGACTGTCAGAAAGGCATCTATGACGTTGAGAGTGGTGTCAACTCCCAACACGCCGTCTGGTAATTCCTTACTGTATTTAGAATCGCTGACATCTCTTTCGCTAGCCATTGTTTCACAAGGGATCTCAGAGATAAGTCCTGTCATCCCCCTTCTTCTAGCGCCAATTGTTGACGGTGATTTCTCGATGGTCAACCAGTCAACGATTTATGTTAGTAAAAACCTACAAATATCAATGCAATAAAAAGCATAACGAAAGTAATAAAGAGGACAATATACATGGTAAAACTCCGGTGATCAGAGAAACGTCCACAGATCATTGCCTTAGCAACTGATTCAAATCAACTATTTCGTAAAGTATTACACACTCTAGTCTCTTTTTCTCACTAAGATTTTCATATATCTTTTACTATATTTTTGCAGGTGTATTTATACATGGTGCCGCTAGGGTTTTGAACCGTGGCGTACAAGTAGATGAGTACAGAGTTAGTTTTAGGACTCTTTTCCTATTTGGTATTATCACGTGTTTAATGCTATTGATTCCAAATCCGCTTTGGACTATGATGGCTTGATATATTGGAGAGAAGATCTGTTTATTTCCTTGTTGGACTTCTAGTGGTTATGCAGTAGTTGACCCGTAATTTCTTTTCACAGTTGTATACCTTATATGCGGTGGAGAAACCCTTAATCTAATCGTTCATGTTTATGCCAAGTAAGGTCGAACAGACATGGTCTCTTACTCTGCTTACTCAACTTTATCCAGTATTGCCAGCCTTATTTGCTCCTTTATTAATGGTGTGCTGGTGCCACATGGCTTATCCACGTGGGATGCTAGTGTATCTTTTGACTGATCTTTAACTTCCTGCTTAAGTGGCAAGATTGGTCTATGCTGGCTGGTGATATGTATTCTTGGCGAATATTATATACAACATGTACAATTACAATAGCGTTTTTAAGAAGTTATAATAACTATAATAATAACATTTTTTATTAATGATATAACATCACTTAACTGCTATAAAAGAATAATTATAGCATTAAAAAAAATGAATTTATAGCATGAAAATAATGCTATGAAAATATAAAACTTTTAATTACACTGGCTGTCATGGCATGTAACTGAATGCTATTGTTTACTTTTGATAGCATTTTTCAGTTGCTATTATATGTGATATTTGTTGCAATGTATAGGCGCAAGTTTATAGCTCTCTCAGCCAATGTCTATTCATCCACTTTGCTATACCATTCTGCTATGATGTCCCCGGCACAGTCCTTATGAGCTTAATCCCGCTCTAGTAGCAAAACTTTTTGAACTCATTATCATCATACTCACCTTAATTGTCTATTGCAGCTTCTTGATTTTCAATCATGTCTCATTCTCAATCATAACTTTCCAATTCTTAAAAGCTTCAAACACCATAGCCTTGTGTCATATGAAGTAAACCCATACCTTCCTAGAATGGCTATCGATGTACGTGATAAAATATTGTTTACCTTCGGTCAATGAGACTAAAGCTGGACCTCAAACATCAGTGTACACTAGTTCTAACTTCTCATTTGTCGATACCTT
Source organism: Acer negundo (assembly GCA_035582765.1). NCBI lineage: Eukaryota > Viridiplantae > Streptophyta > Magnoliopsida > Sapindales > Sapindaceae > Acer > Acer negundo. The sequence goes on from CM069233.1 coordinate 14,207,121, forward strand.
TCCAGTCTTCTTGAAGCTCACTCGTTTATACTTCTCCATAATACAGCTCTTATAGAAATCTACCACAACAGATTTCGACCCCAGCAATTTACCTCTCAAATGTAGTCACCTTAGCCATTGACTACTCATATGCTCAAATAGGGATGGCTATTAGGGAAATGGGGATGGATATAGGTCCCCCCCCCCCCTCCCCATCCCTATCCCTATCCCTATTTTCCAAACCCTCCCCCATCCCCCAATTTCCCCATTTGGGGAAAATGGGGATGGGGTAGTTTTGGGGGGAGGTCCCCCCATCCCCATTTCCCTATTTTTCCTCATTTTTTTTTCTTATTTCCCCATTTCCACAGTCTTCCCCGTTTTCCCTATTTAAGTAAAAATACGTACTAAAAAAATACATAATCCGTTACAAAGAAGTATATAAGATTTAGGGTTAGGTTTTAAAGTTATAAAAAAGTATATAAACTTAGTAAAATAGAAAGAATAAAAATATTAAAAATATATATATTAATATATTTATATATAAGGTTTGGAGGAAATGGGGAAATGGAGAAATGGGGATGGGGAAGTGGTCCCCCCCCCCCCCTTCATCCCCATCCCCATCCCCATCCCCATCCCCATCCCCATCCCTACCCATTTCCCCATTTTCTCTCAAAACATTTCCCCCAAATAGGGATGGGAGAGTGAGGAGTTGGGTCCCCGAGGATAAATGGCTATCCCTATGCCCAAACCTCTGGTGTCACAAATTAGGATTCTCTTTACCTCATGCCACTGCGACCAAACCATACTTATCGCTAGTTGTGTAAAGAGACCTGTTCTTAGTTTTCTAAGCGACTATCATAGCTCCATTCAAGATCTTCCACTTATCCCTTAAGAAAATCGTCATATATTCATCTAACGATAGTTGCCCTATGGAGATCAAATTCTTCCACAAGTTAGGTACATGACTCACGTAATCGAGCTTCCAAACTAACTCATTCAATTTGATCCTTACATCTCTCTTCCCGGTAATGTGCATGCTTAATCATCACCAATATACACTTTAGCCAAACCTCCGAAGACGTAGTTCTCGAATAACTTCGTGTGAGGTGGCATTGAATGATGTGATTGAGACTAAAACCTAGGAATCCATCTTGCTATCCAAAGAGCAGATGAGGTCATCATTTGACTCCTTTGAAACACAATTCGCATTACTCTTGCCATCTTATTTCTTGGCGGACCTACACTCACTTGAGTAATGACCCATCTTGCCACAATTCTAGCACTCGATATTCTTCTTGCTTCACTGCAGTGTTGGATATGGATCGAATTTCCAATGGTTACCAAACTGGATTCAACTAATGTGGAGACTTCTTAGAGACGTGGGAAACGTTTGAAAGTATGAAATCGTGCTTAAAGGAGGCTTGAATACCTTGAAGAACTAAAACGGCTAAAGGGTGATGTCCCTAACACTGAGCATCAGACATCGGTCTAGGGAGCATTGTGCCTTACAAACACAAGTGATGTGCCTTAGAGACATATGTGATGTGCCTTAGAGACACGTGTGATATGCCTTGCACTATGCATCATTCTAGAAGGTTCCTAGGGCACTTGGAGATTCGGTCAAGGTTTCAAGCGTCATCCTTCGCTTGGGTGGGTAGGTCGGAACGGTGTTGTCCCGTTTGTCAATAGCGGGTTCCTGGATATTGGGCTAAGTCTGACGGTTATGGCCTGATACTTCTGGCGAATGGGTCCACGTGATGTTAGGTCTGACAATCGTGGCCTGATACCTCTGGCGACCAGGTGATAGTTAGGATCGGGTCCTAGTTGTGGCGGGATCAAAGTCAAGCCCAGTTGGGCTCAGGCTTTTTAGCGAATCGGGTCCTTGCTAGAAAGCAAAATGCTTTTCTGAAGAGGTAGCCAATTTTTATGGTTAACATATATATATTGTTTTTCTTGTTTTTTATTTTTTATTAACTGTTATTAGTAAAATCTGAATGACTAACATGTCAGTATTATTACCAAAAAAAATACGGTGATTAGATATGTCATGTTATCAAAGTCAACCGGAAAAGACTAACCTAAGTTGACTAATAGGTGATCTCAAGACCCGATCAAGTTTATCCAACCGATCGGGTGAAAATAACCCAATCAAGGTAACTATATCAATCAGGTAAATATGGTTAGATCGAGTTCAACTAGTCGATCGGGTCCAACTAGTTGATCGGGTCAAAGAGTTCGGTCGGGATTGAGTAACTGATCGGGGTAAGAGAGATCCAGTCGAGTTAGATAACTAGTCGGGTTAGGCACATGGAAGATGATAAATCCAAAACAACCACGACTCAAATACGCAGTAAAAGAGTCATACTCAAACAAGACACCTCGTAGTAGACTTTGATAAGGAAACAACTTTCCTTGAAGGTTTCAAAATCCTAATCAGGCAATAAATCCATCTCATTCAATGCGTCAGATATATAGAACATGATCAAGACGACTCCGATAAGTTAGAGTTCTATTATAACTTTACCAACTTTCCTTACCTGTATATCAAAAATTAGGGTACTATGCATGTATAAATAGACCCTAAAACTCCATTGCAAAGGTTAACGCAAAAAAGAGTACGCCAAAAATAAGAGAGAGATTGAGTGTGTAACCTAATCATTCATAGTAAAGTTTTTCTCGCCGTCTCCAGCAACCGTGGTTTTTTCTCCTTTGGGTTTTCCACATAAACTCTTTGCTTCGTGTGATTGTTCTCTGCTCTTTTCTTTATAGTTTGTTTACTGATTCATGTAAGTTTGTTGGACGTGTGGTTAAATCTGCATAATCCAGAAATCACCGTCAACACTGTCAATTTAAAAAATAAAAATTATTCTATTACAAATATCAAATTAAAGGATATTGAAAGGGCTATAAATGGAAAAAGTTAAAAATTTTATATTTGTAATAAGTCATCCAAAATAAAAAAAAAAACAAACATATCATAGTATCTTAATATATAATACTTATCCATATGTCTAATAAATTAAGATCCTATAAGACTTCTAATAAAAAAATAAAAAATAAATAAAAAAACACCACCTAACTCACTAAAGGAGTGATGAAATTTTGATGTTAACAGAACCTAAAATTAAAAGTTCAAAAATCTGAATCCTACACCTTAGAATTGCTACCAAGAAGTACATGAAATAATACTACTTGAAATAACATACATCTAATACTTTTTTTTATTAGTTACAATGATAAGAAATGCTATTAACCAAAACCAATTATATAGAAACACTAATTTTAATCTTATCATAATTCCTTTAGATAGAGATTTGAAAAATACTATGAAAAATTAACAAGTAATCATAAAATAAATTTAAACAATAATAAGAAAAGAACTAAATTGATTTAGCTCCAATTGTTTACATTTAGCGCTCCCTTTTCCTATCTTTTGTATTCGTTTCATGGGTAAAATTGGGATTTTAATGGTTTAAATAAGTGTTTCAGGTAATTAGGGAAGTTCAGGGGTATTGTTATCATTTTGGACAAATCAGGGGCTAAAGTAAAATATTTGGAACATTATTCAATATTCTCTGAATAAGAAGAAGCTCAGGAGGCCGATTGTAATTTGCCAACAAGAAGCAGCATCAGCGCCGTGTCAGCACGCTACACGACGCCGTTTTGCCATGCTTGCATCAGCCTGACGTCATCATGACGTCAGGTCGTCTTCAACTTTGAAACGGGTCGACTGGCGACCTGTCTGACCCGACTTGGACCCGCGACGAACCCGATCGTAACCTGGCCATTTTCGACCCTTTTCCGGGGCTTTTTCCGACGTTTATCCACCCATATCGATGACCCACGTCACTCCGGTCCCAATGGAGCCACTTTGGACCTCCCATTCACACAGTTTCTCTCTCCTCCAAGTCCTCCAAGTTTCCATGGCTACCAAGCTTGCATGCTCACTTCCAGCGGCTTCCTTCACGCTCAAATGCGACCAAACTCACGAGAATTCCGCGATTTCATGCCGAGGGAAAGTTCCAGCGTTCCAGAAGGCATCAACTCGAGGGAAACTTCCATTTTCAACCCACGACCTTCGCTGGAGAGACATAACCCGCAAGCCCAGGGGATCCAAACCAACGAGACCACCGACTTGGAGGTTATTTACGTCCAAAGCTTGCCCAATCCTTCCCTAATATAAATATACACTTTTCCTAACCTTAAACACGATCCCTAATATCCAATACTTACACCAATAAGCTTAAAAACCCTAGAATAGCTTAGAACTCTACCAACAACCCAACTTCACATTACATAATTCATGTGAATTTCCTATCTTGGAAGAAGAAGGCTTGGTGCTCAATTAAAGAACAAGAAGTTTACCAACTTTTGGTTACTTCTTACTCTCACTTCTCTTCCATCTATTTGTAGTTCATGAATATGTATGTGTAAAATACCCGCAATGTTGAGGCATGAATTTTATTGGACTTCATCTTGTAATTAATTGATCTTTACTTTACAATATCCATCTTGAGCTATTAATTGTTGATTGGAGTTTGATTGTATTGATACATGTTGTTAATTGATCATTAGTAACATGTAACCTTGTTTTCCAACATTGATTAGCTCTATTGGAGAGGATTTGGTTAGTAATTGTATGTCCATGCTTATTGACTAGTTCTCATGTTCTAGGTGGTAAACCCCTCTATTATTGTCATTCTATAACCATTAGTTGATGGTAATTTGAGTGGTAGGATTGTATTGAATATGTTATAGAACAAGTGTGCTTAATAGTGATCAATTAATATTATCCCTCATCATTTGCATCTTCACTCTTGCATAACCTTTGCAAGAGTTTTAGTTAAGTAATTTAGCTAATGATAATTTAGTTAGTTATAATAGATTTAGTGTAACTTAATTGTAGTGAATTAGTTGTTAATTTACTTGTTTACTTAGTTGTCAACTTAGTTAGTTTAGATTAATTATATTTATCGTGTGTTCATGCCTCTTTAGTTGTAGTTGTAGTATAGAAATTGCGTATTCGTGACCATAGGATTCATATAGTTTAGTTCTTGCATTAGTGTAATTTGATTTCCATGCGACCATCTCCCTTTACTTTTATGCAACTGTAATTAGTGTATATAGCTTGTTTATAGCATAAGACGTAGAACCGACTTAAGTGTACCATACTTCCTCGTGGGAACGAACCATACTTGCTGCTATACAATCGTAACGATTCGTGCACTTGCGGATAACAACCACACTCACATATTTTAGGGAACCATCCTGAGCGTGTCACAGAACCTGAAATTAAAAGTTCAAAAATCCGAATCCTACACCTTAGAATTGCTACCAATAAGTACATGAATTAATACTACTTGAAATAAAATACATCTAATACTCTTTTTATTTGTTAAAATGACAAGAAATGCTATTAACCAAAACCAATTATATAGAAACACTATTTTTAATCTTATCGTAATTCCTTTAGATAGAGATTTGAAAAATACTATGAAAAATTAACAAGTAATCATAAAATGAATTTAAACAATAATAAGAAAAGAACTAAATCAATTTGGGTGGAAAGATTATATGGACTGAGGTCGAACAAAGATGTCTTGACAAAACATGAGTATCTAGGTAAATGTTTGGTAGCAGGGTTGTGGGAGTTGCTTTCTCCTAGTCTAAAACCTGATCTCTTCGATCCCCAGTTCCTCTTCTCAAAGAAAACACAAGGAGGTGGAGTAGGGAACAGTGGGTTGGCACACAAATCTCAATATTTAAGTCAAAAGGGAACTGAGGGAAAAAACAAGGGGAATTAAGATAGGAGGAATTGCGTTTTAGTTCCTGTAATTTGCCTTAATCTGTGTTTAGTCTACATTTTTTTGGTATTATAACTTTTAGTCCTTCAGTGACAAAATCCATCAAAAGATAGATTCTATCATGCTAATCGGCCTAAATGACCGTATTGCCCCTGAAGGTTGCTGATGGCATGGAGAAGACAGTTTTACCCTTAATTAAAAATTAAAAAAATAAATTAAAAACAGATTTAATAAATAAAAAATGGTGGGGATTTATTTATTTAAAAAATAAAAAATAAAAATAATTATATAAAAAATAAGAAAAAAGTTTCTCTCAAACTAAAAATTTAAAACAAATTTTAAATAAAATATTTTAAATCTCCAGCATCCAAATCTTAGATGGATGGTGGGGATTTATTTATTTAAAAAATAAAAAATAATTATATAAAAAAAATGAGAAAACAATTTCTATCAAACTAAAAATTTTAAATAATTTTAAAATAAAATATTTTAAATCTCCAGCATCCAAATCTTAAATGGATGGTGGGGATTTATTTATTTAAAAATAAAAAATAATTATATAAAAAAAATGAGAAAACAATTTCTATCAAACTAAAAATTTTAAATAATTTTAAAATAAAATATTTTAAATCTCCAGCATCCAAATCTTAAATGGATGGTGGGGATTTATTTATTTAAAAATAAAAATAAAATTATATAAAAAAATATGAGAAAACAAATTTCAACCACAAATCCATACCAGAAAAATCATCCCAGAAACCTAGAAAATTTAAAACTCATCCCAGAAACCCAAATCATTATCATCCCTCTCCTCCACAACCACTGCCATCGACATCCATTATCATCATCATGGGAGATATTTCTTTTTGCCATTTACATCTCAATAGATTTATAGAATAATGCCCTTAACTTCTTCTCCTACAAAAATTCTTTAAATCCTCCCTATCATCCCACCAACATTTCACTGTCAAACCTTGCAACAACCCCATATACACATCATACACATACTATAATCATATTTTATTCGAATTCCAATATCTACTACTACCTTTACCTTACTTCTCTTTTCTGTTATCTTTTCTTTTATCTTTTCTTCTTTCACTGCGAGTGTTAATCGGTTGCCGATAGACTCAGAATGGATGAGGGAGAGTGAGATTTCATGTGGATAACCAAAAATGAATTTGAACAAATTTTAAGGGGTCATCTCATTCTCACCAACCTTGACAACCTTTACAACCGTCGCGTTGCAGAAGAAACATCTCACACAATTGAGATTATGCCTACTTTGCAGCCGTAACAGGACCTATTCAAACAAGGCACAAACTTTGCATCTGCTTCACTAGCATAACAGATGCAGCACAAGCTGTCATCATCGCTATCTCTTCCTTCCCCATCAACGACGAATCAAACGCACCATCGACAACGGATTTGGGGTTTTTTGATTTTGGGATTTTTAGGGTTTTTTATTTAGGGATTTTTGGGGTTTTTGATTTGGGGCGAAATATTGAAGGGATTTGATTTGGGGATTTGATTTGATTTTGATGGTACTCGAACCAGTTTTGATTTGGGGATTTTAATTAGTTTTATTTTTTAATTTAATTAGTTTTGATTATTATTATTATTTTTTTATAATAATAATTATTTTTTAAAAAAAATTTTAATTTGTAAATTACTATTATACCCTTTGGTCATATGAGATTCTATAACATTTGATGTTATTTTACCCTTTTACCCTTTTACCCTTGTTGACCCTCGTTGACTTGACAGAACCATAATAGAATTGAACGGTAAGGACTGGAATCCATATTATCAAAATAATGATGGATTGAAAGTTACAATACAAAAAAAAAAAAAAAAAAAAAAAAAAAAAAAAAAAAAAACTAAACGCAGATTAAAGCAAACTATAGGGACTAAAATACAATTTTCCCATTAAGATATCATGGAACTACATTCTCATTGGAGGATTCAACATATAAACAAGTAGTTAGGGGGACTATATGCTCCGGAGAGCTTACAACATGTGGATAAATAGCTAGAGAACTATATTCTTTAGAGAGATTAATTACAATATGTAGATAAGTGTAAGATTATGGAGCCAACCCTCATCTCACGGAGAGATGGGACATTTATAGAGTTTTGAGACGGTGGGTAAGTGAGAGGAATCTTTCTAAGTGGGAAGCAAAGGAAATCCCCCCATTAGATCTTCACCATTCCCTCAATTGCGCTTGTGGAGAATATGTGCCCTAGAGGGCCGAGATGCATCCATGTATGCCCTAGGGCCATCTGGATGCCCCAATGTCGCCTTGGTATCGAACATGGACTTCCTGATTGGCCAACTCCTCTCCTAGTGGACATAGGAGGTCGTTATCCTCCGCTGACGCGTCGAGAGACAATGTCAGTAGATTAGGTGCTGCATATGTCAGGGTGTTTTCCCCAAGCTCTCCCATTTAAACTTAGAAGCATTTATGTCATTCTTTTTGTTGGGAGGAAACAGGTACTACCTTTGTGAATTAAAGAGTTTACCCTCCATAAGGTTGAGATGGCACTCGTTTTGTCTGTTGATCTCTGGTGCCTTGTATAGCGGAGAGAATATCCTAGTCTTTGGAGCTCTTCTTCCTTCTTTGGTATGTGTTGTGGGCAGATTAAATGCCCACTTACAAACTCGTCCCTAGTGGACTTCCTCCTTCTTTGGGTGGTGTCTCCTACAAGGCTTAGGGCTTGTTTGTTTTTTGCCTCTAAAGTCTAAGAATGGTTCAGTTGTCTTGCTAAGACATTCTTGTTTGTTTTTCAAGTGATCTGAAGTCTAAGAAACCATTAAAAACGTTTGAGAAAAAAAAAAAAGGTAGAAATTTCCTACTTTTGTCTAAAGTATGTTGAGACTCCAATTAACTTTTTTTTTTGGTGCCCAAATTGCCCTATGCATAATGGTTTATTTCCAAAACCCGCCATCGACATAAGTCATTTGGCAGTTAAACCGTCTTCCAAAGGTCACTGTCGCCTGCAAGTGTGTTGTCACCACCCAGACCAGAAGCTTCAAAAGGTGACAGAGAACAAAACACAGGTGCCCAGTGTCTAGATCAGACACCATTGACGACGAAAAAAGAAAAAGAAAATAAAAAAGCTGAGATCGATGAAAATAAAAAAGCTGAGAACTGAGAAGAAGATGAGATTGATGATATGAAAATAAGTTAAAAAGAAAAGAAAATAGAAAAACTGTGTTTTTATCTTCTTTTCTTTCTTCTTCTCTATTTCTCTATTCTATGTTTCATCTTCTTCTTTCTTCTTTCATTTGATTAGCCGAGCCACTCACATATCTCTATCTCCTTTATCTATCTTCTTAATTTATTCTCTCTTTTTTTTTCCACTAAATCACTTGCACATGTCACACGTGATAAGCATCAGACATGCTTTCTTTCATATGCCGCCACTAACAATCAAGGGTATACTTGTCAAATTACAAGTTTTCATATGTTTTGGTTTTTAAAAAACAAACAGCTTAACACTTAATTCAAATATTAGAAAACCAAAAACAAACATGTTGCTCAAACTTCAGATTTCAAACCCAATTTAGAACTTTAAGTCTTTAGACAAAAAACAAACGTCACCTTACATCAGCCCTCGGCATGACCCTGCTCCTCATTGGACGGTGATTTTGTCTCTGCAGAGGCTTAGTAAGGCATATGTTAGCCCTAGTTTAGTAGCCTTTCCTCTGGTGTTTTGCCTAGGACGCGATTTTGCTCTAGAGGATCTGCTCCGATGGGACTACTCCAAAAGGACCATTGTCTTAGCGCTTGTGGAACCGAGCAAACAAGGGGCTCCCCTCTCCTCGGGTCAAGGACGTTTCCAAGAGGAGCTAGAGAAGCAAGTCTTTCACTTATTCACTAACTCATTTAAGGAGTGCAAAACTTTGGTGTTAACAGAACCTGAAATTAAAAGTTCAAAAATCTGAATCCTACACCTTAGAATTGCTACCAAGAAGTACGTGAATTAATACTAGAAATAACATACATCTAATACTTTTTTTATTAGTTATATTCATAAGAAATGCTATTAAACAAATCAATTATATAGAATCACTATTTTTAATCTTATCGTAATTCCTTTAGACAGAGATTTGAAAAATACTATGAAAAAATTAACAAGTAATCATAAAATGAATTTAAACAATAAAAAGAAAAGAACTAGATCGATTGGGGTGGAAGGATTATATGAACTGAGGTCGAACAAAGATGTCTCAACGAAACATGAGCATCTCTGCCTATGTGTTGGGCTTATTAGTGTATACCGGCCCATATTACAAGGGTAAAGGCCTATACAAGAAAATAAGCCCATATAGAGGTATCAAGTATCAAATAGGCTGAACGGTCCAAGGCCGTTTTGTGCAAGCTCCTCAGGTTGAGGGCCAACCCCGCATTCAACCTTTATAATCAACTTTATGTTGAATTTGTTTCGATTAAGAGTGACGATATTTACATCCTTTGAAAATCGTATGTACACCCCTTTTTATATTTACACCCCATTAATTTTTTAAAAATGCTATAAATTGTAAGGGCACCCCACGTATTACCAAAAACATCCTTTCTTTTAGTTTTTGATTAACCATTATAAACTAATAAATTATAAAATAATTAAAATTAAAAACATGGGAGGATACGCCTCCTTGCTTTTTATTTAATTTTTGTTTTAACTTATTTTTAATTTAACCGTATGGTTTTTTATCTATAAAACTATTTTATAATAGTTATTTGATAATTTAATTTAAATAACCACTGTTTAAATTAAACTATATGGCATTTATTGCAATGCTCTTCTTCTCTACAAAGCAAAGCAATCCATTTCACAGAAAAACTCTTGGATTGCCCAATACCTTTGCTGGGCAAATAATGCTCTATTCATCTCTATCGGTCTGTTATTAACTTATTATTATCAATATTAACTTTGCATTTTTACTTTACTTCCTAAAAACTCAACTGTAGATATCATAGTGAATAAAATTTAAAATTTAATGTAAAGCTTTTTAATATCTATTTATCTTTTTCATCGTCCGGATAAAATATCTCGCAGATTCTTGAAAAAAAAATATATCAATCGAAAGATATTCTACATGTTAAAAATGTTAAATTACTATATTAATATGATAGATTGACTGTATTTATAATTCTTTTAATAGTTTTATTTATGGGCAATATTGGAAATTTAAAAAATCGCTAATTTGTGGTGCATATATAGTTTTAAAGGGATGTAAATATCGTCACTCTTAGATTAATCCTCTAAAAACGACTCAATAGTTATTCATAACCGAGCACACTTCAAGACACCATAATTTATGAACATCTAATATTGTTTTGATACTTTTCTAATCATATACATATATATATATATAATAGACTTTTTTTCTAATTTGTATGTGTTGCAACACGTGGTAATCGTAAATGTTATTAATTTTTTTATTTTTTTAAAAATATATATAATCATATCATATTTATATATATATATATATAATAATAGAGTTTCACCAGTGTCATATGGCGCCGTATAAGAGCTTTAGAATTAAATGTAATCAATTAAATAATTAAAAAATACATTAAAAAATAATTGATTGAAACTTATTTAATTCAATTAAAATTATAGGTATATACATTGAACTTCTTAATTTTCCCATTAATCAAATCAGCTCAAAAACTATTCAAAAATGAAACTTATATACATTGAACTTCTTAATCTTCCCATTAATTGAATCAGCTCAAAACCATTCAAATTCAATTAATCACATGACCATGTCCTCTCTTTCTCAATATTTCTATAAATAGTCACTCAAAGCTATTGTCTGATTATGTTTTTGATGTTTGAATTAGAATTATAAGACTATAAGTAATCAAGACTGTTAGTTGTGTTTTGAGTTTTCGAAGATATGTCTTACAAGCTTACAAAACTATATAGTTGTTAATGTTATTTTCACGTTTACATTTTACATTATTATATTAGCAAATTTTTGAATTTTAGTAAATTTAAACAAGTACTATATCACTATTTTTTACAGGCAATCGACATTAAACTTTTTGGGTCCCTCAACAGAGATGATTTGAAGAAAATCTATGGTAAACTGGTGATGACTTCCCTAAATGGATATCATTCCCTATCTTTTTTAAGAGATAATTAGTAGTAAATCAAAAGTTTATATTTCTTCGATTATTTCATTTTTGATAATCTGTCTTTTGCAGCATTGCCTACATGTCTCCTAGGTTACTTTGAAGACATGAATTATATATTTTTATTTTTTATTTTGAACATGAAGAAATTGATTTTTTTGTTGATTAGCTTTCGTTTCAAATTTTAGTGCAAATTATGTAAGGAAATTGTGTTCAAGCTTTAATCATACAGTTCATGTGCTTTGTGCTTTATGATATGCATTTTGACGTTCCTTTGTTGTTTAAGTGTAATTACGTAATACTTTGATTGGCTCTTTTAGGTGAAATGGTTGAACAAAGAATTAAACAAATTATGGCCATTTGCTACAGATGTAAGTGTCTGTATTGATTTAATTTAGCTTTTATATGAATGTGTGTTTTGTGCACATTTTGATTTTGTTGTCAACATTTTTATGATTTTATTTATTTTGTATGGTTCAGAGACTTTTCCTATGAGATGAAATTTTCAAGTTTGTATGCATTCATTACGGTTTTGGATGAGTTTAGATTGTGTCCTTATACTGTTACGATACTATTTAATTTATTTGTTTTGGATTTTAAGTTTTGTAGGAGAAATCTTGGTACTCTCAAGTGCAAAAGGAACCAAGCGCTATGACTGTTACGAGAATATTCATTCCCAAAGAAATATCATTTTTTTTAATAATCAAAACCCGAGCATTATGCTTTATATTATTAGAGGTTAAAATACTCTCAAAGATTTACAAGCGATTGGAATATGAGCATTCATACCATCTAACAACAACTTATAACCTATTGAGGTTAACATGACTTATGTAACTAAAGGAAAATTCCTTTTCTTTTTAAACATGTATGTATCAAAATTTTGGGTATAAACAACACAATGTTTTATAAGCAGTTTTTAATTTAAAGCTCGTGCAACGCTCGGGTTGGAAAACTAGTATATAATAATAATAAACTTTTTTTCTACTTTTGATATGATTGCAACACGTGGCAATCATAAATGTTATTAATTTTTTATTTTTTTTTAAAATATATATAATATAATAATAATAATCAAATAATAATAATAATAATAATAATAATAACTATAATAGACTTTTTTCTACTTTTATTGTGGTTGCGACATGTGGCAATCATAAATGTTATTAATTTTTTTATTTTTAAAAAATATATATAATCATATATATATATATATATTCAAGTCAGTGCGCATTGATATAACTTTGTCAATGCGCATTGATATAACTTCATCAGTGTGTTGAATGTGAATCATTAGATTTATATACTTTGACTCAAAGTGTATGCACTTGTTAAAGCTTCTCCATAATCGGTGGTTCACATGCATTGGTAGTAATATAATTACATCAGTGTACATTGATGTGAACAGAACCGTATATATATATACATAATAGACTCTTTTTCTACTTTTGATGTGGTTGCGACACGTGGTAATAATAAATGCTATTAATTTTTTCATTTAAATATATATATATATATATATATATATATAATAAGATAGACTTTTACATAACAATCATAAATATTAGTGATCCATATGCTGATATAGTTACATCAGTGCGTACTGATAAACAGGATCTTATATATATAAACTTTTTTTTACTTTTGATGTGGTTGCGACATGTGGCAATCATAAATGTTATTAATATTTTTTATTAAATATATATAATCATATATATATATATATAAATGTTCAAGTCAATGCGCACTAATATAACTTCATTAGTGTATTGGATTTAGACCATTAAATTTACATACTTTTACTCAAAGTGTATGCACTTGTCAAAATTTATCCATAATCAGTGGTACACATGCATTGATAATAATATAGTTACATCAATGCGCACTGATGTGAACGAGACCGTATATATATCATTATATATATATATATATATATAATTTTTCTATTATCAGTTCATCCTGGTATAAAATATATCAAGACGAAGAATGTGGACCATTAGATTTACATACATTGACTCTAAGTGTATACCCTTCTAAAAACTTCTCTATAATCTATTGTCTACATTCTTCGTCCTGATATATATATAGAAAGACTATATAAATATATATATATATATATATATCTAAAATGGAACCTCACATTAACACGTGTCGTCATGTGGTTGCTTTATCATTAAATTTGTATTAATTATTAGTTATAAATTTATATAATATACAAAATTAATTGTATAGATATATAATTATATAATATATAAAATTTACACAGCCATTTTGAGATCATTAAATGATAAGCTAAATTCTACGGGATGGATCCAATGTATGGTCATTGGAATATTCTACGGTTTTTAATTTCATAATATAATAATAATATACTTTTTTTTAGACTTTTGATATGGTTATAACGCGTGGTAATTATATATTATATTATATTATATTAAAATAACTACTTTTCATATAGACGCGACATGTGGCATCTTTTAATGTTTATTTTTTCTTCAAATATTTGAAATTAAGTAATTAATCATATATATATATATCACATATAATATAATAATAATAAATAGCTACTTTTCATTTAGGAGTGACACGTGACATTATTTAATGCTAGTATTAAATATTTAATTTTAATAATCATATATAGCTACTTCTCATGTGGAAGTAACATGTGTTATTGTTTAAGTAATTAATTAGTTATATATCATATAATAAAAAATAAAAAATAAAAAAGATTCTTTCCGTATCCTATAATCACCATCCATTTTTTTGTAACCGATAATCATATCAGAATTGTTTATAAATGATATTTTAAGTTACAACTTAAAATACTTTATATACATTTAATAAAAATAACTACATTTCATGAGGGAGTGGCATTATTGGTCTCTAAATGGTTGTTATTATGATTATTGGTCTCTTAATGGTTATAATTATTATGATCAATAATACCAAAAACTCATCTTATTCTTTTTTAAATATACATGCACTATTGCTCTCTTAGGAGTCGTTTGTTTTTTTTATCTGAAAACTGAACAGTTCTGAATTTTTCTAAATAATGAATAGAGACTGAAATCTGAACCTGAATGACACGTTTGTTTTATCTTTTCTCACATCTGAATGTATTGTCAATATATTTTTTTTTTATAAATAAAATTATCTGAAAATAAGTAATTTTACATTTATACTCATACTAATTAAAAAAATGTAATTTAACATGCATCATTCTTTATAAGATATTAAATGTCTTTCTGCAAACAAAGTTCAATTTAACAAAATAAAAAATTCATCAAAGAATATAATTTTGTATATTCTGCAAACAAAATTTAAGTTCAATTTATTGTCCAAAAAAAAATTAAGTTCAATTTTGCATATTATCCATGTTTCCAGTGTATATAATTCATGAAACAATTTTTATTTTTTTGGTTTCCTAGATCATATGCACCAGAAACCAAAAAAAATAAGTTATTGATTTTTTTTTTCTTTGAAATAAGTTCCTAAATTATATGCAAATATATATATATATATATATAAACAATTATTCTATAACATCTTCAAGCCACTGAATATACTTAATATGACAAACAAGTTTATTGGGTACTACATGAATAGTTAGATAAAAAAAATTTTAACAAAAGTTTTTACTGAGATTTGGTAGGAGAGATATTCAATTGTTCAATCCCGAGAAAATCTCAGTATGAGAAGTGATTAGTTTTTTTTGTTTTCTTTTCTAAAACCGGTTCAAAATAAGAAATATGTTAAAAGAAAGAATCATACACCATATCAAATTAGGATAAATTTGAAAATATATCTTTTTTTGGAGGATAGACTTGGAAGAGAATATTTTAATTATAATCCAGTGATTTTTAATTAAGTTAAAAGTCAGGATTTCTTACTATGTATTTTAAGTTGTTTTTTGATATTTTTAAATTATTTGACCACTTAAAAAAACAAATAAAACAGCTTATTGAGTTCAATTCAGACCCATTAAGTTTTAAATGAAAAAACAAATGACCCCTTAGAGGTTAATATCATGATTAATAATAAAACACCATAATCCCATCATATTCTCCTTTAAATCAAATTTTAAATTTAGACAATTAAACCACATAATTATAATACGTCAATCACAATCTTTACTCAAAATCTCTCTCCTCTCCTACCATTTTCTCTATAAAAAAAAACCAACAAAAAATCTCATATTTTCTCCATCTCATTCTATTGGCTCTCACTCACATAAAACTCAAAACACCCAAAAGGTGGGGAATTGGATTGTGTTGGGTGATGATAAAATGTTAGGCGGTGAGAAAATTATTTCTACGGCTTTTTTTAATATTTTAATTTTATTATTTTGTTGAATAATTTTAATCTTAGTTTTTTTTTCTATTCAATTCACGATGATTCAAAAAGTCGTACACCATTCTCATATATCATTTTCTTATTAAAACAAAGCGACTCTATCTGTTTTTAGATTCAAACACTTTATAAGTAAAAAAAAAAAAGCTTTTGGATTAATTATTGTTGTGACGTATTTTGGTTTCTTTATCATGTTTGTTTTGGTCAGCAAAACTTGAAACATGGAATTTAAACATCGACGGAATTAGATTTCCAAGTAGATGTTCATTATGGTGTTCCATCTACGGCTTCGATTGCATTGTAAGTTGAATTTGGAAATATCGTGTTATTTGTTGATATTTTTAAGGTTTTGTCCAAATTTGATTCTTTACGTACATATGCTAAATTCTTTGTTTTTTTTTTTTTTGGAAACGGCTAAATATTGCATGTTTATCACATTGCAGGGATGAAAAATTAAAATTATTGGTGGTGATTGCATTGAAGGAATTCTCATGTCTCCAAAGCAATTGGCTTTCAAAAACTTGGAGGTTTGATAAAAATAGAACTTGGTGACTTTTAGTATCGATTTCGATGTTAAACATGTAATTATTGTTATTATTTTAATGAGAAAGGTAGACTAATGAATATTCTAACATATATGTACTCTTTGCATTGCTTTATTGCTACCATTTTGTGAATTCAATATATAATTTTATGAAGGGTTATTTAATTTAAATTTATAAATTAATGGAAGAATATTTTTTGTTTGAAAGGAAAAAAAAAGTGAGTCATGAGAAAAAGAGATTCTCCATCTCTTTTGAAAAAAAGAAAAGAAAAATAAATTATATTATTTTATTATAACAATTAATAACTAATTAATATATACTTTTTAGAATGAAACTAATTAATAGATACTATAAAGATGGATGAAATATTATTTATCGATGAAATTTATATAAAATGTTTAAGTAATGAGAAGATGCGACTTTCAATCTTTTCAGAAAAAATATAATAAAATTATATAATAAAATTTTTAATTAATTATGGGATATGAAATGTTAGTTGGAGATTGTTATCATAATTTAATTAATTATGGGATTGATTAAATGAATTTATTCATTATGGGTTGCCTCTTGAATTTGTATTTATGGGATTGATTTATGATTTATGGCCTAAGATTAAGCCTATTCATGTTCAAATTCTTATTAATTATTGTTTTTTTTTTTTTAAGTATTATTAATTAGTGATATATATATTAATATTTGGTAAGTTCTAAAGACAAGCCCTAAATTTTTATTAATTAGTTATCTACATACAAATTGTTATAAATTAAATAAAATAAATAAGAACATAATAGCATAAATATAAAGTAAGAAAGGAGAGAAAATAGTAGCCCAAGAAAAGAAATTCTTTTATTCTTCAATACTTCTCGATCACTCATACATCAAGATGAAAACTCTTATTTATAGCTTTACAAATCTTTACAATCATAACTTACACAATAATGGATATAAATTACAACATAAATTGACCATAAATCATTTGGGTGTTACAAGAGAAGTTAGGAAGATGATAAGCTTGATTTCTTAATGTAGACATCCACTCACATTAAATCATTGAATAATGTTTCATAACACTCCCCCTTGGATGTCCATCATATAGAGAATATGCCTCATTAAAACCTTTGCTAATAAAAACCCAGTGGAAAAAAAAAAAACTAACAGAGGAAAAAGAGTACAGAATTCATCTACATATCAAATTAACCTCTGAAGGAATTTGGGGTACAAAACTGTCTCGTTAAAACCTTATTAGGAAAACCCTATGAGATAAAAACCTAGTGAAGGAAAAAGAGTACGGTATGTACATTTTTCTCCAAAATCAATATCTCCCCCTGATAAAGTGATAAATACGCTCCCCCTCATTCTGACGTACATGCTTTAATATTTTGCAAAGATATTGCATCCCGATATTTTGTACCAAGATTTTATTTGTTGAAACTGGTAGTGTATTTATAAAACTTATACGTATCTTTTATCACCACCTTTTTAGAGATCATATGTAAAGAACTTTAATAAAATTGATTTCTGAATTGGTCCAACTTGTTATATACAACATCATGTTATTTTATTATAAAAACACAAGTTGAACCTATATTTGGTACTTCATGACCTAAAATTCTTCAATAACAAGAGAAGATCATACACCACTTTAAGTTATGGAATAAATATCGAGGAATCCATTCAATGTGTTTTATCCATGGAAAAGTACTTCAGGACATTTTCCTTACATATGTTGACTCATGTTTAATGTCAAACTTATTAGCTGAGACTAAATATTATTTTCCAAGACTTTTCATCTTTAAAAATTATTCCTTTGATATATATAATTTATAAACTTAGCATAATTTTTACTAAGCTTTACACAATCAACATATAATTATTTTACAACGACGAATACACTACATGCATTCTGATTGTTTAATTTTCACTATACAAAACTTCATGTAGCTTTGAATAACCTGCTTCAGACATTTAAATCCTTCGAGGATTTTTATTCATTGTCAAACTAGGTTTCTGCAATAAACCTTTTATCTTAATTCGTACGAAAAATATTTAATAAGTTTGATGTCATCAAACATGTGGACTA
The DNA here is from genome assembly GCA_035582765.1 of Acer negundo. NCBI lineage: Eukaryota > Viridiplantae > Streptophyta > Magnoliopsida > Sapindales > Sapindaceae > Acer > Acer negundo. The sequence continues at coordinate 14,226,028 of CM069233.1, forward strand.
CAGGTCCAAAGCTTTCAAGTTTTACATTAATATAGCTTTGTCTTTTATTTGCTAATAATTTATATGTCGACATTTCTATAATTTATAATATAAGTCTTTCATCATTTTTCATAATATGCAAAGCAGATAAATTATAATCTCAATTTCTATACCAATATATTTCATTATGATTATATAATTCATATACCTCTTCAAGGGCTTATTCTAATAACTTTACTGTTAAATATACACTATACATGTCTTTCTATACAAATATCTCTCCAGGAGAAGTATAATCACATTAAATTTAATACAAGTGCCTCTATTGGGACAATTGAAATTCTTTTATTTTCTTCAACGGTCTCATAGGGGAGATTAACATTTCTATATGATTCTTCATGATTTTGTTTTCACTTATGATACTAGCTCTTCAAGAGTTTAATATGATAATGATTTATCTATCACTCGAGTATTATTTTAAATATGATCATAATTTTTAAAATTCCAGTTCTAGGAACCATATCCTTTGAACCAAAATCATCTTTTATGACTTTGCTGTCTAACAGATGATTTTTACTGCCATTTCATAAATTGTTCTACAGGAACAACCACCCGGGTTTATATATTGACAGAATGTAATTTTATTATTTTATTTGAATCATCTGAAAATTTATTTGCATATCATGCAATTCATAGGATGATGCATACCTTGTAATTTTACGTCGTTTATCAACTTATGATATTTTCCCCCTAACGACGATAAAATTTACTTTAAGGAATTATATGCATCATAATAATTTTATACATAAAATCATTTATTTTGTCATATTGTCCTTTAAGGACTAATTTACATGGTCTTATTGTCTTTCAGGGACATTCACTAGCAAAAACTAATTAGTTATGAAATGGATATCCATATAAAATATTTCAATATTTCGATGCATCGTTTACTTTTAGTAAAGCTTATTGTCCTTCAGGGACATTCACTAACATGTAATCATATAATATAAGAATACGATAAATTCTTTTGGCACGAGACAAAATAAATTAGATATAATAAGAACTTCAATTCTTCAAATTTCATGTTCTTATGTCAAGTTCTTAAACACTCACATGTTTTTTTGGAACTTCTGGTTCGTGTAGGAACTGCTGGTTCATAAATGTAAAATCATATGTTTAAAGCTTCGCGTTCTTAAAATAAAATCACAATTTTACTTTTCAAATGAAAAGAACTATTATTATATCAAATTTAGAACTTCTAGTTCTAATTAAATTTGATATCAAAAATTAAATACAGAACTACAAGTCTAATTAGTTTGAAATTGATAACATCGGATTTTAATAAGATAAATATTCAGAACTTCAGATTCTGATTTGTATTAATATTAAGAGCTTAAGCCTTTGTATTTTCCTTTTCAAATATTTGAGTAGCCAAATATTCATCTAGCAATAGAAATTTAGATCATCTTTTGATTCAAAACTTCAGGTTCAAATTTCAGAACTTCGGGTTCATATTCAACAATTTATATTCAAATTTAAAACTGCAGGTTCTCAATTGGATTTGATTTTGAAACTTCTGGTTATATATATATTGATCAACTCCAATAACATTAAGAACCACAAAAAAATAAAACTAAATTTATTTTTTGATGTGGAAGATCCAACGTAGTGGCAACCACAGAGCATACTCATAAAATTAGTTGTGTGGAATAAATTAAATCAAAATAACAATGAGTAAATTATATTGAAATACTTACTTGGCCGGATATGATCTTCTTAATTGTCTAGGGACAATTTTTTATATTGTAGATCTTCCAGATCTAACAAAATACAAATTGTCAATTTTCATGTAATTTGTTTTAACTTTGTGTCATATATTAGCTCTTCTGGAGTGTTTATTATTCTTGCTAAAAATCAACAAAATATTTTAGATATAGCAAGCAAACTTTTATAATTATTAGAAGATGTATTTTACATCCTTTCAATCTTCTTGCTTTGTTAAGGTGTTATTCCACTTCTGGTGGAACAATTTAAATTTCTTTATAGTGATCATCTTGACATCAATAATTATTTGATTATAACAATATCCACTATCATCACCATCACTATATGTAACATTCACTTCAAGGAATGATATTGATCAAATTGGGTGATTTAAATGATTTTATAATCAAAACTAATTATTTTGTTCAACCATGAAAACCATGATATAAACTAATAGTATGTTCAAATACATAAGTTATTAATATTGCCACTTCTAGAGCAAATTTGAAGCATAAAATAGTGAAATATATACTGCTACTTCTGGAACAATATTTAAAACAATATAGACTCATTATGTTTCATCGATCATGTTTTTATCTACTTGGTGATCAAAACCATTTTTAAGCAAATATATATAAGGACAAATAATTCGTTGATGATAAGATATTTCTATTAGAAAAGAACAACTATACCTTTTTTTTTTAACAAATAAAATAAAATATAATTCATGATATATCATACAATTTACTAAAAACAACAACAAATATCTAGCATGATATGAAGTTGTTTTCATGACTTGTTGCAACTTGTAATTACAAGTTTAATGCTAATATAAATCAAAGCATTAAGAAAAATCCCATCTTTGAAAGAATAATGGAATATAAATATTATATTACTAAAACCATATGAATGTAAATCAACTTAAAATAAAACCAACAATTTTAAAATACAAAAATCAATGAACCGTAAAACTATATCACATGGTGAATAAATTCAAATGTTAATGAATAAACAATTGAGACATTTTGTGATTAATAGGTGTGTGAAATATGAAAATTTATATTTTTCTAGTATATGAAAATATAAGATTTCACACCTTACATAGTAGTTGGGTCTCTTAATGTGAAATATAAATAACCAATACAAAATAATAGATCAAAAATGTCAGATTCATGATCATGTGAAATATAAACTACCAATTATAGATAGATAGATCAAAAATGTTTGAAAACAAAAGACAAATTACTTTTGCACTTTTTGGTCATTTTAATATCGAAACTTAATGTTTTATTATATCATAACCTTATAGTTATGATTTGCAATTCTAGAACTACAGGTTCCAAATAAAATTCATATTTAATGAAAATGTTGAATTCCATCGGAACTTCAAGTTCATATAGAAACTTCTTGTTTATAATTGTAAACCATGAGTTGAGAACTTCGGGCTTCAAAATTAATCACATATGTCGAAAATCAGAACTTTGGGTTCTTATTCGATAATTCAAAATTTTCATATTTTGGTTTGATTGCAATCCATATTTTCTAATGAGATTATGTTAAACTTCAAGCTTTTTAATTTTGTAATCTCCAAACACTAAATTGAGCTTCAAGCTTTTCGATTTTACAATCTTCGGACATTAGATCAAGCTTCAGGCTTTTTGATTTAACAATTATCAAATATATATCAAATCGAGCTTCAGGCCCTTTGATTTTGTGATATTTGGGTTGCAATATAATTAATTTCATTTTTGCAATCTTCTAGTTGCAATACAATCATTTTTTTTCTTTTATTGGCAACGCAATGAATATTAAGAACAAAATTAAGAAGAGAAATAATATAAACTATTTTTTTTTCTTAGCCCAAAATTAGAGAAAGAAATACTTTACAATTGTTTTGATCTCTTGGTCTCATCAAGAACTCTCGGCCTCATCAAAACATTGTTATCTCTCTTATCACTTATCGAATTTGGATCATATGACATCTTGTCTTCAAATAATAAACTTTCAAATCTGAAACTTGAAACATATAATGGTTAGAGACTCGTGCTGATAACGTGTTATAAAATAAATAAAATAAACAAGAACATAATAGCATAAATATAAAGTAAGTAAGGAGAGAAAATAGTAGCCCAAGAAAAGAGATTCTTTTATTCCTCAATACTTCTCAATCACTCATACATCAAGATGAAAACTCTTATTTATAGTTTTACAAATCTTTACAATCATAACTTACACAATAATGGATATAAATTACAACATAAATTGACCATAAATCATTTGGGTGTTACAAGAGAAGTTAGGAAGATGATAAACTTGATTTCTTAATGTGGACATTCACTCACATTAAATCATTGAATAATGTTTTCATAACACAAATATCTTTATATCATATCATATCATATATAAATATATAATAATAGATTTTCACAGCGCCATATGTCGCCGTAAGGGAGCTTTAAATTTAAATGCTATATATTCATTTATATATATATATGATATTAGATTCATTTGATTTTCTAGCTTTAAATTTTAATTATATTGATCATTAAAACACTATCTATATGGAAAATGAAAAGTTTCAAAACTCAAATTGGAATCTAAATCAATGTCTCATTCCATTCAAATTTTATCTTAAGAGAGTTTTTGATTTAAATACATTAATTTCTATCTATATTAACAAATCAGGTCAATAGACAATTTGTATTAATACACAAGTTAAATAGGCACTCGTGATTACAATTAATAAATCAATTATTTAAACCATCCTCTCTCTCTCTCTCTCTCTCTCTCTCTCTCTCTCTCTCTCTCTCTCTCTAAACCATTTATGTTCTCTCATCTTCCTCAATTCATCCAAAATCTCATATGTTTTTTTCCATATCATTCCATTGACTTTCTCGGCAAACTCAAAACAAACAGTGGAGAATTGGATGTCGTTGGGTTGTAAGAGGAATTTCTATAGATTTTATTATTAATTTTTTTTAATATTTGGTTGAATAATTTTAATCCTTTAGTTATAGTTTTTATTTATTTATTTTAATCTCACTTTTTTTCCATTTCATCCTATTGACTCTCTCTCACGAGCAAACTCAAAACAAGCGGTGGGGAATTTGATGGCGTTGGGTGATGAGAATAATTTCTACAGATTTTGTTTAATATTTGATTAAATAATTTTATTTTATTTTATTTGGAGGAAACGCTTTAGTAGTTAAAAAGATAATTTTGGATTGATCATGAAATGTTAACTTTGGCGGTCTTGGATTTTCAATTAACTATCCATTAAGGTGTTCATTATGGAACCATCCGGTAAAGCTAGCATTTTACTCATAACCATCAATGTAGAAAATTAATGAACTGGTCGAGACTTATGATGTGTTTTGTATTTAAGAACGATGGATTCGATAGACATATTATTACTATAGATAAATATTATGGTTATATTCTTGGTTCTAAGTGTAACACTATATTTTCTCTTAATAAAAATATCGTATCTACTCCGGTTTTTGGGTATCCAATACACGATTTCCCCGGATTTTTTAAAGGTAATATACACATTTTTTTTGGCAGTTTTTTTCTTTATTTCTTTTAACCTTTTTGTTCTCTTTTCTTTTTGGTTTTTTAGAATGTATTAATTATGCATTTAATACAGGATTATTATTTCAAAAATAATTGTTTTTGAATTTTAATTATCCATATAAATGATAATAAATAAATATTTTTTAAAGCATCAATTATAATACCAAATTAATAGTAATCCGATTTTTTAAAAAGAATTAATGATAAATTCTAAAAACATATTAATTTTAAGATATTAATGATATTATGATAACCTAACAAATAATTAAAATAATGGTTTCAAAAATTAATAATAAAATAATAGTTTTTGCTCAATTATTAATAGTAACACATTATAAACATTAATTATTATATTTAATTCAATAGATTCATTTTCTAAATATATGAAATTCACTCTTAATTATATATATATAATAATAAATAATTATTTTTTATAAGATAGTAAACAAATAACTCCTACTACTATTTGCATCTCCATAAAATTCTTCACATTCTTTTATTGAATCATCTATGAGACGGATGCTTACAAAAAAATCTAATAAATAATTTATTTAAAAATATATATTTTTTAAAGAAACTAAGTGTGAAAAAATAAATTAATTTATCACTTAGTTTGACAATATCCTCCATGGAGTTTTTTTTTTTTTTTTTTTTTTAAATTAATACTTCTACAGGTATTTCTAGAATGAGCATTTTTATAATATATATATATATATTTTTTTTTTTTCTATTATCAGTTCGTCCTAACAATAAATATATCAGGACGAAGAATGTGAACCACTAGATTTACATACTTTGACGCAAAATGTATGTACTTGTCAAAATTTCTGCATAAATTGACAATATAAAGATTGTATATATATATATAGTATTTTCGAGTAAATTGGGGTGTATTTAGAGGTTTCAAAATTTTAATTTATTGAAATGAAATTTTTTAAGAAAATAAATGAGAAAAAAATGGATTGTAAATAGCTAATCTCAATAGTTATTTATCTCTATATAATTATAAATATTTATAATTCTTTTTCTATTTTTACCCTTTTGTTTTCTTTCTTTTAGGTTGTTTATAATGTTTTAACTATACATTAAATACGATATGATTATTTCTAAAAATAATTTTTTTTGAATTTTAATTATTCTTATAAATGACGGTAATTAAATATTTCGCAAAGCAAATTAAAATATTAATTGTATTACCAAATCATGATAACATAACAAAAATCAATAATATGTCATTATATATATATATATATATATTGCTAAAGAAATAGAAAGCTTTTCAATTAATACAATAAATAATTTTTAATTAACCTATATAATAAATTAAATAATCCTTAAGGAATTTGTTCAGCTAAACTGAAATAATGGTGATAGAAATTAAGAGTCTATGTTTATTAATGATATTGAAGACAATAACCATCATTATAATTGACAATTTTTTAATTAAAATCAGATTCATTAACTATTTATGAACCGATTCATTTTGCTTTGTTGTTTTATAATTAGTTTTTTTTTTTTTATCATAATATAATTAGTTTTTTATTAATAATATCAATAATTCAATCATTAATGAATTTAACGTTACAATTCAATGAACTTTTTTTTTTTTTATAAGGTTGTTTGGGGTCGGGATCAACCAAAACCCAACAATTTATTAAAGAAAAAAGAAAGAGAACAAAAAAGAACAGAAAACAAAAGAAGAAAATAAATCAACAGAACCTAAAAGAGGGTCTGCTACAAAAATCATTAAAAATAAAAGGGTTGCAAAAATTCGGAGCGTTCCACCACCATATAGGAGAGACGAAACTGGGGCTTCTGGAAGCTAAACTATCTATAACTTGGTTACATTCCCGATAAATATGAGTAACAGCAAAGTCCATTTGAGAGATTAAACTCAAACATCTATCCCAAGCGGGGCGCCAACGCCAAGGAACCATACAAGACCTAAAGCGAAGTATATCCACTACAAAAGTCGAATCACTTCCAACCATAACCGACGCCAGCCAAAAGCCCAAGCATAATCAATAGTGTGTACGGCAGCGGCCAATTTAGTCTCAAAAGCAAAGCAGACACCAAGAGGGATAGCAAAACAACCTTTAACAAAACCTCTACAAGTGCGAAAAACCCCTGCACAACCAGCAAGATCAGAACTACCAAAAACAGCTCCATCTGTGTTAACCTTAAGACAACCCAGCGGAGGAGAGCACCAATTAACTTCTAAAATATGAGGAGTTTGGAAGGACGACTAGAGACATGAAGCCGATGAAGAGTCTGAAGCTCAGCCACTGAATTCTTCATAGTGCCAAACTGAAGGGAGTATGCCTTGCGAACGGAACCCCAAATCAAGGAGAGAGCATTTGCAAAAACAGGCTTGTCACCCTCAAAGGTAGCTTGGTTCCGGAGGAACCACACCACCCAGAAAACCATGATGATAGAAACCTGCCAGAGAGCTTTCAGTTGAGTGCTAAAGACAACCCTCATTGCCTCTTGCCAAAGGTCCAAAAAAGTGCCATCCAACTTAATCTTATGGCCAAAAGTAGAGGATACAACATCCCACAACCCACGAACAAAAGGACAGTCAAGAAACAGATGTCTTAAATCTTTCTCTGCAGCACAACAAAATCGACAACGAGATGGAGAAATATAACCTCTGGCATGCAATGCAATGTCCATAGGAATCTTACCATGAAACAAACGCCAAATGAGGACAAAGCGAGAAGGAGGAATAAAAGACGCCCAAATCTGCTTACCCAAAAAAACAGATCTCCTAACCTCAGAAAGAGAATCATAAGCAGATTTACAAGAAACAACACCATCCAAGGAACAAGTCCAAACTAACGAGTTTTGGTCAGTGCTAACCACCACCTTCTCAATCTCAGAAGCAAGATCTGGGTGAGAAGCTTGAAAAGAAATAGGAATATCCCAACCCATAGCATCGGAGTAAATGCCACTCACAACAGAATCCAACGGAGGTTGTAACGAAGATCTATTCTCAACCAAGTCAATCAATGGACCTCCCAACCAGTTATCCGTCCAAAAACAAACCTTAGAGTGACGACCAACCAACCATCTAGACTCAATCATCAGGGGAGTATAATGCAATTTTAGACCTAGCTAAACAGAAGAAACAACATACCACGTTCTAGGTCTGTGATCCTAGGTAAAAAACCGAGCTTGAAGATATGTGAAAATGAAAGACTCCTCAGTCTACATCCTCCAAGTGAACTTTTTAAGCAATACCTTGTTAAGAATACCAAGGTCTTTAACACCAAGACTACCACCATCCCTAGGCCTACAGGAAGATTTCCAAGCAACTTGGACAGATTTACGACCATCGATTGAACCAGTCCAAAAAAATTTTCGAATAGCAGCATTTAAATCTTTCAAAAGAGATGAAAGCCAACGATAAACTTGAAAGGAATCCAGGAAGGAACCCATAATCAATGAATTAATAAGACATAACCTACCTGCCATTGAAAGAGAAAAACTCTTCAATGATTCTAATTTACTTTTAATTTTATCAGCCCATGGAATCAGTCATCGACGTTTAGGCGCACTAATGAAAAAAGGGACTCCTAGATAAGTCATTGAATCACCACCCTTACGCATCCCAAACATTGAGAGAAAATTAGTAATTCGAGGCCTAGAGATGTCTCTGCCAAAGAATATAGAAGATTTTTCCCAGTTAACACACTGACCCGAAAGAGAGTTATAAAGTGCAAAAGCATCCAAAATCACTTGCAAATTCTAAAGCGAAGCTCGGCAAAAGAGGATAATATCATCAGCATAGAGAAAATGCGAATGGGCACGCATTCCAACCGGAGAAGAGATAGAAGTCATAAAGCCCAAGTCTACTAGATGCGTGAGGTATCTGCTCAAAAAATCTTCCGCCAAACAAAAAAGAAGGGGAGAGAGAGAGGATCACCTTACCGCACACCACGTGAACAGGGGAAATATCCCTGAGGGGAACCATTAATAAGAACTGAGATCCTAGCAAAATCAAAAATAGCCGCAACTCAACCAATAAAACTCTCAGAGAAGCCAAAACACTAAAGGACTCCAAAGAGAAATGGCCAACTAATGGTATCAAAAGCCTTACGAATGTCTATTTTTAAAGTCAAGTGCCCACCACGACTACCATTATTCAACACATTAAAACATTCAGAAGCACCGACAATACAGTCTTCAATTTGATGACCCTTAATGAAACCAAATTGATTTTGGGAGATAATATGGAAGAAAATTTTGGCCAAGCGATCAGCAATAATTTTAGTGATAACCTTAAATAGGAAATTACCAAGAGAAATCGGGGTGAAACTGATCGACCAAGATAGCGTTCGGAGTCTTTGGAATAAGAACCAAGAAATTAGAATTCAAACCCGGAAAAACTAGACTAGTATGAAAAAAATCCTGCACAGCTAAAACCACGTAATGTCTTACAATTTCCCAACAATGAGAATAAAATCTGCCCGGAAACCATCAGGACCAGGAACACTCAAAGGATCCATGACAAAAACCGTACTCCTCACTTCATCAAAAGAGAGAACTCGGAGAATCGAAGCATTCTCATTATCAATAACCAATGAAGGCATATGCTCTCGAATTATAGAGAAGTCTAAAATATCAGAGCCAATACCCAAAAAAAGATGCTGATAATAAAAATAAACGTGATCACCAATTTCAATAGGATCAGAAGAAATATTCTCACCAATTTGAATAGAGGAAAAGGGCTTATTTCCCCCTTTACGCTTTAGCAGAGAATGAAAAAATTTAGAATTCCGATCACCTTTAGCAAGCCACCTGACTCTACTTTTCTCTTTCAAAGAAATCTCATGTTGTTTTAAAACACTATCCAAATCTGCTAGAGCGGCAGTCTCAAGACAAAAAAGATCGTCTAAAAAACCTTCAGAACCAATCCTGCTCTGAATAAGCATCACCCTCTCATTAGCATTAGTGACATTCAATGCAATATCCTCAAACACCTCACAATTCCACCTCCTCAATTCTTTTTTCAATATTTTCAACTTTTGAACAACAACCCCAGTACCACTCCCAGAAATAGAGGATGACCTAACCGATCTAACCAAATCAAGGAAGGATGGATGAGAAACCCACATACCTTGAAACCTGAAGGGCCATGGACCGGGTGAAACACTCGTAGAACAAGAAACCAATAAAGGGTGATGATCTGAATGAGATCTAGGCAAGGTAACACAGGCTATTTATGACCAAGAAGCCAGTAAAGAATGGGAACATACTGCTCTGTCTAATCGAGAAAGAACCATACCACGCTTACCTCGACCGATTCGGTATGAAAAACTCTTTTCATTTCAATGTCAACACGATCACATACCGTTAAAGCAGCACGAAAATCATCACAGGATATAGTAGAAACGTTACCAGTAGTCTTATGAGCGCCTAGAACCGAATTGAAGTCCCCAAGCACAAGCCACGGATCATCCGAACTAGCAATGTCCATAAGAGAACTCCAAAGAGATCTACGAGTGATGTAGTTCACACTGGCATAAATAAAAGAGATTCGATGGACAATCACACAAAAATTAGCAGAAACAGTAACATGTTGAGAGTGAGACAAAACAATAGTAGCATCCTGAAAAGCAGTAGACCAAAAAATCCACATACTAGGAGTACCTCTAGCATTAGCACAAATAAAGTGTAACCCCATAGAGCGCCAAAAAGTAGGAGAAATTGAATCAAAAGCACACAACAGTTCAGCAATGCAAACAAAATTTGGTTTATGACAAGAACAAACAAACATGTCAACTTCTCCTTAATTTGTTAGGGAAGTCAACAAACATGTCAACTTTTCTGATAAACAAATAAAATCTTTTAACATTTCTCCTCAATTTGAGGATCTATGTATATCATCAATGTTGGTGTGTTTTATTTTTTTCTGCTATCGGATGACTGATGCTTTATTGAAAGGAAAAACTATATATTCATTAGGTTTAAACATGTTTGCATCAAAAATTTCGATATAAACAATACAATGTTTTATAAACAATTTTTTATATAAAGCCCGTATAACATTCGAGTTGGAAAACTAGTATATTTATATAAATATATATATATATATAATAAAAATAGACTTTCATAGCACTACATGTCGCCATGAGGAAACTTTGGATTTAAATATTATATATTCATTTCATATATATATGTATATACTTTTTTCATATATATGGTTTTATATTTATTTGATTTTCTAGCTTTAAATTCTAATTATATTGATCATTAAAACACTATCTTAAAAGATACAAATAATATATGGAAAATAAAAAGTATGAAAGTTTCAAAACATAATACATGAAAAATAAAAAACATAGAAGTTTCAAAACATAATACATGTAAAATGAAAAACATTAAGCTACAGAGACCTCTTAAGTTAATTGCCCCATCATATTCTTTTGAAATAGACTTTTCTTCTACAGATAATCATTATTTTTTTATTTCGTCTTTCGAGATTTTTGATCTTTATTTTGAACTCTGGTCGTACCTTATTAACATTGAAATAGATGTGGAATTAGAAAATAATTAGAAAATTAAAAAAAAAAAAAAAGAATAATTAGAATTTCACACATATTCCAGAATTAATTAAAATAATAATTAACTTTTAGAATTCCTTAATTCCCCAAACTAACATTCTATCCCACAATTAATTACAAATAATAATGAAATCTATATAATAATCCACAAGCTAACCTTTCAAATCCATAATAAATTAAAAATGATAATTAACTTTAAAAAAAAAAAAAAAAGTGACTTAGAAAACCCCTTTCCTATCCAATAATTAATGTTAAATTCATTTATAATCCCAAAATTAATTAAAAATATTAATTATAATTACATAATCCCTAAAACTAACCTTCCCAATCCCATATTTTATTTAAGAAAACAATTTAATTTTGATAATAAGTCAAGCTAAACCAGAAATTTTACCAAATACCGTATCTATTAACTTTAATTGTTAAGTGGTTTTAAAAAAGAAATAAACTGAAAATTTCTATTAAAGAAGTAATAATGATTGTCTTTAATATCATTAATTGAATAATGCATAGGCTCTTGAGCTTATCCAAACAATTCCTATATAAGACACACTTCCACCAAAGAGGTTTATTTAGTCTCTAATCTCTATTGTATATTCTGTTTTTAAATTTCGATTAATGATTTTTTTTATATATATACAAAATTGTTGAATTGTTTTTTATATTTTATGATGCAGATGAATCTTAACCCGCCCTATGGGGGATGGATAGCCTAGCTTACTGTACTTATAGCAAGTCCGATTCTTTTAAGATCGGAAAATAGAACTGGTATGTTTGTTTCATGCTTTTCTGAGTTTTCATGATCTCATGTCCAGTGTTTTTTTTCTTAATTTCCTTTTTGAGATTTTTTTTATTGATGCTTTTTATGTTGTTCTGTTGAGGACGACATGTTCATGAGTTAGAAATGGAAATGGAATCACCACCTAATGAGATTATGATTTTGATTTTCTTTTGGGTGGTTGAGACAGTGAAATTGTGAATTGGATTTTTTGATATGAAATGTATTTTTTTTTTTTTTTTTTTTTTTTTTTTGCATTAAACAGTCAAAATTTTCATTATTACTTTCACCAAAATATCTTCAATACTGGAACAAGGCTTCAAAACCTTTACACCTTCAATAAACATCATTATAACAAGTTTATCATATATAACCAATTATAATGTCTTACATATGCACCGTGAAGAGTTGAAAATTGAAATAAAAACCTTTACACTTTTTCATGCAGCGTTGTATCAAGCTGGCCGCTAAGCTCCCAATCACAATCATTCACAAGTATAAGAACACCAGGTCTCACAGACTCTCCTTAATTTCATGAACATTTCAAGTCTCTCCTTCATCAAATTGGTGTGAATCAAAGAAAACAAATCCTTCATGATGAACTTTTCTGCTCCATTTGGTGTATCGAAATTAACTTTGTGGATATTTACAAACTTACAAAACTTCAGTGGATTTGGATTTTCAATTGGCTATCCACTAAGGTGTTTACTGTGGTAAAAGTTTGGTTATAGAAGGATAAAGATAAATTAATTTTATGGAATGTAGATACGTCATCAAACATGAAATATATATATATATATATTTATTTATCTACTATATATATTTACTATATGAATGAATATAATATGTAATATTTTGAATAAGTCTGGATCCCACGTTAATGCAATTGTTCATAGATAAATTTTATTAATGCATTTAGATTTTGGAAGCCGAGGTGTATCAGATCCTTTTTAGGAAAAAAAAAATTACTAATTGCAAATTAACGGTAGCATTTAAATAGAATGAACAACATATGGTTGTTTCGCCTATAATGACAATAGATTATTGGAAGAATCGTAAATACCCCCATGACTTTTAATCTAATACTAAATCAAACTTTCTAGTTTGAACAATAGACAAATCAAATCCTACAATTATATAGATTCTAGGATTAATTGCAGAAACATCTCCTAAGTTTAAATGAAACTGTGTTTTTTATGCAACCTTTTTGTTTATTGCACAAACACTCTTGTAAAACGTTGACCAAACGAGAATGGCAAAAATACCCTTACACGGAATTATCAATTCCCCCCGAGCTTTGTCATATTAGATAAAATGATCCTTCTATTTTCTATAATAGAAGGTCGACCGTTGTAAACCTTTGACCTTTAATTAAAAAAATCAATTGTTCCCATCAAGGATTGAAACATCAACCTTATGATTAAAACTCACAAGTCCTGACCAACCGAGCTAACAAAGCTCATTGTTAGAGATTTGTTGATTTAAATGTATATATGTAGTTATATAGTGTATATATGTATTTGTGTATATATATATATATATATATGGCTCATTTTTTAGTGCAACATTATACCATACAATTTTAAAAAAGTAGTCCACGTCATTTTAATCTCAACCATTGGATACCAATGATTGTTTTTAGACAAACATCCAATGGTCATGACTTATTCTCTTAATAAATGCATAGGAATCCTAAAATGACCTACTAAGTAAGTCACTTCCTACTCACTAAATTACTTGACCGTTTGTTCTTCACTCCTCTCAATAGTTACCGTTTTTCTTTTTTTTCTTGGTATAAGTTGTTCTTATTTTCTCTTCCAGCCATAAACATCTAATCTCTTACCGTTTTTCTTCTCTTCTTTCTCTATATTTCTCTTACAGCCTTAAAGTTTCACTCCTCTCAATATTTACCGTTGTTCCTTTTTGTCTTAGTATAAGTTGTTCTTCTTTTCGCTTCCAGCTATAAACATCTAATCTCTTACCATTTTTCTTCTCTTCTTCCTCTATATTTATCTTCCAGCCTTAATGTTCTTCAGTTCTTCATCTAATAAGTAAATTGAACCAGTAGTTGCTCGTCCAGAAAGTGCAATTGGGCAATGTCAAGCCATCCAGAATCCACACAAGGCTATCGCTCTCTTCAGATAGAATCGAATCGTGTCTCACTTTTCATATTAAAATCCTCAACTCCGACCCATTCTTCGTTGCTTTATTAAATGTGTCTCCGCTACAGTTGTTCGAATTACTTGGCTGCGCGTTCCTTCATGTATGATACGATATTTTCCAAATTTCGTTTTTATTTACAGTCTTCATTGTTAGTGATTAGTCATATCAATGGTGTTTTAATGTCAGTTGTATTCGTCATCTATAGTTTTTAGGTGTAAATGAAAAATAACATCACGTTACTTTGATAAAAAAAACCTATTGTTGCAATTGCTATACTTTAATGGAAAACACATAGAAAACATAATCATTAGATATAAATACATTCGAAACTATTATAATTATCGAAAATATAATTTCCTTAGCTTTTAGGTTTTTAGTGACATTAGGATTTTAAGGTGTTTTGTATTATCAAAATTTTATATCTCATTGTATGAATTTCCTTGATTTTAGTGAATTTTGTCTTGGATTTATGACTTTATAATAATACATATTATTCTACACGTGACTTGATCTGCAGGTTTGAATCCATGGTTTCAAATAGAGGGTTGATAGCAATTAACATTTCTCTAGGTATCTTTAATGAGTTTGAGTTCTTTAATTAATTGTCGTGTCTTCTGCTTCTTTTCATATGTATCTCTCGTCTCTTAATTCGTTTTTACAATTAAATTTAAACACAAAAACAATTTTTTTTAAATGTTTTAATTTCCATAAACTCTTCAGCGGTGTAGATATGAGGAATGATAGTCCACACACTCAAGACAATATTGACATTATGCGAGATGTTGGAATGCCTTAGTGGGGAATTGCATATGGAGATTGAGAGACATTGTATTGTTGACTTTGAATAATATTGTAAAAAGTCATTTTGTAGTTTGTTTATGATTTTAAGATGTTTTACATGATATTAGTTTTGAGATGTCTTGTGGATATATATATATATATATATTGAATTTGGGTGAATAAAATTGTTGGAAAATAAGATCTCTAGTGTTGTGATTTTCTAAGAATAAATGATATATTTCGCTAGTAATCAATTGAAAATGAATTATATATATATATATAAAAAATGATTTCTATATGTATAAGAGATCACTATAATACTAATATATGATAATTAATATCATAAATAGAGATCCTTTTTTTAAAATGATTTTTTAAGATCTCGTGAATAAAGATCGTTTTTAAAAGCAATCTCTTTAAATGTTTATATCATTTTAAAAGCTGTAATTCTACACATCCCACCTATAATTTTATCATTTCCATTCTAATACATGTGTCAGTTAAGATGTCACTTGGTGAGTGGACAAATATTAATTGGTAAATGAATACACAAGAGAGATAAGTATTAATTAATGGGTATCCACCTATAAAGTGACACCTCAATTACCACATATATTAGGATGAAAATGGTGAAATTATAGACGTGATGTTCAGTATTATTGTTTTAAAAGTGATCTCTAACAAATGTTTTTTTTAGTATTGGTTATGAATATTGCCGTACCAAAAGTACTATTAATTATCAACCGACAGTTCTTTTATTACATAACATATTTTCTATTCTTTTAAAACAAGTACGTGCATGGCAGGATTGTTACACTAGTCATAATAATACACGCGCCCCCCCACAATTGGTTCATTGTAGTGGCCTTTTAATGCTGTCATTATTGAGGTATGAGTTTTTGGATTTTGAATTGACATTAACAAGCTTGTCAATCTATTTATGTTTCTCATTAACTATTTTTTTTTTTTCAAAGTATTATCATTAAGTAATTTATAATCTCTAAATTAACATTAACTTTATTTACTTAAATGTGACGCCGTGACGGAGTAACAAAATCTTGTTAAATTATTTTAATAAAAATATGTAATGCTCATCATTTGGCTTAAGTTATTATATATATCAACAATTAGTTTTTGACTGTTTTAAAAGAAAAAAAGAAATTAACGATGACATCTCATTATTTATACATGTGAAAAAGAATAAAAAATATTAAAATATTAAAATATAGTGTTAACTTGTTTTGTTTTTTTTTTTTTAACAATATCTATTAATCTGAGACCAGGTATTTTTTTTAAAAGCTTTCGTTATTGGTAGGATTCGAGCCGTTGACCTATGAGTCATTTGCCCAAGTTGACGAACTTGTTTGTTTTTAAATATAAAATTGTTCGAAAACAATTAATTTGACATTTATACCCTATTTATTATTAATTGTATTGTATTTTCAGTTGGGACTAGGATTCTCTCATCACCTCACCCCATCCTTACAATTTCCTCACTTTTTTAAAGCATGTGATTGGTTTTTAATAAAGTGTCAATCACATCTTAACCATTCATTCATTACAATGCTTACGTGTCATAAGATTAATTGAGGTGAGGATGAGGTGAAGTGCGGAGATGATTCTTGTCCTTTCGGTTGCTATTATTGGAAATATGTTATCTTTGTAGCATATTGTTAGAAGAAAATATATTAAATGCAATTCAGTGATTTTATATTAAGTAAAAAAAATCAGGTTTTTAACTTCTTATTTTCAAATTTTTTTTTGGGTGGTATTTTAATTTAGAGTTGTTTTACCACATACAAAATCAAAAATAACTTAATAGATCCAATTTAGACCCATTGAGTGTTAAGTGTAAAAAAAAAAACAACATCTAAAACCTGAAAACGTGTCCGGGTATCATATTTTGAAAATAAAAATAGTAAAAACGCGCCCAGTAGATTAATTGAGAATATTAAAATTTTAATATCAAATTTGCATTTTTTTTATACATATTATTATTCAACACTAAATTCAAAATTTATAAATAATATTAATTTTATTAAATATAAATAATAGTAATAAGTTTAAAAGAATAAAAAAATATATCATTAATAAATTTTAAGAAGAAAAAGAAAGAGGCCACAAGAGAGAAAAAGAAGAAAAAAAGGTGTCTGAAAAAAAAAAAAGAAAAACACGGAAATATGTTTTTCGTTTTTATCATGTTTTAAGACCACTTTTGTTTTTCTTATTTTCTTTAATTTTTGAAACAAAATGAATAAGGGTTACCAAATACAAATTTAAAATTATTTTAGAAATTAAAAAAATGGGGAAAAAAAAAACTACCGAACAGGCTGAACAGCCCCTTAATGCATTTCATACTATTCATTTTTGTAGAAAATATTATAGCATCAATAATGTTCAAAAAATAAAAAAAATAAAATAAAATTAGATAAGATGAGCTTCACCTAGTGGTTTGCTCCCCACACCTACACCATGAGGCTGTAGGTTCAAGTCTATTTACTTTCCTAAATCTCAAATTATTATCATATTTTATAATAATAATAATAATAATAATAATATTTTTTAAAATATTATATAAATTTGGGGGGTTTTTAGAAAGAGAGAGAACTCGAACCTACAACTTCGTGGTGTATGTGTAAGAGGTATACCATCAGACTAATAATAATAATAAAAGATATTCCAATTTTAGTCCCTCTAGTTTAACGTAATTCTATTTTAATCCTATAGTTTGTAAAATTGTCATTTTTAGCTCTTTTGTAACTGTTTCCGTTAAAAGTACCATTGCTGTCATGGACAGAGGGCAAAATAACCCAACTGCCCTTTAATAGTGTTGATACCTTTTATAAGACCAATGTGCCCTTGAATTTGTCTTATATAAGTAGAATGGTATTTTTGTATTTAATTAAATAAAATACAAATTACAAATAAAACTAATTAAATTTAATTTATTAAATAAAAAAAATTAAAAATCAAACAAAAATTCATTCAAACCATGTATTAGATTTGTAGATTTGGTTTGGATCTCTACCAAATCTCTTTCTTAAAAATAAAAAATAAAAAAAAAACCCAAAAACAAAATCAAAATCAACAACACCAAACCAAAATAAAAAAAAACCCCAACACCAAAACAAAATAAAAAAATAAAAAAAAAAAATCTCAATTCCAACAACAAATCACCACCATCAACATCATCACTAAACCACCATCATCACCAACATCAAGCCAAGAAACACCACAACAACACCGAACCCCGACCCAGATTTGGACCACCACTAAACCCACATTCGGATCACAATCACCAACACCTACCCATTTATAACACCTTCTCGCGACAAATGGAGCCTCGTTCTTAGCCACTAGATTTGATTCCAATTGAACCTATAACCGAACCAAACCCAAATTAGAAACCCCAAAATCGAGATTGACTGTTGGAGAGAGAGAGAGAGAGAGAGAGAGAGAGAGAGAGGACAAGAAGAAGAAGGGACGGTAAGTGATTGATCGGTGGTGGTGGTGATGAGAAGCAAAAGTTGAAGAAGAAGAAAGATGGGTTGGTAATGGTGGTTTTGGGTTGATTATGGTGGTTAGAAAGTGGCTAGGGTTTTGAGTGGATTGGAGAGACAGAGAGATAGATCTCTCGATCTCTTTCTTTTTATTTTTGGGTTTGTGGTGATTTTGGTTTGATTTTAGTTTGATTTTGATTTCGGTTTATTTGATTTAGGGTTTTGATTTCGGTTTTGGCTGTGTGAGAAAGTGAGAGGGATGGGGGGTTTGGTGTGTGAGAGATTTCTAGGTTTGGTGGCGGGAGAGGTTTTTTTTTTTGGGTTTTATTATGGTGTTTATGGGATTATTATTATTATTTTTGTAATTTTTTTTTTATATTGTCGAGATCCAAATTATTTAAATTTAATTTATTTATTAGTTGTGTGTTGTTGTTTATATGTTGATGTGTCCCATTAAAACCTTCCAAATTGATTTTGTTTTTATATTTATATATATTTTTATTTTGAAAATTACCATTATAGCCTTTTGTCATTTAAGATTCTAGAAGCTTGACATTCTCTTACCATTTTACCCTCATTAATCAGATGGAAGTCAAAGATATTCTAACGGAATTGGATGGTAGAGACAATAAACGAGATTGCCAATGATTGTGTGGACTAAAAGAACAAAACAGAGGGACTAAAAATCCGGATTACATCAAACTAGAGGGACGAAAATTAAAATATCCCTAATAATGATAATGTTCAAAAATTAATTTATGGTATCGCAATTCACATATGCAAAAAAATAAAAATAAATAATAATAATAATAATAATGTAATTCACATATGCATAAAGTAGCTACGATTACGAAATCTAAAATCTGAGGCTCAAAAGAAAGAAAGATGACATACACGTAAAACGCTGAATTGCGAACAGGTCATCAGTCATCACAATGACACAATATCTACATATACAAGAGCAGGTAGATGACACATTGACATACACACACGTGACCTCGAATACAATATATTTTTTATCAACCACATTTAAACTTCATTTTCGATTCCGCCTCTTTTTTTTTTTTTTTCCATTGTTTCTCTTATTATTATTTTCATCTTCTCTTGCTCTAATTTTTTTTTCTCTCTCCTGTTTCGAGCCCTAGCTCTCTCTCTCTCTAGGGTTTTCTCTTTACCTCCGAAAACTTTTCCCGCACTTTCTCTCTCTTCTCCTTCTTCTTTTTCTTTTTGTCTATTCCGGCGCCGTCAGTTCGCGTCTCTTGAGACGACTTCGGATCTCGGCGCTTCGCTGGTTCGTTCGCTGGTTCGGTCGGCGTTCGCTTGAAATGGATTTCGGTGGTGGCCGCAAGAGAGGGAGGCCTGAGGCTGCCTACAACGGCAATGGCGGACCGAAGAAATCCAAGCAAGGTCGGTCTCGATACTTATCTTGTTTGTTTCTGTTATCAGTCTGTTTTCGTTTTCTTGTCTATTCCTTTGTTTGATTGTATGTTAGTGATTTTTATGTTGTTTGTGTAGTAAGTCTAGGGTTTTTGAAACTCCAAATTGTAGTTTTGGGTGTTCGAATTCAGCTTTAAATTTATGCATAGGTTGCGGTAGTAAAAAAGTGTGTAATTATAGAAGTTTAAGCTTTGTTTTAGTTGCCGAGAGAGTGATAGAGTGTAACAATATTAAAATTTGAATTTTTAAGTAGTAAGTTTGGTCGAATTCGAGCTAAATATAAATACTATCCATCAATGAGGCTGAGGACAGAACAAAAAAAAGAAAGATCAAAACCTATTCCTTGGAAATTGAAAATTGCGGATAAGAAAATGTTTGTCATAAGCTTTGCATTATTTTTACAGATTCAATTGCAACTAAATATAATTTGTTTCTAATTGACAACTTTCATGTTTATTAGTGTTATTTTAATTGTTGATATCTATTGTTTGTGAGTTAAATAGAGAAGAAATATGTTAGTTGAAAGTTGTTTTCTTTTCCTTTTTGGGCCCATGCAATTTTTATTGATATTTGACTTCACTGTTTTAATTTTATTTAGATTGTTAAAGTATGTTTTCTTAGCATTTTGTTGAGTATCTTAAGGGTTGTGGTTTCGGTTTATTGTGTTGAAAGTGAAGTTTGGTAACTTCATATGGTGGAATTGTTGTGTTTGTGGTAGATTTCTGATTTAACCGGTTTTTTCCACTTTGTATGATGTCTCTCTTACATCCTCCATCTGTTTTAGAGTTGCATCCTTTTGATCTTTCAACAATTGATTTGAATTGATTCATAGGTCTTTTGGTTTTGTACATATCTTGGAGTTTTTGTCATTGTAATGGTGGTCTTTGGCTATTTACTAGACAGTACTGTTGTTCATTTTGTTGTTGCACCTTTTTTCTAGCTTTAGGGTTTATGATCTCATAAACCATTGTCTTTGGTTGCATTTTAATATCTCTAGTTTATATCAACTGGGGGCTGTATATATTATGTTATTTTAGTAGTGTGAAACTGCAATGCAACATAGATATGATTTATTCCCGGATAAAAATTTCCACCAAGAGTATTTAGGAAAAGAGTAAGACAAGAATTCTGCAATTTTGAAACATCTGAAATTTAGTTCCCATGGAAATTAGAAAGTTTTATGTCTCCAAGTTACATTGCAGGACAGTAGTTGAGTTGGTTACTTTTGTCCTTTTGAGGACAAAATGAATGAGAAACAAGTGATTTTAATATTCCTTTCGTTTTGTCCCATTAATTATCTGTAGTAAATTGAGGCAATGTGTAAATGGTCAAGAATAGTTTTAAATGGTCTTCTATTAAATGGCCTAAAGCCTAATTATGGTAATGCTCTTCCACTATTTGAATCTTTTAATTCCAATGAATCTTGGCTCATATATACTTTACACAAAATAATCTTGATTGGTTTATAAATTTATAAAGCATTACTCTGTCAGTAAGTATCAGAAATGTTTAACATGATATTGGATATTCTTTAAAGTTCACGGATGACAGATTAATAATTCACAGAAATTGTAACTGAGAGAAATTAATTAATGTTCTGCAACAGAAACGGAGTCCTTTTCAACTGGTATAGGAAGCAAATCGAAGCCATGCACAAAGTTTTTCAGGTTCAAATCTTAACCTATCTAAAAATGAATAGTCTAAATGCAGTTCTGTCTATTTGTAATATTTATAATTTGCAAGAAATTTTGTTTACACCTTTGCAAGTAAAATATATGTGATTTGGACTAATGAATTGGGAACTTAAGTTGTGATACAGGTCATTCCTTTTGTTCTAATTACGATAACAAAGACTATGAACACAGAAATGGTTGGTCTGAGAGTATCGTTGGAATAACTACTTGCAGGGCTTTATGTAAATTGAAAGCAGTTGTGTGGGATGCAAAATTTGCCCACCCTCTAAGTGTTATTTGTAATTTATTATACAATCTGTGTGGATAAAAGAAATGAGATCCGGACTAATTAATTGGCATCTAGAGTTCTGGAACTGGTTATTCTATTTGTTCCAGTCGTGGTAATACTTTTTCTACGCATGTGGTTTTTGTGCAAGGGGATTGCTTGATTTTTGCTTTTTGGACTTGAATTTATAACTTTGTGGGACTTGGAACTTGTCCACAATATACATCATATACTAATCTTTTTTGTTTTGTTTTGTTTTGTTTTTGGCGTAATCAATATCTTGTTCTCCTGCTTACACACAAGCACATTCATGCTTTTTTTTTTTTTTGAGGTTTGTTGTCAAGGGCTTTGCATGTTTTAATGGTACCTTTTACTCATTCATCAGGTTCCTTCCAATTTACTGTAAACACTCTTTCTTAGTCAAACAGTTTTGCATTGCAATAGTTAGTCATGTTAAAATTTATATCAAAATTGTTCTAGTATGTTTGAAATGGTTTAAACCCAATGTTTGTCAAGTTTTTGAAATACAGTATAATATTTAATGGACCAAGTGAGTATTTGATGATCAATTAAATTGGATCTATACCCTTACTTTAAGTTCTTAAAAATCCTTGGATCAAGAACATACATTTATCTACAATATGTGCTGCTGCCTTTGTCTATTTATCATGTTGAAATAGAGTTCATGATTCCAGGTATTTAATTTGTGTCTTTGAGTCTTCAACTAAAATTTGTATTGTTGTGATTTCTTACCGAAATATTAAAATAGTTTAAAAAAATTATTGTTGTGATTTCATACTGAAATTTTAAATTAGTTTTTTGTAAGATAGATCTTGATATTTAGAGTTACCTAAGGCATTCAAGCGGAAACAAATATGATGTTTATATGACTGCTATGATCATCGTCAGCTCTCTCTCTCTCTCTCTATATATATAATATTATATTTTCTCTCTATATATAATATATATTTTATATTCTCTCTCTCTATATATTATGTTTTTCTGATATATGCCTTTCTAAAATGAACATGGCAACTGTACTGTTTAATGGATTTCTTACATTTGAAAATAGCATGTGAATCTTCCTTCAATATCAAGGGCTAGTTGATAAAACTTGAAGCTTTCAAATGTATTTAAAAATTATTTCATCGTACTAATAGCAGTGTATTGGTATTGATAGTAGTACGAATGGCATTTACAGTAGCGTAGTGGTTATAGGCTGATGATATAAAATGTTATTTAATATAGACCATTCTATCATCTGCATGTTTTTGCATCTCAGGTTCATTGATGGGTGACATTGAGCATCTTTATTATATTTTGTTTATGGTTCATGGGGGTTGTGATGGGTTGGATAAGAGGGAAGGGAACTGATGTGGTTTTTTCTCATTCGAGGATAAGCAGTTGGTAGATATTTCATAGAGGTATTGTCTGGGATTTGGTAGGACTGAGGTCAGGAGGTATGAATAGTAATGTCGTTAAGGTTCACAATTGACTCGTGTAGTTTTGAGTTTTGACAGTAATGGAAGAGGTTAGTGAATTTTGTGTATGTTTATATACAGTTATGGCGTTTCCGCATTAATGGGAAACCTGGGAATGTGTTTCTCATATCATGTGCTGTTTGTTGATACTTTTCTTTTTGTTGACTGGCCTTGGATGGCTCTTTACTAAGTTTAGCTGATGAAAAATGATTTAGACTTTATTAGGACAATAGTGAGAATATTGTCTAGACAACTCTAGGGAGTTGTGCTGCAATAGGAATTTGGGATAAGTATGAAAAGCCAAAACTTTGATGTTGTTATTTTCATAAAATTATTATGGATAAGGACTAAACAATGTGAATTTATGGTACGGAGATTCTTTAAAATGACTATTATCCTAGACCTGTTATTTATGAGGGTGAGCCTGGAGAAGAGGCTGAATGGCTGATGATGAATTCATGTGGTGATTGATGATTATCATCTTAATTCAAGGGATTTAGAAGATTTATTATGGGCTGGAAATCATGTGTTATATTTAATGGTGAGAAGTTTAGAAACATGTCCAGAAATCCAGAAAATCAATGTAGAAGGAGAGTAGCTGGCAAGGCAAGATGGGAGAGAACTTGTGAATTCTTTCTTGTTAATAGGGAAAGAAGGGAAGAACTGATTAAGATAAATTTTTTTTTTCTTGACAACGAACTGATTAAGAATTTTGAAAGAATGTATTATTATATATGATGGAGGAGATGAATGCATTTTGCACAAAGTGGATGAAATTTGACTGAGATGGTCGTGGTTTGATCATGATCTATGGAGATTTCTGGGCATATATTTACCAAAAATTATCTGAACCTCTAGATGGTGTCTGATAAACAAATACAATATTGCTTGTGATTTGGTGTAAGCTTTCAGTTTGGATTTAATTCTTTTTATTATGGTTACTGCGAATGGTTTATTGATGATGTATCTCTGAAAATCCAAAAGATGGTATTTCTTTCCCTTGGAATTCAGTAGAAAAATATAGTTTATAATTATGAATTCTATTTCAGGGGAACCGAGCAGGGTTTTTATTTTATTTTTTTATTTTATGTTTTTCTGACAAGAATAGGTTATAAGTAACAGTCTGAGCTGGAGTTATCATTAATTTATTCTTATAGCCCTTGTGTTTTAAGCAAATGTTGAACAAATGGGCTTTTTACCGTTACACCATAGATTATTAATCTTTTGTTGTGATTACTGTGACAAGTAACTTAGGATTTTTCGATATTAATATGCCTTGTTTGGGACCTAATGCACTTCCTTTTGTTTGTTTTGCAGTACTTCTGGGTGCCCTTTTGGTGAGGGATGCCACTTCTTGCATTATGTTCCCGGCGGTTTCAAAGCTGTGTCTCAGATGCTAAATCTTGGTAACAGCCCTGCTCTTCCACAAGCTGCTAGAAATTCAGCTGCCCCACCATCCTTTCCAGATGGCTCATCTCCTCCGGCTGTGAAAACCCGTTTGTGCAACAAATACAACTCTGCTGAAGGTTGCAAGTTCGGTGATAAATGCCATTTTGCCCATGGTGAGTGGGAGCTGGGTAGGCCAACTGCTCCTCCATCCTATGAAGATCCTCGTGCTATGGGACCGATGTCTGGTAGGTTGGGTGGTCGGGTTGAACCACCTCCACAAAACCATGGAGCTGCAGCTAGTTTTGGAGCTTCTGCTACTGCTAAGATCAGCATTGATGCCAAGCTTGCTGGAGCTATCATTGGGAAGAATGGTGTGAACTCGAAGCAAATCTGCCGCCTTACGGGAGCCAAACTTTCCATTCGAGAGCATGAAGCCGATCCCAACCTGAGGAATATAGAACTCGAGGGTACATTCGATCAGATCAAGCAAGCCAGTGGGATGGTTCGCGAGCTAATTGTAAACGTTGGTTCTGGTTCTGGACCTCCAATGAAACAATCCTCTGGAGCAGCAAACAATTTCAAGACAAAGCTGTGTGAGAACTTTGCGAAAGGATCATGTACCTTCGGAGAGAGGTGCCACTTTGCACATGGAGCTGAAGAATTGCGCAAGACAACAATATGAGCTTGTTTTCATTGCCGCTGCCTTGATTTCTTGTACCCAATCTTGCTATGTTAGGACCAATTGTTGCTATAGCTTTGGTTATTTCGTGTGTTCATTATTAAGTTTTGCTTTTTCGGATGCAAAGGTAGACAAATTTCAGACGCTTAAGAGTTAGGTTTTTGTTGAAATTTTAGTGATCGTGCCGTGCCTACTGTTATTTTTCCGGTTGAAAAGCATTTTTAAAATCATTGCTACGGTGGTCGTATATTCGGGTTGTCTGCAGCTTGCAAGTTCCGGCATGTGTTAGGTCGTTTCATTTCATCTCACCAAGCAGAAATGATCTTGAAAAATAGAAAAAAGAAAAACCATGACATGGAAAATAGGCTGTATTTGCCTATTCGGTATTGTTTTTGAATTATATCTTCAGAAATTATTTAAGACTATGAAATTAGGGGTTGACGAGTTGGTTTGAAACTCACAATGTGTTATGGTATTTATTCAAAATGAGAATTAGGGATGACAATGAGGTGGGTTTGGAGTGGGGTGGCCTTTCCAGTATCTCATTTTATTTATTTTTTGAAAATCCATTCTCTTATAAAACCCCACCATAGATGGAGTGGGGTGGGGTAGAACGGGGAATGTTTACTCTATCCTTAACTATTTACTCTATTTATCAAAATTATTTATTAAAATAACAAATATATAACTATATGATATAATATATAAAGTAATAAGTAATTCCAATAAAATATTAAAAATCATTTCATAAACATGGAGATTATTGGCATAATAAACTTGAAAAAAAAGTATAGATATTGAGCTTTTTTTTTTTTTATTTTATTTTAAGTTATTAGAGAATGAAATTTACTATTTGTTTTTTTGTAGCTGAGGTTGAATCAATGAACGATGAATGTTGAGTTGTTTGAGGATTAGAGTTGCTATTAGAGGCTAGGATTTTTATTTTAATAGTGTTTTGTTTTCTCATTTTATGTTATATAACGGTGAAGAGATGTAAAGTTAGAGCTAATGTATTTTATTATATATTTCTTTTCTTTGAAACTACACAGTTTAACTAAATTTTATTTTAAACGGGGTGGGGTGGGGTAGGGTAGGGCGGGGCGAGGTAGGGTGGGGAGTATAAAACCCATCCCTGTCCTATACCCATTGCAGGTTGTACTACTATCTATCTCTATCCCGTTCCATCCCCACTAAATTGAAACCCATCCCTACTAGGGATGGCAATTTGACCTGCACCCGTGGGCATCTGTTCGAACCCGACCCTATAGGGTTAGGTTTTGGTAGTGAATTTACGACCCGCGAACCCGTATATATAAAAACCCAACGAGTTCGGATGTAAGTGCGGGTTGGGAAAACGAACCCGTGAACTTACATAAATAAAAATGATATAATATTTATTATTTAAAATATTATAAATTTAAACTCCAATTGAACCTTTTTAACCATTTAGAGAATAAAATATAAAAATTCCACTTATTCTAAATTTAAGAATTACAATTTTCAACTCTTATTTATATATAGCTAATGATATGTTACACTTGCTGGTTTTACTCTTATGAAATATCGTGCTTGTTTATTTGTTTTGCCTATGGAGATCCATTTGGAGTTTTACTTGATAGTGCTTTTAGTTATTGTATTTGTAATTCTTGTAAATAACGAAGTGTTTTGTATTGTATATATATAAAAAATATAATTAAATATTAAATATTTATAAATTAATATATTTTGTGGGTTGGTGGGTGTGACTCGCGAACTCGTATAAAATCCGCAGGTCAAACCCGAACCCATTTATTTTCATGGGTTCACAAACGGGTGTAGGTGAGGAAAATTTTCACGGGTGCAGGTTTGAATTTTATAAAATCCACCCGAACTCGACCTATTGTCATTCTTAATCATCCCCACATGGTCCGTCCCCACATGTAATTTTACCATCTCTAATGAGAACATATGTAATGATGCTTTAATACTCATAAAAAAAAAAAAAATTGAGGTGGTTTGGTGGTAAGTGGTTTTTTTTTTTACATCCAAATTCATTTTAAATGTAGTTGCTAATTTAAGTCATTTCCTCTAGATTTTCAAATTTACAGGTGTTGGAATATGCTCAAGTGGTTCTGATAGAAAACAGTGCAATCTCTGATCATAACATGCCACATCATGCCAAATTTACTATAAAAAAATGTCACATAACCCAAAAATAAACTAATTAAATGAAATAGAAAATGAGAAGATTTTCTATCGGTGGCTATTTTTATTTTTTGTAAACTGAGAATGACCGTTTTCTACTATTTCCACAAATAAGAAATTATTTAAAAAAAAAAAAAAAAGATTTGTTGGTGAAGATTTGGCGAAACCTCGATTGATGTTCATCAGCAATGACAAAAGTAGAATAAATTTCAACATCAACCATGCACACCATGCACTTCCTTGCCCCATATAATCACCACCTTCGTTTCTCATCTCCAACACCATTAGCATTTAGCAACTCATTAATTCCCATATCTCCAACACCATTAGTAACCCTATTTCTCTAACCATCTCCAACCGATCAATAGATCTCTATTTCAAATTCCATCCATGGCCGGCCTTTAGGGTAGGCCAAAGAGACAACCGCCTATGGCTCCCAATTGTAATGAGTCCTTAAATTTTTAAATTCCAGTTAAAATTTTTGTTGTTATGATTTTATGAATATAAGATTGGAGATCCACATATTAAAGGTCCACCGTTTACAAATGTTTTTCTCTTTTAAAAAAAGCCCTACATGAAACATAATTATAATTAGACTTAATAGAACTGAACCTCTTTAAAGTATACGTGAATTTGTAATGTGCCTCATAAATGTTTTTTTCGACGGTAAACCCTTCGAACTCTCATTTTCTTTGCACCGCCCTTATGGAGATGTCCCCTCCTCAGGGGGCAATAAAACAAGCAGGTGCAAAGAAAAGGAGAGTTCAATGAGTTTATCGCCGAAAAAAAACATTCATAGGACACGTTACAAATTCGCGTACACTTTAGGGGGGTCCAATGCTATTAAGTCTTATAATTATTACAAAAGACAACAATATATTAAATCCCTTTATCAACCTGATATAGGAAACTTTTGGAAGGCTGTTGGAGGGTCATATGATATTCGTTTTGGTCCCATGATATCCGTTTTGGTCTCATAATATGTCGTTGGAACCGTATCGACGAGCCCTATATCTTTTATAACTTTTGTTTTTCTAGAAAATATCGTTTTGACCTCCGTTTTTCTGGGTTTCTGTTTTAGACTGGATTTTGATTTTTTTTTTTTTTTTCCAATTGAGGAAGGTTTTTTATTTTATTTTATTTTATTTTTAGTTTGATACTTTGATTAGGAATAAAGTTCCGGGAAGGATTGGGGAACACAAATTTTGACACAAGATTTGACACGATGTTTTAGCCATTGGATCTATGAGATATGGATGGTTTAAATTTAATAAATTGATTTCTTTTTTATTTCATTCTCCTTTGTCTATCATTAATTTCTTTTATTTTCTCTATTCCCTTTCATAGATTTACTTTCCTAATTAAAATCTAATTAATATTTCATCTTTCTCTCTTCTTTTTTTTTTTTTCCTCTTCCCTTTTAATTTTCTCATCTTTCATGATATATAGTTAGTTGCATATGTAAACCAGTAAAAAACAAGAAAGAAAATGTTTGAAAAAAGAAAAGAAAAGAAAAGAAAAGAAAAGAATCCCAGACATTTCATCGGTTAAGTTCAAAGACCGTGACTATGTCCTAGCAACCTTTTTAATTTTATTTGCAATGCTATGTTAATGATTTTCCAGACGGACAGGGTTAAAAAAAATCAGATACTCAGCTAATCGGAAATTACATTATAGTGCAAGACTTTGCGGCTATTGCAAAATTATTGAGGAACTAATATGGGTTCCTTGGAACCATATAAATAATTAATTGACAGTACATCATTCAATTCTTGAATCGTATTGCATTACTCTAATAATTGAAAGATAAAATAATAATAATAATAAATAAATAAATAAAATTTGACAACACAAAAATATACTGAAGAATGAAGATGTGCCATGTTTTAAAGAGAATAGGAAAACGTGAAGACTAAAAAGATAGAAAATTAACTGGAAGAGGAAAAATATACATAAAAGAGAGGAAGATTAAATATTAATTAGGAAAGTGAATATATGAGAGAGAATAGAGAAAAGAAAAAAAAATGTTAGATAAAAAATAAAATCAATTTATTAAATCTAAACCATCCATATTTCATAGATCCAATGATTGAAAAATTGTGTCAAATCTTGTGTCAAAATTTGTGTCCTTCGATCTTCCCGATAAAGTTTAGGTTTTGGAAATAGATCAAACTTACTAAAATTTGATATTTTATTTTCAATCAAGGGAGTTAAAAATCCTAAAGGATTCTGGTTTGTTTTATTTTCTAAAATGTGAGATGAATAAGGTTTAAGGAGTGAGTTTCTCATAAAAGATCCCTTATTTTAATTTCGGTAAGGACCTTGATGAAATCACATCGAGTTTTATGAATTTTGATCTGAAATTTTTTGTGCATGATAAGTTCATTTAAATCTACTTACGAATTTTTTTTTTTGAGATTTTTTTAAGCACTAGAACTATTTTTCTTGAATTTCCTATATTTCACTCATTTTTCTGATACCTTCATATTTAACAAAATCAGGAAAAATAGTTCTAGTTCTGAAATAAGTTAAAAAATCTCAAATTTTTTTCAAAGGTAGATTTCAATAAACTTATCATACACAAAAAATTTCATATCAAAATTCATAAAACTCAATGTTATATCATCAAGGTCCTTACCGAAATTAAAATAAGAGATCCCTTATAAGAGACTCACTCAAGGTTTAAGTGTTATATTCTTTGATGCAATTATACAATTTTTATTTCGGTTGCTTTTTCTATACTATTTTATTGTGTTACAGTCTTAATTTTTAGTTATAATATTTATTTTTATAAGTATTTACTAGAGAAAAAAAATAAACATACATAGAGGGTTGAAGACCTCATTTTTTTCATTTTGCCTCGGGCTCCTGAAATCTCAGGACTAGCCCTGATTCCATCGTATCCCCAACTTCACCATCAAAATCTTGACATCAATCCAAAAAAAAAAAAAAAAAAAAAGTAAAAAAATAGAAACAAATTGAAACATGATGATTTGGATATTTGGGAACCATGGAGTGAAGAAGATTCGCGATTTATGAAGTAAAAATAAATAAAATGGAGGGGGTCCAAGGATCACAAAATTTGGTGTGAACTCCCATGTTTTTTATTCTCATTTATTTAATATTTTTGAAAGATTTTTTTTTTTTTTTTTTAATTTTGATTATGATATTTTTTTGAAAAAATAAAAAAATATTATATCTATATTAATGATTTAAGGATAAGGGTATTTAAATCATTTAACTTGTAAACATCGGTGAAATCGTTAACTCAGTATTAAAAAAAAAAAAAAAAAATCGTTAACTTTGACGAAGTGAACAAACAACATGGTCCTTATGTGTGACAATAGTTAAATTGACATTTTTGTGTATTTATACTAAATGTCGGTGCATGTATGTTATTGCAATTTTTTTTATAAAAAATTTATTTAAGAAAAACTATTGATAGGACTCCATGATCCTAATGTGTAAGTACACTTAGGGTCAGTTTAATATTACTATAACTTTTATAATAATCATCGTTAGTTTTGCTGAATGAATAATCAGCTGTAATTAATCAACAAATGTTTTGTTAATTGTATTTTTAAAATTACTGTATATCTCAACAACAGTATACATATGTTTGGTTATTTAATTATAAAAGTGCTGAGATTACTAGATTAGTTACAATGATTAAAATATACATGATTTTAGAACTCTACTATATTTTCACCACTACAAAATTGTTAAAAGAAATCAATTCTTTAAATTGGTTTTTAGGTAACCGATTTAAAAAAAAACTTTTAGAAATCGGTTTTTTCAAAAACCGATGTCTTAAATTTTACGGTTTAAAAAGACAACGGTTTTAGAGAAAACCGATATAGATTTATTTTATAATAAGAAATTGGTTTTCCCAGGGCCGTTCCTGAGATTTCAAGGGCCCAAGGCGAAATGAAAAAAATGAGACCTTCAACCCTCTATGTATGTTTATTTTTTTCTCTAGTAAACACTTATAAAAATAAATATAATAACCCAAAATCAAGAATGTAACACAATAAAATAGTATATAAAAAGCAACTGAAATAAAAATTTTATAATTGCATCAAAGAATATAACACCTAAACCTTAGTCGTCTAACATTTTAGAAAATAAAACAAACCATAATCCTCTAGGATTTTGAACTCCCTTGATTGAAAATAAAATATCAAATTTTAGTAAGTTTGATCTATTTCCAAAACCTAAACTTTATTCCTAATCAAAATATCAAAATTTAAAAAAATATTCTTAAATTGAAAAAAAATAAATCAAAATCCCATCTAAAACAGAAAACTAGAAAACAGAGGTCAAAACAATATTATCTGGAAAAAAAAAGGTACAAAAAATATAAGGTTCGTCAATACGGTTCCATCGACATACTATGGGACCAAAACGGATATCATTTGACTCTCCAACAGCTTTCTAAAGGTGTCATATATCAGTTTTAATAAAGGGATTTAATATGTTGTTGTCTTTTGTAATAATTATAATTGTGTTTCATGCGGGCCTTTTTTTAAGAGAGAAAAACATGTGTAAATGGTGGGCTTTTAAGTCATATAACAGTGGGCCTTTAATATGTGGATCTTCGGCTTTATAATCATAAAATCACAACAATAAAAATTTTAACTAAAATTTAAAAATTTAAGGGCCTATTACAATTGGGGGCCCTAGGCGGTTGCCTCTTGGGCCTACCCTAAGGGCCGGCCATGAGTTTTCCTTAAAACCGATGTCTTAAATATTGCTGTTTAAAAGATAACGGTTTTTGGAAAATAAATTGGAAAAATTGATATGAATTTATTTTCCAATAAGAAATCGGTTTCCATTAAAACCAATATGAATTCAAAAGCAAAATTCTGCTGAAATTCAAATCTGACCCATGTCTACATTCAAGTATGCATCTCTAAAAATGCTCAATGTTATTTGCTCAAATTTTTACACAAGAAAGTAGACATGCAAACAAACACTTTTCATTCAGAAAATATTCCAAAAATCGATTTGGAAAAGTGTGAAAATGAGCGATGAAAAAAGATCACTCGCGGATTTGCTTTGTTTCTGACCTTTGATTGAATAATTGATCATAACTTTCAAAATACTGTCCAAAATTTACGTTCTTTATACCGTTAGATTCATATCAAAAAATAAAAAAACCCAGCACTGACGAACAAATTTATTTCCTTACCAAAAGATACAGTTTTAAGGAAAAAGATTACATAAAATTAGAGAATCGCTTCTGATCTTTGACTGAATAATTGATCATAACTTTCAAAATACCGTCCAGAATTTTACGTTCTTTATATTGTTGGATTCGTATCGAAAAATCGATGAACCCAATGTGTGCATAAAAATATCTCCCCATCAGAACACAAAACCACACAAAAAATGAAATGAAAAATAAACCTACCCCCAAACCCAATATTATATTTGTTCATTAAATTGCAAGATGCATGTAGAGAAATATCTCCCCTGTAGTGAGAGTTGTATTCCAAATCATGCTTATTACAATTGATGTCACTAGTCTCCTATAGAGTATAGACCCATAACTCGACTATATATGTTTTAAAAAATATAGTTTTTTGAAATATTCCAGTAAATATTTTTAATATATGTTTGGCGTAGAAATTAGAATTTTGATTAGTGGAATGAATTTAAATTTATTTAACAAGTTGTTTTTTTATTTCTAACAATCTATATAGGTTATATATAAATATTATGCAATTTTTAACATATCCAATCTTGTAGTCAGATGGTAAAGGCTTACCACTTTGACTTTAAGGTTGCAAGTTCAATTCTATATAATGACTATTAAAGGTGGGGTGGGCCGCCGGTGGTGGGATTAATTTTCATAATCCATCAATTTTACGTCGTGGAAAATTTTGAAAAACCGATCTCTTCCATGTAAAATAACCGATTTCTTTTACGTTTTTTGTAGTAGTATTTTTACATTAATTATATATATTAAATTAATATTTAAGTAGAATATTTAAATTAGGAAAAAAATTTCATAAAAACAATAAAGAGATTTTATAAATCAAATCAATATTTAAGTAAAATATTTAATTTTGAAATAAAACAGGGCATATAAATTATTTTAACTTGATTTCATAAAGATAATAATGATATTTTAAAAGATTCATCAAATGCTAAAATAAATTATTCCATTTTCACTTTCAAAAAGTAACTCTCCACATACTTCTCAAAATCAATTTCAAAATTTATTAGATTATAAATTAATCACTTTTAGAAATTTTACCAAATATTATTTTATGTTAAAATTATAAAATAAATTAGATTTTTAATTTTTCAAAAGCAATATCAAACTTACCTTAAAACAAAGACAAACTCAATAAGGATCCAAACCCGTGATATGTTTCTCAATATTGTGGTAGTATATTTCTTCCCATTTATAAGTGTAGAATGTAGATATTGGAGTTTGGCATTTTATACTTGCTTATCCCGTTAAATCTTTGACTTAATTGGTATTATTCTCGAATTTTCTTCTAATAATTCTTTTATGGAATCCCAACTTTTCTTGAAAGCATCCAATTTGAGGCCAAAAACCATAAAAGAGTAATAAAATAAAATAAAGAAGAGAGAAATTAATGATAATTTATGGTGCGGCTGAGAAAGAGAGAAGATACTCCTGAATATGAAGGGATATTCGATTATTCGAAGCTGGCCACGAAAACCAAGGCAAAAGGCAAATCACTTCAGTTGAGAGTCACGTGATTTACCGATCACAATCACATTTTACATTTCACATTTTCACATGCTCTCCATTAACTCTCTCAGTCTCTCACTCTTGACTCTTCTAGTTTACTTTTATTGCCTTTTATTTTTTTATTTTTTTTTTATTTTTTATGAAATAAAAAAAATTAAAAACAAATCAAATAATTAAATAAATAAAATATCCCAATTCAATTCATTCTCCACGACCACCATCATCTTCAATTCTGATTCTTCTTCTTCACGTTGACCATCATCTTCTCCACCAAATCACCACCACCATCGTGATCATCAACGATTTCATCACTCTCTTTCATCACACCTATCCCACAATTTCAACCAAACCTATCCTATTCATTATTTTCTCATCACACAAACAATAAATTACTCCAAATCATCCATCATATATATTACAAACAGAGATTCGAAAAAAAAAAAACAAATAATACTCATGTCAAGAAAACAAAAGATTCATGGGTATTGTCGCCATTTCTTCTTCGATTGTTGTGGAATACCTCTTCTTCTTCGATTCACGGGTCACGCAAATACAGAACCAACAAGAAAGAAGAGAAGAATACCACAATACCTCTGGCTTGTTGTGGAATCATGGGTCTTGTCGCCATTTCTTCTTCTTTGAATCGGTTTGCTGTGTGTGCGCGTGTCGGTCGATGGGGTTGAGTTGGGTTTTAGGTCTGCTTTGGGGTTTTGATTTTCTGCGTTTGGGGATTGAGGCTGGTGCGTTTCTGGGTCAATCGATGGTGGATGGTTCTAGGTCGATGATGGTTCTGTGTTTGTGCCGGTAAGGTTTCCGGTGGAGGGGTTTTGATCAAACCCAGTTCTTCATTTTGGATGGGTTTTGATCGAACCCAGTTCTTCGTTTTGGAGGGGTTTTGATCGATCTTGATTTTGGTTGTTGGGTTTTATTTTGGCTTGAGGTCGCTGAAGATGGTTGTGGTTTGGTGATGATCTCTACTGTCCACAATTTAAATTTATTTTTATTATTATTATTTTTTTTAATAAAGAGATGGATTTGGTGGAAGTCCATATTGGATATCCACCGCCCATCTCATGAGATGGATGGTAGAGATCCGATCTGTACTTCCACCAAATCCAGAAATTATTATTATTTTTTGTTTTTAAATTCTTTTTTAATTAATTTTGTTTTTAATTTATTATTATTATTATTATTATTATTATTATTAAACAGAAATAAAAAAAATAAAAAATAAAATAATAATAATTATTAAATTTCAATAAAAAATAAAAAAAGAAATATCTCCACCGCTCATCATGGAGATGGACGATGGAGATCCATCTTTTAAAATTTTTTTTTTGTTTTTTTTTTGAAAATATATTTTTCATTTAATAAATAGTTGAAGCTTGAAGGGTACCATGGTCATTTTCTGATTATTTTTAAGGATAAAACGGTCATTTGACCAAGGTCAAACTTTTTTTGTATAAAAATGGTAACAGAAGGGGGATAATATACATTAGTTGTTATAAAATAAATAAAATAAACAAGAACATAATAACATAAATATAAAGTAAGAAAGGAGAGAAAATAGTAGCCCAAAAAAAGAGATTTTTTTATTCCTCAATACTTCTCAATATCTCATACATCAAGATGAAAGCTCTTATTTATAGTCTTATAAATCTTTACAATCATAACTTACACAATATTGGATATAAATTACAACATAAATTGACCATAAATCATTTGAGTGTTACAAGAGAAGTTAGGAAGATGATAAACTTGATTTCTTAATGTGGACATCCACTCACATTAAAACATCGAATAATGTTTTCATAACACTCCCCCTTGGATGTCCATCATATAGAGAATATGTCTCATTAAAACCTTTATTAGTAAAAACCCAGTGGGAAAAAAGACTAGCAGAGGAAAAAGAGTACAGTATTCATCTACATATCAAATTAACCTCTGAAGGAATTTGGGGTACAAAACTGCCTCGTTAAAACCTTACTAGGAAAACCCTATGGGATAAAAACCTAGTGAAGGAAAAAGAGTACGGTATGTACAATTTTCTCCAAAATCAATATCTCCCCCTGATAAGGTGATAAATACGCTCCCCCTCATTCTGACGTAGATGCTTTAATATTTTGCAAAGATATTGCATCCCGATATTTTGTATCAAGATTTTATTGTTGCAACTGGTAGTGTATTTATAAAACTTATACGTATTTTTTATCACCACCTTTTTGGAGATCATATATAAAGAAATTTAATAAAATTGATTTCTGAATTGGTCAAACTTGTTATATACAACATCATGTTGTTTTATTATAAAAACACAAGTTGAACCTATATTTGGTACTTCAGGACCTAAAATTCTTCAATAACAAGAGAAGATCATACACCACTTTAAGTTATGGAATAAATATCGAGGAATCCATTCAATGTGTTTTATCCATGGAAAAGTACTTCAGGACATTTTCCTTACATATGTTGACTCATGTTTAATGTCAAACTTATTAGCTGAGACTAAATATTATTTTCCAAGACTTTTCATCTTTAGAAATTATTCCTTTGATATATATAATTTATAAACTTAGCATAATTTTTACTAAGCTTTACACAATCAACATATAATTATTTTAATAAATATTCACCACGACGAATACACTACATGCATTCTGATTGTTTAATTTTCACTATACAAAACTTCATGTAGCTTTGAATAACCTGCTTCAGACATTTAAATCCTTCGAGGATTTTTATTCATTGTCAAACTAGGTTTCTGCAATAAACCTTTTATCTTAATTCGTACGAAAAATATTTAATAAGTTTGATGTCATCAAACATGTGGACTACAGGTCCAAAGCTTTCAAGTTTTACATTAATATAGCTTTGCCTTTTATTTGCTAATAATTTATATGTCGACATTTCTATAATTTATAATACAAGTCTTTCATCATTTTTCATAATATGCAAAGCAGATAAAATATAATCTCAATTTCTATACCAATATATTTCATTATGATTATGTAATTCATATGCCTCTTTAAGGGCTTATTCTAATAACTTTACTGTTAAATATACACTATACATGTCTTTCTATACAAATATCTCTCCAGGAGAAGTATAATTACTTTAAATTTAATACAAGTGCCTCTACTGGGACAATTGAGATTCTTTTATTTTCTTCAAAGGTCTCATATGGGAGATTAACATTTCTATATGATTCTTCAGGATTTTGTTTTCACTTATGATACTAGCTCTTCAAGAGCCTAATATGATAATGATTTATCTATCACTCGAGTATTATTTTAAATATGATCATAATTTTTAAAATTTCAGTTCTAGGAACCATATCCTTTGAACCAAAATCATCTTTTACGACTTTGCTGTCTAACAGATGATTTTTGCTGCCATTTCATAAATTGTTCTACAGGAACAACCACCCGGGTTTATATATTGACAGAATGTAATTTTATTATTTTATTTGAATCATCTGAAAATTTATTTGCATATCATGCAATTCATAGGATGATGCATACCTTGTAATTTTACGTCGTTTATCAACTTATGATATTCTCCCCCTAACGACGATAAAATTTACTTTAAGGAATTATATGCATCATAATAATTTTATACATAAAATCATTTATTTTGTCATATTGTCCTTTAAGGACTAATTTACATGGTCTTATTGTCCTTCAGGGACATTCACTAGCAAAAACTAATTAGTTATGAAATGGATATCCATATAAAATATTTCAATATTTCGATGCATCGTTTACTTTTAGTAAAGCTTATTGTCCTTCAGGGACATTCACTAACATGTAATCATATAATATAAGAATATGATAAATTCTTTTGGCACGAGACAAAATAAATTAGATATAATAAGAACTTCAATTCTTCAAATTTCATGTTCTTATGTCAAGTTCTTAAACACTCACATGTTTTTTTGGAACTTCTGGTTCGTGTAGGAACTGCTGGTTCATAAATGTAAAATCATATGTTTAAAGCTTCGCGTTCTTAAAATAAAATCACAATTTTACTTTTCAAATGAAAAGAACTATTATTATATCAAATTTAGAACTTCTAGTTCTAATTAAATTTGATATCAAAAATTAATTAGTTTGAAATTGATAACATCGGATTTTAATAAGATAAATATTCAGAACTTCAGATTCTGATTTGTATTAATATTAAGAGCTTTAAGCCTTTGTATTTTCCTTTTCAAATATTTGAGTAGCCAAATATTCATCTAGCAATGGAAATTTAGATCATTTTTGATTCAAAACTTCAGGTTCAAATTTCAGAACTTCGGGTTCATATTCAACAATTTATATTCAAATTTAAAACTGCAGGTTCTCAATTGGATTTGATTTTGAAACTTCTGGTTATATATATATTGATCAACTCCAATAACATTAAGAACCATAAAAAAATAAAACTAAATTTATTTTTTGATGTGGAAGATCCAACGTAGTGGCAACCACAGAGCATACTCATAAAATTAGTTGTGTGGAATAAATTAAATCAAAATAACAATGAGTAAATTAAATTGAAATACTTACTTGGCCGGATATGATCTTCTTAATTGTCTAGGGACAATTTTTTATGTTGTAGATCTTCCAGATCTAACAAAATACAAAATGTCAATTTTCATGTAATTTGTTTTAACTTTGTGTCATATATTAGCTCTTATGGAGTGTTTATTATTCTTGCTAAAAATCAACAAAATATTTTAGATATAGCAAACAAACTTTTATAATTATTAGAAGGTGTATTTTACATCCTTTCAATCTTTTTGTTTTGTTAATGTGTTATTCCACTTCTGGTGGAACAATTTAAATTTCTTTATAGTGATCACCTTGACATCAATAATTATTTGATTACAACAATATCCACGATCATCACCATAACTATATGTAACATTCACTTTAAGGAATGATATTGATCAAATTGGGTGACGTCAATGATTTTATAATCAAAACTAATTATTTTGTTCAACCATGAAAACCATGATATAAACCAATAGTATGCTCAAATACATACGTTATTAATATTGCCACTTCTAGAGCAAATTTGAAGCATAAAATAGTGAAATATATACTGCTACTTCTGGAACAATATTTGAAACAATATAGACTCATTATGTTTCATCGATCATGTTTTCATCTACTTGGTGATCAAAACCATTTTTAAACAAATATATATAAGGACAAATAATTCGTTGATGATAAGATATTTCTATTAGAAAAGAACAACTAGACCTTTTTTTTTAACAAATAAAATAAAATATAATTCATGATATATCATACAATTTACTAAAAACAACAACAAATATCTAGCATGATATGAAGTTGTTTTCATGATTTGTTGCAACTTGCAATTACAAGTTTAATGCTAATATAAATCAAAGCAATAAGAAAAATCTCATCTTTGAAAGAATAATGGAATATAAATATTATATTACTAAAAAAACCATATGAATGTAAATCAACTTAAAATAAAACCAACAATTTTAAATTACCAAAATCAATGGACCGTAAAACTATATATCACAAGGTGAATAAATTCAAATGTTAATGAATAAACAATTGAGACATTTTGTGATTAATAGGTGTGTGAAATATGAAAATTTATATTTTTATAGTATATGAAAAAATAAGATTTCACACCTTACATACCTTAATAAGGAGGAAGAAATAAAGAAGAAAAAATATTTCATTCATAGTAGTTGAGTCTCTTAATGTGAAGTATAAATAACCAATACAAAATAATAGATCAAAAATGTCAGATTCATGATCATGTGAAATATAAACAACCAATTATAGATAGATAGATAAAAAATGTTTGAAAACAAAAGGCAAATTACTTTTGCACTTTTTGGTCATATTAATATCAAAACTTAATGTTCTATTATATCATAACCTTATAGTTATGATTTGCAATTCTAGAACTACAAGTTCCAAATAAAATTCATATTTGATGAAAATGTTGAATTCCATCAGAACTTCAAGTTCATATATAAACTTTTTTGTTTATAATTGTAAACCATGAATTGAGAACTTCGAGCTTCAAAATTAATCACATATGTCGAAATTCAGAACTTTGGGTTCTTATTCGATAATTCAAAATTTTCATATTTCGGTTTGATTGCAATCCATATTTTCTAATGAGATTATGTTAAGCTTCAAGCTTTTTGATTTTGTAATCTTCAAACACTAAATTGAGCTTCAAGCTTTTCGATTTTACAATCTTCGGACATCAGATCAAGCTTCAGGCTTTTTGATTTAACAATTATCAAATATATATCAAATTGAGCTTCAGGCCTTTTGATTTTGCGATATTTGGGTTGCAATATAATTAATTTCATTTTTGCAATCTTCTAGTTGCAATACAATCATTTTTTTTTTTCTTTTATTGGCAACCCAATGAATATTAAGAACAAAATTAAGAAGAGAAATAATATAAATCACTTTTTTTTCTTAGCCCAAAATTAGAGAAAGAAATACTTTACAATTACTTGGATCTCTTGGTCTCATCAAGAACTCTCGGCCTCATCAAGAAATTGTTATCTCTCTTATCACTTATCGAATTTGGATCATATAACATCTTGTCTTCAAATAATAAACTTTCAAATCTGAAACTTGAAACATATAATGGTTAGAGACTCGTGCTGATAACGTGTTATAAAATAAATAAAATAAACAAGAACATAATAGCATAAATATAAAGTAAGAAAGGAGAGAAAATAGTAGCCCAAAAAAAGAGATTCTTTTATTCCTCAATACTTCTCAATATCTCATACATCAAGATGAAAGCTCTTATTTATAGTCTTACAAATCTTTACAATCATAACTTACACAATAATGGATATAAATTACAACATAAATTGACCATAAATCATTTGGGTGTTGCAAGAGAAGTTAGGAAGATGATAAGCTTGATTTCTTAATGTGGACATCCACTCACATTAAAACATTGAATAATGTTTTCATAACATTAGTTTTATTTTAGGAGGAATATTGGCCAATATGGACGAACCATGTGCTCACTTTTCTAATAGGGTAAAGGTCAGGGGGAAAAAATGATAATATCCTTTTTTTTTCAAAGAATCTTCGACTCTAATAATATATTCATTCTTAAATGAGGAATATTGTTTTACACGTATACACTTTTTCATTTAATAAAAAACTTTCACTTTTTATTTTAAAACTTGTTTATGTCTTTACCCAAAATGACTGCTTCCATCATTTTATTAATAAAGGGTGAAGACGTAAACAAGTTTTACAATAAAAAGTGAGAGCTTTTTATTAAATGAAAAAGTGTATACATGTCAAGCAATGAGTGGAAAAAGTAAATTGGAAAGGCAAATGGAAAAGGTAGATAGTATTCCCATTGCTAAATTTCCCGTCACACAAACAAAATCCATGTAGGGCCATTTTTGGTATTTACTTTGGATTTCAAAATCTATTCAAAATTATCAATTAATATGCAATCGTTTTGATTTTTTGTGACCAGGCAGTCAGGCATTAATCATTTATTATGGCTATCCGTTTGATATATAAACAAATCAAATTCAATAATGTTACTTTGTCTAAATTTGATGTTCAAATCTGATGCCCAAATGATGTGACATTATTGTAATCAATTCATTTAAATTGTATTAGATTTGCATGATTTAAATGAATGGATCATAGTGTTGCCACGCTATTTAGACATCAGATTTTGACACCAAATTTGGATAACGTAAAATTACTCAATCAAATTTGGTTCCCTATTCATCTCATTTTATCATATATATATATATATATATATTAATTTGGTTTCCCTCCTCATCTCATTTTTATCATACCAAATATTAATGCGTAATGGTGTACAATCAGGGGTGAATCTAGAATTTTGTATTTGACGGGATTGAACTAAATATTATTTATAAATTATGTTAACTTTCAATTAAAAAATAAAAGGCTAATTCCATAGAATAGCCGCTTTGGTTTTTCCCTTTTTACAAATAGCCACATGTTTGAAAAAAATCAAATATAATCGATATAGTGATTGTGTGGTAGAAGTTAATGGGTTCTTTGACAAGTATACCCCTTGAGGGTGTCAGTGGTTGTTGATGTAAGAGGTCCAAAATGACCCTATCATTAAATTTAATCTGCCTTGTGGATTGCGGGTAATCGATCCCTTATCTCTTTATTATATCATTAGATCAAGGCAATCCAATTTGTACATCATGTTATTAAATTGAAATTCAAGTTAGTTAACCCAAATTCCCAAACCCTTACACTTCGAAATGGCACCCGATTAATATAAGTTACCTTGAATATTTTCG
The DNA here is from genome assembly GCA_035582765.1 of Acer negundo. NCBI lineage: Eukaryota > Viridiplantae > Streptophyta > Magnoliopsida > Sapindales > Sapindaceae > Acer > Acer negundo. The sequence continues at coordinate 14,269,310 of CM069233.1, forward strand.
TATCTTCGCCCTTATATTTTTTCTAGTTGTCGATTTGATGCCGTGATTGAAGCGGTCTTAATCTGTTTCAGCCATCCCCATTATCGAAGAAGGTATGTATCCTTAGGAACTCGAACTGTAACTGTAAATACATTTGATTGATTTTTTTCATAACTTTCATATGACATGTTGAAAATGATTGAGAAGGGTCTTCTTGTTGTTCTTACAGCCTGTGTGTGTTTATGCCAGTCTAAATATATATATGATTGTTTTGTTTCATATCCATGTAACAAATATTGAAAATGATTGAGAAGGGTCTTCTTGTTCTTCGTGGCGCCGCCCTGTCTTTATGTGAGTGTAGTACTTTTATGGCATTCCCTGTATCATTGTATCCCTAACCCTAAGTCCCTAAATTGAGAAGGGTCTTGTTGTTCTTCACCGCCTGTGTGTGCTTATGTCAATGTAAATATACATATGATTGATTTCTTTCATATTCATATAACAAATGTTGAAAGTGATTGAGAAAGGTCTTCTTGTTCTTCATCTCGACGTCTTGTCATGTTGTACTTGTTGTTCTCCCATGACAACACGAAATTACATTCCATGATCCTTCCATGATCATGGAATGTAATATTCATAAAATGACACAAAATTTAATTCCTTGATCGTTTTATGACATTGATGAGATGTATTTTAATTTTAATTCCATGATGAAGGAGCTGATTAGCTGATTACAACTTTTTGCATACAGCTTCAGGAATATGATTCTGTTGATAGTGAACTACGATAGATAGTGGGAAGATGGACAGTTCAACCCTAAAGTTGTTTTCTTTTTGTCAGTCACACTGAAGGAGACTCTGAAAACATTGGGAGAGAAGATATGTAGTCGTTTTGGCTTAAATTTTGATGAAGTTGAGTTCAAGATAAGTACTAGAATTGATGGCTCCATAGTTGAAATGATTTATGACTTAGATTTACAGATCTTCGTTTCGCATAACAAAGAGAATCCTAAATGTTATGTGTCTGTGTTTCACAAACGGTTCCGAAGTCAGGTTGAACAGTTGTCTGTGCCGCATCTAGTACACCAAACCCCAGCAACCGGTACACCTATTCAAATGATGACGACAGTTTCAACCTTCAATTCCACTACTGATCAGGCATGTATACCGCCACCCATGAAGAAGTATAAATCTACACTCAGCTCTGTTGTGAGTTCACTTGGATACAGATCCACAACAGGTAGCAATGAATGTGTTCCGAATGGTTCCCCTGTTTATGAATCTTTTACTCCACCATCAATCAGGAAGTCTATATTTCCCCAAAGCCCATTTGCTACAGCCGGTAAGAAATATGGTAACGGTAGGAATCATGGCCGTGTGAATCTTGTCATAGATCCTGCGTATTCGTCTGTCGTTCTATCAACCTTTGATGACAAGGTGGTTCGATCAGATTTTGGTTATGCTGATGACGAGAAACTTCATTGTCCAACCGTTCTAACGGGTGAAGAAGACGACATGGGTTGCTCAGCCAATATCAAGTCGTCATAGTGTCCTTGTTTGAATGATATCCTTCCATAAGATTTACCGCTACACCCTTGACATGACGTAGACAAAGATGACAATCTACTTCACATTGTTGAACCACTAAACCTTTCTACCGCACGTATAAACAAGAATTTATCAGGTTTTGAGCACGAGCTAAAATTGCTTCGACGGTCTAGAAGACTGAGAAAGTCCATTGACAATTACAACCGGGAGACTTGTTCAAATTGCTCTAAAAAGGGACACAACAAATCAAGGTGCCGAAAACCGGCGTTTGATACATCTCGGCCACCCAAGCCTCCACGCACTTGCAGTATATGTCACAGACCTAGACATAATAGACAAACTTGTCCCTTTGGCTAAAAACCCGAATCCATCAGGTGATAGCCTGACCGACATTTGAATTCTGCACCAACAAGACCGCCGAATTTGAGAACCTTTTATCGACACTCTTAGCTTGTTTCATGGATAATGTTTCATTCTACTTGGGTTTGAAGGAAAATGCGTGTAATATGTGATCTATTCATTATTCATTTTCTCGTTCAGTAGTTTGAGTAGTCCCTGCTTCTAATATTACCTTACGATATCGGTTATGAATTGTTTGACGTTAGGTGTAATTGCCCGTTTATTTACAAACCTAAATTAGGTAAGTTGCTCCCATCGACTCCTCTTGTCTGCTCATTTCCCAAAGAATTTGGAGGTTACTTATCCCCTTTATAAACATCTGCAAAAAAGCCATAGATCTACTTACAAACATTTTGCAATCCAAGATAGCTAATCTATGCTTATATTTACAAGTGATGTTGACGGGTCTCTTTTTGCATAGCAATGACAGGTCGGCATATATTTGTGCCCACTGCCTAGCAACGGTCTACTGTCATCCTCTAACCATGTGAAAAAAATCCTTTTCCTGCATGGTTTCAAGTGAGGTAGGAGAGGTTGTAAACGAAACATCCACTTGCATGAGAGAGAAATAAACCAATAAATCTTAACCATGTATTTTCAGTTATGATTAATTCTCAACAATCTAGTGCAAATCTAAGGGGAACAAAAAAGCAGAGGAGATAATCCTGATCCGTTAACAAGTACGAAATGACAACTTCATGTACAAAATCCTGTCAGGTTAGTGTGGCTGATGCATAAATCGTGTAATCTGTTAGTGCAAAACCGTTCAAGTTTACTATGGAGGCTGCATGTTTGTCTTGTATTTGCGTAAGTTATAAGATCATGTAATCTATTGTTGGAGATTTTCATCGTGTCAGCTGCTTGTTCTGCTATTGTGTTTCATATAAGTTGTTTGTCTTTTCCTCGCGTAAAATACATTGGGTCTGTTTTCGTTCCACCAGAATATTTCCTTTCACACGTACTCATGTAATTTCTTCCGTGGTTATTGAATTGTCGATTAATTTCAGTCCAAAACCTTATTTCATGGTATACATAAATAGTATATATATTATTGATTACTCTATTGGGCTTTGTTTGTTAAAAGACGTATTCTTTAGTAAGATGAGCTTTATCCAATTTTTTATTTTTTTTTATTTTTATTTTTTATAAAAACAATCTTACTAATCCATTTTAGAGTAGAGGTTTGCGTTATCACTATTGAAGAGGAAGGGTTATTTTCGGTATCCTATTTTAGAGTAGAGGTTTAGGAGTTAGTATTTTAACCAATACAGTCGTAGCTCGTTTTTGCACACTTTATTGTCATATCTGATATTTATAGGGTATTCAGTATAGTTGGTGGATTACTGTTGTTTGTTGTATTTATCTTCAACTAATGACACATTAACTTTTCCAAGTACACTTGTTGCCAACAATACTACCAGATAACAACAATACTACCAGATAACAACAATACAACTTGGAGAATTATGTAGTATCAAGCAACAACAAGAGATTGCATAATTCAGTTATATACAAAAACCATAAGTACCATACAACCCTTAACATTATAAAAGCAAAGTTGGTCAAAATAAAAGTACCAGAAGAGCAAGCAGCAGAATATCCAGGTATGCATAATATATATCTCCCAAAATACCCCTGCACATAATCTTCACATGTTAAATAAACAACAACCCTTAAGTAGGTAGGTTTAGTCCTAGCTGTATTCCCTCAACAACAGATTCAGTGGCAGCTCTGTTGTCACATAAGTTTGAACTAACAAACTTATTCTTAAAGGACATTGCACAAGTGTGTTCATCATTCAAACACTTTGCCCTTCCTTTTCCTTGAAAAGTTAGGTCTCTCAGCTAATTCTCCGATCAATACCTCATGCCCAGCAGCAACCACCTCAGGCTCAGGCCCAACACCAAACACCTCATGCCTAACACCCTTGTTAGCAGTTTCTGCCCCATTGTGATCATCACTAATCTCGTAGCTATGAACTTGGGATTCTTGTTGTTGAGATAGAATAAACTCATTTCCTCCGATTGTTTACAATGCTTGTATATGCTCCAAATATAAACCTACCACCCTATCTCCAGGAATTTTATCCCCAAACCACATCAAATCTTGATCACATGCTATGTTAAAGGGCATTCCATACCCTGGCATCTGAATCCAGTACCATCTATGTAACTTATAACCCAGGCTAATTACAATCTTACCAATGTCAAGTAAGGACAACTCATCTAAACTCACATAGTTAAAAAAACTTGTTGACCCCCCACTGTAATTTTACATTCGTCCATCAAATTGTCTACCATGATGCACCATAAAAGTGAATAATTTGTCTGGGTCATCAGGATTTGCAAAGCAAATCAAAAATTGGAATCAAAGTAATTCACAAATATAACACATCATTTTAAGTTGTAGCATGTCACTATTTCCTTTTTAATTAGTGTAATAACAAAAGGTCGTGGGTCTCATTTCTTGTGGTCCCCTCCCTTTTTCTAGTTTTGTAGTTATCTCTGTCATGTACGGACTCAATGTTTACATATTATACAGGTTTCAATTGAAATGAGGGTTTGATTTGGTGATTTTTTAAAGAATCCATGTGGTCCTCAAATTTTTTGTAGTTCTGTAGTTATGTTTACTACCCACTTATAAATAACACAAGAACACAACACACATAAACATCACAAAAACCCATAAAAGTGAGTGAAATATCTTACCATGACGCGGTTGTTCATTTGCAGTTGACCGTGCTCTAGCCTTTTCTCCACCCCGACCGTCAACGGAACAGCGCCAAAACAAGACCGAACAACCCAATTGGAGCCGAATTTCTAAACCGGAGCGATTTTTTAACCAAAAGCCACCTAATGTCTTTGCTTGATCTTAATGAAATCAACAAACCCTAAACAGTTATAAAGTTGGCAATCAAGACCCAATCGATACAAATTTAGGAAATTATGGGGATTTGGTGAAATGATCAGAAGTTGTAACATACCCCCCAACAGATAGAACGGAAACGACACTATTGGCCTTGTCATTTGACACGTGAGGCGCATACACTTGTTTGGGTAAGAAGATGGAATACGGGTTCCGTCCCATTACAAAATTTCCATGAGTTTAGGGGGTTTAACGCCTAAAAAAAATCTTCAGGGGGATAATGAAAACTCGGGTATAGTTCAAGGAAAATGTCAAAGTTATAAAAACGAACCCAAAAATAATCAATAAAATTGAGCATTTGCACACGGTAGGTGTATCGCCATTCACATGACCAAATTATTGATGTGTGAGATATGAGATATCTAGTTTGGAACTTCGGATTTACTTCAGCTTTGTGTAGAGGTAACATAAAAAAAATTGGAAATACACACTTAATCCTTTGAATCCGTATCATCGGTTGTTGAAGAACGGTGGAGGTGAACCTAACGTAAGAATAAAAACATGCTCTTTATGACAAATGATGATGTACTTTTTTCTATTGGAAACACAATGACAACAAAAGCAATACCTAGGAGATGAAAGTGCAAGGACTAAGGATTAAGGAAGGTCTCCACATATCTGGGATTAAACCACAAAAAAATTCACAACTATTAATCTAAAGATGGAAATTTGGAAACCACAGCATTAGAGCTATCGAATCCATAGGTACCAAGGTTTTGCTCACAAACCATGCAAATATCCAGCAAAAACAATAAAAAGATACGGAAAATAACGTACATTATTACACAATAACAACCATAATCTAAAATATATAACTAGATTTACAAAAAATTCATTGAAGTTGATGTCAGACATTTCAATGAAAAAGGTCGGTGTCGCCGGTTCAAACAGTCGTGGAGAGAAACAGCCTTCCGTGGTTTAACTATTCTCTTCACATCTGTTTCCAATTGATCAACGCGGGCATCTAAAGTAATCCTTCATGCTAGGTTTTGAGAACCATTTTTTTTCATTACTTCCTTTAATGCTATAAACTTGTCCAACAGCAGATTCATAGCCTCGAAGCTTGTACTTACCTGGGAAACCACTCGATCCCACCTGCCTATTTTGTTCTCATCGTCTGACTCCATATCTTTGTTAATGCAAACGAAGTACCGGAAGATAGATGTGTGTGACCCACTCACGTTTCAAAGGAAAGCTAATACTAAGCTCATTGCGATTGAATATAAATCGAGTTAGATGACGTACAATTGTAATAGAAAAAGTGAAAAAATGACTCAAATCAGCTCTTAAATAAGAGTCCATTTGTTCTCACCCAGCTCCCAAAAACATGAGATGATAAAGGTATGGACAAATTTACCCCCTCCTGGACACATGTCCCAATTTGGATAGTTAGACATAAATCGAGACACCATTTTTTATGGTACATTTTCAGTTCGTTTTTTCCGAGCGTGTACCCGATATATTCCATCCTAAATTCCTAAGGAAAGGGTCCATACCATGTGGCATGGATAACCCATTTCATTAATTTTCTTTCCCAAAGATGTTATAATTATTCCAAATTAAAAATTTATGTTTGATAAATCTATTCATCATAATCTATTCATCATAAAACATGCATAATATGCCTAGTTTACCTGTTCATAATAATTAAATCAACACATTTTGTATAGTATTTATAAATAAATAAGCAAAAACTATATAAGTAAATAAACAACCTAACAAAAGTATGCCATGATATTACAATGAATAAGTAGGATTTGGATATAATATTTGTATGTATATAATAAAATGAGTTAATATATTTAGTAAGGCCTCATTTGTTTTTTCGTCTAGATAATGAACGGTGTGAATGTGACAGAAGATAAAACGTTGAATGAAAACTGAAAATTGAAAACCGAAAGACATGTATGGTTTTTTCATTGAAAACTGAATATATACAATCGGTTGTTTGTTTTTATAAAGTTATGTTTGTAAGTAAGTTTTGATTTAAAACTATTCAACATACATAGACATATAATCAATCCGAATCTAAACCTAAACATGTTTCTATTTAATCAAACCCTAAAAATATATTAATAACCCATATCAATTCAAGAGAAAAAGGAGATAATAGAAAGCGGAAGCGTACCTGAATCCATTACCGGAGTTGGTGGATGGATTGTGATCTTCCAAATTATCACAATCTTTATGAACCCTAAAATTTTCTCTGTTTCTCTGTTGATGGGGATACAGATAAAACTTAAAGATCGTGTAATTTGGGGACCATAACCCTAATAAATAATACCTATATTATTATAGGTTTTACTATTTCTAATTCGGCCCCTCATCAAATTAGATATAGTATTCTGGTATCTACACATTAATTCCATAACAATTATACCCTTAAGCCTTAATACTTTAAATCTTAATTAGATCACTTTAATTTAGGCTTAACCAAAGATAGCATAACACATTTAATATTTACATGTGTGGCCCCACATGATGGAATTTTTTCCAACAATCTCCCACTGGGCCACATATGTAATTATACAAATGTGTATGACTTTATGAGCTCAAAAATTTTGCTATCACAATTTTAGGGTATATCCGAACAATCTCGTCCATTGATTATGCTGTGATAGGATCAAAGCGGTTTTCGTCACATTTAGCGTGACTAAACCCATCAATGGTCACGTACACCAACATAACCAAACGACATAGATCAATCATGGATGTGTAGCATGAAAATTACATGCACTGTGATCTATACATGTCTGTTTCCAACTGGTCCTACTTTATTCCTTAGTGAGATCAATGCTTAACACAATGTAACAGAGTGAAATAAACTGAATACTTTGTTTCTGATCAGAAAAATATTCAAATACATAGCATAAGTATGTCCAAAATCAAACATAAAGCAATAAAATACAAAATAATACAAACTCCCACTATAATGTGATATCCTCACACAAAATAATACCCATATGAGCAGTGTGCTCATGAAAGACCTTGGGTGGTAATCCCTTTATAAGTAGATTCGCTATCATGGAGTTTGTCCCAATGTGCTCTATGGATATCTGTCCACTCTGCACTCTCACATTTACAACTAGGAACATAATGTCAATATGTTTTGACCTAGATGAACTCCTGTTGTTGGAATATAGCACTGCTGACTTATTGTCACAATATAGTTTGAGTGGTATTTCAGTACCCTTCAGAATGTGTAGCCCGGTGACAAAATTCCGCAGCCATATCCTAACGTTGGATGCCTTATAGCATGCTACAAACTCTACTACCATGACATTCGGCATAATCGGAGTCGGAATACCTTATGATTTCAAACTGATCTGATCTCCTATATATGAGCATGTGATCTTTTATTCTCTGTAAATACCTCATAACCCCATTGGCTGCTTTCCAATGATCCATCCCAGGGTTACTTAAATATCTGCCTAACATACCAACAATGTACGCAATATCCGGATGCGTACACACTTGAGCATACATTAGACTACCTACAGCTGATGTATAGGGAATCTTCTGCATTTCCTTAACTTCAAGGTTATTTTTAGGGCACTGATTGAGACTGAACTTGTCTCCCTTAGTGACAGGGGTGTCACCTGGTTTACTGTCCTGCATGCCAAACCTTTTGAGCACTTTATCGATATAGTTTCTTTGTGATAATCCAAGAATACACCGAGATCGATCTCGTTGTCTCTGGATCCCTAATACAAAAGAGGCATCACCAAGATCTTTTATCTCAAAAATCTTTGATAGAAATCTTTTGGTTTCGTGCAACATGCCTATATCATTTGTGGCAAGCAGTATGTCATCGACATATAAAACCAGGAATATGTGCTTACTCCCACTGAATTTGTGATACACACAATTATCAACAACATTTATCTCAAAACCAAACGAGATAATCACTTGATGAAACTTGTGGTACTATTGATGAGAAGCTTGCTTGAGTCCATAAATAGATTTTGTCAATTTGCAGACCATATTCTTTGGGTCTCCCGACTCAAAGTTTTCTGGTTGCACCATATAAATTGATTTGTCAATGTCACCATTGAGAAACGCCGTCTTGACATCCATCTGATGAAGCTCAAGGTCAAAATATGCAACAAGTGCCATGATTGTCCTAAAAGAGTCTTTCGTTGAAACCGGAGAGAAAGCCTCTTTAAAATCAATCCCTTCCTTTTGGGTAAAGCCTTTAGCTACAAGACGAGTCTTATAAATCTCCACATTACCTTTCGAATCCCTTTTGGTTTTAAAAATCCATTTACAACCAATGGGTTTCGCATCTTCTGGTAATTAGACAAGTTCCCAAACCTTATTGTCTTGCATAGACTTATACTCCTCATTCATGGCATCAATCCACTTTTAAGAGTTGGAACCTTGCATGGCTTGATGGAGGTTGATTAGATCATCTTCCATCATTCAAATGTATTCCTCATGTTCCTGGAGAAATACGATAAAATTGTTCGGAATAGCATTTCTCCTTTCTCTAGTGGATCGCCTTAATGGCACTGGTTCTTGAGGTTGTTGAGTTTGTTCCTCAGGAACAATTACCTCATTTTGAATAGGGGGTTGATCAACATCGTCTGGTTGAGGATCTGGATTCGTTTCTTAATTAATGACAGCTATAAAAACTTGCACATTGTCAAAAGCGATAATGGGAATCAAAACCGATTCCTCCTCAAAGACAATGTCTCTAACCTTATTTCTCCCCCCACACTCAACATCCTCAAAAAATATGGCAGTTCCCGTCTCAAAAATTGACCTAAGTGTGGGATCATAAAACTTATAGCCTCTAGATCGCTTAGAGTAGCCAATGAAGTAGCTGCTCACAATTTTGGAGTCCAATTTCTTTTCATGTGGCCTATAAGGTCTTACCTCAGCTGGACATCCCTAAATGTGAAAATGCTTTAGACTAGGCTTTCTGCCTGTCTAAAGCTCATAAGGTGTTTTTGCAGCTGCTTTAGTTGGCACTCGATTCAGAATATAAACTGTTCACCTAAACTGTCATATCTGCCGTAGTATTTACTACTATGGTCAGACCTGACACTCATTTTGCCCTTATCCTTAGAGGTGCTAGCCAAATGAGCATTTTCAGTCCTGTCTTGCTTCAATCCCTCTTCCTCTTGCACATAGTAAGAAATGAGCTCATTAAGAGTCAATTTCTCCTTTTGACAGTTGTAACTGACCTTAAATTGACCATATTGTGCAGGAAGTGAAATTAATACCAAATGCACGAGCAAGTCATCAGACAGCTCGAGCTTTAGTGCCTTAAGCTTAGAAGCAATATGAGACATTTCCATAATTTACTCCCTTATGTTTCCCTTGCCTTTCTACTTCATAGAAACCAAGCTTTGCAAAAGCGCGCTTGTTTCTGCCTTATCGTTTTTCGCAAAACGCTTTTCAATTTCGGCTAGGAATTCTTTGGCTTTGGTTATCTCTTCAGATACCGCACCCCTAAATGCCTATGGAATGCCGCGCTTAATGATCATAAGACTCATGCGATTTGTGCGATCCCACTTCTCAAAGTTCTTCCTGTCATCAGAAGAACTTGCATCCGTAAGAGAAGCGGGCTGCTCAATCCGAAGTGCAAGGTCTAGATCCATGTAGCCGAGAACAATTTCTATGTTCGCTTTCCAATCCTTAAAGTTGGTCCCATTAAGCATGGGAATAGAGTTGATATTAGCAGATATAGTAGAAACACTAGCTGTAAAGAGAACAAAAACAAACAAACAAACATGCTCACATTAATAACCAAATACAATAATCAACAAATTCAAATAATGGTAAGTCCCATCTCAAGATACCTAACACAACATTAATATCAAATCTTTGGATAGTAATATTAATTGTAAATGGTACTCTTGTTGTAGTGATCAAACATTAACAATAATTCATGTCAAATAATAAATCTATCTTTGAATCGACTTATTATTCACATGTAAAACCTTATAATCGCCACATGTTTACCACCACAGGTGTGTATGCAATTCGGCTAAGTATTAACCTTCCTTTGGGCCGGCTAATTCTCGTATGAATTTACACACACACAAACATCCAAGATCCCTATGAACAATCTACACAAGAGAGGTCACTTTGGCGACATCTTGTTTCAATTAGACCATTTAGAATGATGGACTACTTTATTTAACCATAAAAGGTATACCAAAAATATTTGAATTTGAGTTGAAATTTAAAAAAAAAAAAATTAAAAAAATTACAAAACAGCCCCTGATTATGTATAATTACAGAAAGATCCCTTAATTTTAAAATTATAAATCGGTCCCTGAGTTTGCACAATTACATAAAGGCCCCTAAAGTTTCAATAATTACAAAAGACCTCAATATTTTATCAAAATCACATAATAGCCTAAAATAATTACAAAATAGACCCTTCAAAAATTTTAAATTTTCAAGAGAGAGGCCTAAGCAAAAAATCAACACTGTGAATTTCATAATTTTTTTTTTGTTTTTAAAAACAAAATGCTTTTCAAAGTACATACTATTATTCATATAATCATATATATATATATATATATATATATAACTTGCTTGATGTGTATGTCAGTGTGCCACCAACAAAATTCCTTTTTTATTTTTTATTTTTTGTTTTTATTTTTTTTACTCTTCTTAATACTCAAGCACCAGACAATTCTACACTTTTGTTGTTTAAGCACCGTTCAACATACTATTCATCATGTAGGAATGAAGTCATGCATCTGGTGCGGAAATTGAAAAATAATATGCACCTTTAGATCGTACAATAACGAAAATCAAAACACCAAAACACCAAAACTCAAGCAAATTTTACAAAAGAATATTAAAACCCTAAAATTTTCAGAAATATATCTTAAAACCTAAAATTCAAATCTCAAATCTCAAATCTCAAATCTCAAGAATCGATCATGGGAGGCTCTGATACCACTTGTAAGTAAGTTTTGATTTAAAACTAATCAACATGCATAGACACATAATCTATCCGAATCTAAACCTAAAAATGTTTCTATTTAATCAAACCCTAAAAACATATTAATAACCCATATCAATTCAAGAGAAAAAGGAGATAATAGAAAGCGGAAGCGTACCTGAATCCATTGCCGGAGTTGGTGGACGGATTGTGATCTTCCAAATTATCACAATCTTTATGAACCCTAAATTTTTCTCTGTTTCTCTGTTGGTGGGGATACAGACAAAACTTAAAGATCGTGTAATTTGAGGACCATAACCCTAATATATAATACCTATATTATTATAGGTTTTACTATTTCTAATTCGGCCCCTCATCAAATTAGATATAGTATTCTGGTATCTACACATTAATTCCATAACAATTATACCCTTAAGCCTTAATACTTTAAATCTTAATTAAATCACTTTAATTTAGGCTTAACCAAATATAGCATAACACATTTAATATTTACATGTGTGGCCCCACATGATGGAATTTTTTCCAACAATGTTATCTAAAAGTAAATTCTTTTACATATATTCCCTTCTAACTATTATTTGTTATATATTTTAATTTTAATATATTAAGGACAAATATAACAAGTAGGTTCCTAATTGTAAAACAAAATTATTTAATGAGTAATAATTATTCAATTTGATATAAATAATTACAAAAATTGTATATGAAATATGTTTTTTTTTTTTTTTATTGCGTTGATGTCCATTCCGTGCAAGGAAAAAAATATTAATACGCTTAGTTTTTTGACAGAAAACAAAATCTGAATTTTGTTAGATTAATGAGGAAAATACAAATTCCTTATTGTAATATGCTAGGTAAACCAGTCTCCATTTGTTTGAGTTTTGAAGCAACTAGTGTTTTCGATGTTGTAGTTGTTTACGGTGAGAATAATATAGTTTTAATACGATTCAGGTTTGAATAGAAGACAAAATTGGAAATAAGTTATACTAGTGATGATTGATGACAATTTTCAAAGTAAGAAATTGTATTCAATTCTAGTGGTATTTTATTAACTGAAAATTGAATATTTAGATACGTTTGAGTGAATATCTAATATGTTTGAGTGAATAATTTGGCTTGAAATCTTATATGTTGTTACTTTATAAAATAATGTAGTTTGTTTTCATATTTTTGGGTTATTGTTAGTTATATATCAATAATGAGATTTTAGGATTAATCCAATTATTATTTAATTCAATTTTAAATTTACAAAGTAACGATATTGTTAAATTAATTTTATTATATTTCTCAGAACATTGTATTAGTATATTTAGAATGATTAACAGAAAAAATTCATTAAATTCCCATTTGTGTTTCATGTTTCTCTTATAATTAAATTTTCTTTTTTAAAAAAATAAAAAAATAAAAAAAGTATTTATTTAGAATATACATTTTAGTTGGACGTCTCACTATATCCTCCTAAATACGTGATGTCGATCTTAAATAATAATAAAATGTATAGCCTACCCTTGTCTTCAATCCTGGTTACGTCCATGATTGTGATTTTATTTCATTTTATTTGAATTTGTTTTTTTTTTTTAGTACACAACAACTGCCAGGACCGGCGAGATAGAGCTATACTAGCACAGCCCGGAACATAACTCTTACAAAGGGGAGACAGCACCCACACCAAGGTGGGACAAGACCCACACACAATGGTGGGAAAAACCTCCAAATATACACACCAAGGCCAGAGTCGAATCTTGGTGGTGGAGAGTTTAGAGAGACTCTAAGCCACAAAGTGACCAAGACAATAGGCCTGTGTGTGATTTGATTTATATTTTAGATATAAAGAAAGAACTAATATATTTACATTCAAACATATACTGTACATGTGTACATACATATAGATATGTATGTACACATGTACAGTTTTAAAAAGAAAATAACAATTCGATTTAAAAGAATCAGAAAAATATAAAAATGAAGTAAAAGTAAGGGTAAAACATAATAGTCAAAAAACTAAGGAGGCAAAGTTATAAATTGTAAAACCTCAGGAGAGTGCAGTGGCCTACCCTAGTCCTTCAGACTTGAGTGGCTTAATATAGGCCTACAGGCCTATAAGGTAGTGTTAAGTGATTAAGTTGGTATATTGTTTATTTATTTATTATTTTATGTTTCATTCTCCTTAATCATAACAGGATCATGTAAGGTTTGTTTAATGCAAACAGAGGGTTTATGAATGTTACACAATAATGTATGTTCACAAACATCATCGTGTAACCCAATCGACATGCACATGGTCATTTTCGCACTGTTTAGAAATTTATCTTACACTTGCCAAAGCACTCTAAAACAAATCGGGTATATGAAACGGGTGGTGTCCGTTTGACTCGTACTATGATGGAAGATAATAAGTAAATAGGTTTTTCCAACGAGTGGTGCTATTGGAACACCCCCTACTGATCTATTTATACCCTACTAGTTTAAATTTTGATTTAATTAAATACAGTTAAATGTTTTTATTAATTAATTTAATTTATTTCCAAAACAACCCTTTTACTTATTTTTTAAACTTAATAAACCCCATCTCTAATATTTCTATTTATCTCAGATCTCTTTATCTCTGATCTCGTCTTTCTCTCACCTTTATGAACGAATTTTTTTTTTTCATCTTATTTCTTTTTTAGTGTTTTTTTTTAACATCAAACTTTATAGAAAATGCCAGAAAAGTCACAAGACAAAGAACAAGCAAACAACACTAAAAAAAGAGTAAAGAACAGAGTTGATGCGAACCTCAAAGGACTTGCCTTGAAACCCAGCAACAGTAATGGAATACTTGCCCTAGAAAGCTAAAATTCAGAATATGTGAAAAAGGAACCCCCGACCCACTGATTATTGGAAATCAAGAACCGAAGGTATGTGATTTGAACGCCACAAGGGAAAACCCTTGATAAGTTCACAAGTTCTCTGAAGAACAAAGAGGAAAGCAACCTTACAATAATTTTATTGATCAATTCCGTGCTTACAAAGCTACTCAAGCCTTCTTTATAAAGGCTGACAATAAAACATAAAATTAGGACAAAAAAAAAAAACATAAAAACCTAAGGCAATTAAAGCCCTTTGTAGGGAAAGGAAAGAAAGAGGTTTACAATCAACAAATTAAGGACAAAAGAAAGCAACTAATTAAATCCAAAAAATTAGGCAAGTCAACATGCCATTAATGCTCTGAAATCAGGTAAGTGATCAGCTTATTCTTGGAAGGTCTTTATTTGGACGTCCACAACAAGCTAATCAGCCTCTCCAATTGCTTTTATTACATTGATTAAGCCTTGATCTTCTTTTGGGTCCAATTTGAAATGCAACTTTTTAGAATCAGCCCACATCTCTTGAATCAGCCCATTAAGTGCTTCTTTGAATCTTTTAGCCCTTACCCTTTTAATTGGCCCAATTGGAACAAGCAATGGATCATTTGGTGTTGCTTCTTGATTCTCATCAAGAGCAACCCAAGACAAAACACACAAAGAGAAAAAAACGAAACAACCCATAAACAAAACGAAACAAGAAGCAAAGAATAAATATTTGTTTTGTTTATCATCATTTCACAAACAACCCATAAACAAAACGAAACAAGAAGCAAAGAATAAATATTTGTTTTGTTTATCATCATTTCACTTTTAGATTCTAAAAGAGTAATGAGATTAAATAAAAATCAATATCTCATCTGTCTAATGCACATCAAGTGTTTGATTTATTGTTTAAATAGGATCCAGTACAAGTATTTTTAGGGTTTAAGATTTATGAAATAAAAAATTCAAGAAAATGATTAAAAGAATGTTGTTTTTTTTTTTTTTTTTTTTTTTTGTTTTTTTTTTTTTTTTTTTTTTTTTAAAAAAGAACGTGGGGTTTTATTAGATTTACTTTATAGAATATTTTTCGATTCAATTATATGTCTCTTTTAGTAATTTTGATAAAGGAAAAAAAATACTAAATAATTTAAAAAGTGGGGCATAAATAGATCAGTAGGGGGTGTGCCAATAGCACCACTCTTTTCCAATAGGCAAGAGTTGTTTAAATCATGTAGGATTTTATAAAATATTTTATATTGTCAGTTTAGTGTAGGTGCGTTGTATGATTTTATTATATTATTTGTTTTATTTTTTATTTTTATAACATGGTGCATTTTATGATTCGGCAAAGTTGTACACGAGTATAAAGCTATATCATCAATTTAGGTATTTCGTTCAATTACAAAATATCATATCGACTCTGGTTGGGATGCCATGTCGAGATGGTCAAATACAAGTTGAACTACTCATCGCTACTTAATTTTCAAATCAATCAGTATTATTAGGTTGCACCAGACCCTTGACCAATTTTAATATATTTCATATTACCTATTCCGTATTCGATGAGAACGAGATCATGGAAATTGAACCTGGAAAATAGGGTGGGTAGAGTAGACGCAATGATGGTAACCATTAGAGTCGATTCTAAGGGTGGGCAGACCGGCATGGGTTTGGCTCAATGAATTCAATATTTAATTGATGCGACACTTTAAATGGGTACAAGTCAGACGTCAAACTCGGATGGGTTATCCCACAGATTTACTAAATCGTCCATTGTAATTTATGAAGGTTGACTTTACAAATCTTGTTCGATGGCAAATGTTAATGCTGATATGAAAGTTGAAATTAAGCCTAGTGTAAAGGGTTGTACAACAGACATTATAAACCATCATCTCAAACCCTGAAAAACGGTGCAACTTCCACAAGATATTTTATTTTTACATCTCAAACCCGTTGGACCATCCAAGATGTTATTAAATATGGGTCAAACTGTATATAAGTAAAACTTTAGGGATTAAATATTAAACAGAAATGATTTGGTTTGAAGGAATTGGAGAGAAAGGAAAGGAAATGATTTGAAGGGATTTCTAATTTGTTTTTTGGATGGTTCAATTAGAGGGAAAGGAAAGGAAATGAGTCTTTATATTTTAAACACTTTGGTTTCCATCCAAATTTGGGAGGAAATGGAGGGAAAGGAAAAGAAAGGAAAGGAAAGGAAAGCAATTCCACCATTAATAATTTTTTCAAAATCCCAAAAGTAACCCTATATATTGTTTGTATTCATATTGTTAAAATAAGGATATTTTTGTAAATAAAATAAAACCACTATCCTTTCCTTTCCTCACTATCATTTCATTTCCTTTTTTTTTTTTTTTTTTTTTCCATCAAACCAAACATAGTGTTAATGAAGGTTTAATTAAGCGCATACTATTTACGGCTGGTTGGAGACCATTTCCTGTTCTATGTTATGTTGGTTAATTGATGTATTTTGGCTATCGGTTTCAAATGCCAACCCTATAACAAACTTTCTGACTAACTGCAACTCCTAAAACATGGAGTGAGATTCTTTTGTATTTTGACGAAATTCTTTTGTATTTTAACGAATTTGAAACGGCTATAGATAATAATTAACATATATTAGCCTTCAAGAGTTGTTCGACTAGTTTGATAACTCTAGTGAAATTTGAATACGCACAAAATACTTTTACCAATTTGCACTACAAGGTTAGTTCCATTTTTTTAAACGTAGCGAAAGCCTTGACAAGGGACATTACTTGTCTAGATTTTACAACACACATAGTCGGTAGATGAATACACAGATAAACGAGGTATGAATGGAACTTTTGACCATGGGTTACCTAATCCAAATACAATACAACAGCTGGTTTTGAAAACTGAAAACAAATGGCAACAGCAAAACTAACATAAAACGCGATTTGCAAGTCCTCAAATGGTTTTTAGGAACAAACAAAACAACCATCACTTGTAAATACATGTTTGGTGGCGCCTTGGAGGTGACTGGCTGAAGGTATTATGTACACATTGAAGATGAAGGACGATTCTTAAATAACGTACAACCCTCCTGACGCCAAAGACAGTCGGCGAGAGACGTCGACTTGGCAGTGTGTGCGGTATTCTTTAACCTGTAAACATCTCTCTCCAGTTCCGTGACGCGAGATTCAACAACTGTTGTTCGAGAATCGGACCGTGCTTCGTTTCTTTCCACTACTTTCTTGTATTCAATTGTAACACCTAAGAGCTTTTTCAGAGAGTCAGAGCACCTATTTACACAGAAAACTAGTCGATCCAATATGGTTGATTCATTGTCATCATCTGAGTCCATCTCTATAGACTAAATGTAAGGTTGTGAATGAAACCTGATTTTGAACATAAGTTTTTATAGGGGGTCACACAGCGCACTCATCGCCGGATACATATATGACATTTTTGCCCTTTAATTTATAATTTATTGGAAATTAGTGTAATCGTCGAATAGAAATCAACAATTTGTTATGTATATTACAAAACCATCAATGATGATATCCAAATATCAACCTAAACTCGTGTCCACATTTCCATGCTATTAGATGGTATTACATATTTACATATCCATATTTTTACATGTCCATAATTAAGTTATTATGTAATTATTGTTTTACCCTTAAGGCCTTAGCTATATACATAATCCAATGATAAATTTACGGTAATAACATTATTTTGAAATGGAATCTAGTAAATGTCTCATTGTATTACTTACATTGAAATGAATGAAACTAATATAGTAGTAATGTGACATTTTAGATTGTGGTATAATTATAAAAAATATTTCTTTGAAATTAATCGAGATTTTATATTTGTTAAGTTTTATGTTATAAAAAATCAAATGCTATATATACATTTTTGTTTATCGAATAAACTGTAACATATATTTGGGTCTTTTTCGTTATGGGGGAGGACATGAACCCGATACCTTGTGTTGGAAGTGAAAGCGGTTTTGTAGTTGAACAAACATGAAGCTATGTTTTAATAAGTATTCGTATTTGGAATATATGTACGTAACAGAATTTGTAATACAATTTTTTGTTGTTGTTGAAATAAACATAACTTATGAAGCGTTATTAATCAAATTTCACATTTGATGGGGACATCTCGGTAAGTTCTCAATAGTAGGTGATGTCAATGTTTCGTAATGAACAAAATTTGACCCCACCCTTTGATATCCAATCCCGATTGTTTCCTGGGTCCAAAGTACATACAAGTAACCTTCAACATCGGTTCAGCTCATTTCCCGTCTACATTTAAGTACAAACAGTGGTCATCCATTTTAACGGCAAGTCTTTTCAAATAATTATATATGTTTTAATGATATAATTTATATATCAAACAGGTAAAAAGTGTCATGGGGTGTCACAACACTGATAGATGGACGATCATGCGTCTTGTTAGAATGAATCCAGAGTCAACGTATCAAATACTACAAATGGGTTGATGTGATTATAAAAAAAATACCTGGTTTAGACATGTCTATAGATAGACACAGTCAATACATAGGTAAAGATGATTTCGCTCAACTCCATAATTTAGGTTTAGCGTTATGTCCTGGAACCGGGTGGGTAATCATGCTTAGACCAACTCGAAAATTTCACATCTAAATGATGAGACTGTGTTGTGAAATTAAAATAGCATGTTCATGAAATATGCACTGACATAGAATGTGTTTACATTCCAACAAGATCACTTTTGTCTTGTGGTTAACCTCCCATACATTCACCGAACAGACATCCTCTCCCCCAAAAGAACTCGGAAGTTTTCTTATACTCTAAACTTAACAAACAATACACCAGTAACTTTGAAGCAAAGGTTATCCCGCACTTTAATTCCAGTCCACACCTTAATGAGATCACATCGCTTTGTATGCATTTTGATAAGAGAAATTGTTTTTTATTTTATTTTATTTTATTTGACAAGTTCATTGAATAATATCTCTATATAAGGGGTTGGTAAGTTTTCAAGCACTATAACAAGTATTTTGAGTTATATATATTTATCCAATTTTTCAGATAGCTTTATATTGAACGTTTTTGGGATACATAGTTCTACTGCAATGAACAATTATTAAATTTGATTTATTGGTATATTTCAATTTACTTATCATCCACACAAAAATGAATATCAAAATTCATATAAATCGATGGGATTTCATCAAGGTGTGGACGAAACTTGAAGTGAGGGATCCGTCAGTTGAAAGTTACTCTAATACAATGATAAACATTGGATTTAGTTAACGTAGATCCTTCCCTAGATGCAACCTATACAATTCATTTTTGAAAATATTCTTCACATATAAATTTTATATTATAACTATTGGCTTCTTACTAATGTGGTGTGACTCTCCAAGAGGAGACCCCACCACCATGGTTCAAAGCCCATGGCATGCATGTATATATACATATATTCTTTGTCCCACCTTAAGTGTGTGGGTGCCCTTTATCCATTTGTGGGAGTAGTAATCCGAGGTGTGCTAGTAGAGTCTAACTCTCACAAGGTCCCGACAGTTGTTGTAAAAAAAAAAAAATTTTATATTATCATTTGAATATCCTTCAATTGTGAACTTTCAATCTACTGTAGCCGATCAATGGTATCCAATGTTCAAACCTTCATTAACAATAATTCTTTTACTCTGTAATCACAATTTGGTTAGTACATGTTTATACAAGCACCGTTGGATATGAAAATTTGTCGAACCAGAATTCTATAGGTAAATAACTGCTGTGCGGAAACTTGATGGCGCCGGATGTGCGATACCGAAACCCCGTCCGGCTCAAAATACTAAATTATATTATGAATAATTTATTGGAAATATTTATTTCATTTGTATAAATATATGTTAATTTGATTTGTCGTTTCAATTCAAATAAATGTTTATTGATTATTAAATAAATTTATTGCTTTATTCATGCTAAGGATATTTCAAATCAATTAATAACAAATTTATGTAAGAGGAAATAAGGGGAAATTGCACCAAATTCCATTGGTTTTGTTGTAATATTACCAAGTTATTAAGTGTTGTGGAAATACCACCAAAGTATGTTCTCTGCCAAAATTGCCCCGTCCGGGTCTCTCCTCAGATTTATTGAGTTATTGAGTTAGTTCTAGAAATTTTTTAAGGACAGAGGTTGTTTGAAAGACCTCTAACGGAGTCGACCGTTTCGACGGAGGTTGTTTTACATCAATGGAGGTATTTGAAAAAAAACTAGAGGACATAGGAAGTAAGCAAGAGAGAGAGAGAGAGAGAGAGAGAGAGAGAGAGAGAAAGAGAGAGAGAATAAGTTAGGGGCAATTTTGGCATATCACATAACTTGGTGCAATTTCTATAACACTTATTATCTTGGTGACTTTTCCATAAATGACTTTGGAAGGAGTGCTATAACATTTTATAAATATATTTTTATAATATCCTAAAATACAATAAGTGATAAATGATTAATTTAATATGATATAACACATTACATCACATAAAACATGTTTATATTAATAATAATACCGTCCAATACAATATAATACAATCCTATAGAGTCGAATAGAATAAATTTTATTTATTCTACAACTTTATTCATTTTATTATTTAGTAAAATATCGAGTAATAAAATTCACATCCAAACCTTGTATAATTTAATATGGTGTAAATATGAAATATCTCCAAACACATAGATTGTATAAAAATAATACAGCTTTATGCAAATACAATACAACTCAAATGAATCCAATACAATACAATATAATACAGTACAATCTACAAAACGGAGGTCGTTTTGCTCGCAATTGTAATTAACAAATCTTGTCCTCATTAAACATTTGATTATATAACTGTTATTTCATGTGGCATTGTATAACTGTTATTTATTTCATATGTTGCATCAATATGCATAAATGTTTTTGCTATGTGGAGGCACGATGTCACTGTGCATTGAGTGGTCACATCAGGGTAATGCAAGCACTGTTTTTAATGTGCCTGGATAATTGTACAATCCACCCGTCCAATGCATTCATGCCATGTGGTAAGGAAACCAATGAAATGAGTTCTCCATGTAACATGGCATGCACGCATTGGTTAGGGTGCATGCAATATTTTTTCCGTCAGTTAGGTGGTTGTTTAGTGTTTTCTGACGGTAATATTTATATACAATCAACTAGTAGAGTTTATAGTTTATAGTGGTAAATATAGCCTGATGTTGCCTTCAGTCAACTCTATGCCCATACGATGTGCATCTTCTTCCAGGGGCCAGTCGTCTCCTTTATGGTTTTCCTACAGGACAAGGTATCCATGTGACCAAAGAAATTGCATAAGCTATATTCCTCTTGGGGAATGTTGAAATGGCAACCGTATGTCGACGAGACGGTACAACATAATTTTGTTATTACATTTTTTTTTGTTTTACCAATCAATTAAATTGTTATATAATGGTTTCAATTTGTTACAAATGTAGAAGCAAAAATATGTATTTCAGATGGCATTTGAAACTACGCTGCCATCGAGAGGCAATTGATTTGAATGATATTTCCCTAAATAATTCCTGGGCAGTGTGGTGCCGTATAACTATAAATTATTAAATAATCAGTTATCTGTAATCTTGCAGGTAATAAAATTATGTTCTGTGGATGAGACGTTGATATTTCTGAGCAGGAATTTAGAGCAACCTGTTCTAATTGATATTCTCCAAGAATAAAGGGACCATCAGCGAGCTAGTCAAAAAGGTTAAGCAGCTAGAACGCAGGTGCAAGTAGAATTGCTATGATATCCTGAAGATGGGGAGATAATTGTCATTCAGTTGATGATGGTGCTCATCACATAACAATTTTGTAAAATTACTCGCATTCATTTCCTAGTTTAATGATTATTTTAATGATGCATCTGAAGGAAGACCTTGGTCCAAATTTGTAATGGTTTCATTTGAACCATTTAACCCAAAATATTTGCACTAATGTTTGTATTTGCCCGTATACAGGTGTGGTGTTTACTACCTTTTGGATATCGTCCATTGCTGTATCATGTAATATTCTATATTATTCCTCATCGTGTCATCATCAATAGTATTCTTTATCGTGTGGGAGTAATTGAAACTTTAGTTTGTTTTCAATATGCAATTTCCATTATTGTAAGTGCACTTGTGGTCGTTATAATATTACATAAACGTCTTGTTTAATTTATTATTATCTTGAAAAAATTAAATTATCTTAGAGTCATTGTAAACAACGACAATTTAGGCCTACATCTTAGCCAAATGATGTGGCACGGAACGAAGGTCATTTGATGAACAATTCCATACTTTTCCATTCCACTATACTAACTGGATGCACTTAATCAAATAAAAAGATTTATTTACTAAAAACGTAGAATAATTACCTTCTATCATGTAATGGTGTTTCCCCTTGCAGATACCTGTCCAATAATCAATTCAGTAATCTTCAATGCAGTTCAGTTCCCTATTTCCAATGACCAAAGAGATAATATACCGCGTTTGTGCACGTAATCGAAAAGAACTGATATTGACGTTTGTACTTGATGGATGTGCCGACCCAGTCCATCGCCATAATCATTACAACTGTGCTTTGAGTGGTCACATCAAGGAACGGTTCGGACTGTTTTACACCTGTGTGTGTATTGAGTTTAAACATCTTTGGAATTATCTTCTATATTTAATGAAAGTTGACTTATGGATAATATTTAGTAATTTACCGGTTTAATTTTTAATATAATATGTGGAATTATAGCCTACATGCTTATCGAAAATGGTCTGAATTTAATATCGGTTTTTTTTGGTTTTTTTGGTTTTTCTTTAATTATCGAGGATAAATCCAAACTATCCAATTCATAGATGAGTG
This sequence comes from Acer negundo, assembly GCA_035582765.1. Lineage (NCBI taxonomy): Eukaryota > Viridiplantae > Streptophyta > Magnoliopsida > Sapindales > Sapindaceae > Acer > Acer negundo. The sequence goes on from CM069233.1 coordinate 14,292,799, forward strand.
GGAATAGATCAAATAACATACGTGTGAGATATTAATAATGTCTTGAAAACTATGCAAACCCGTAAAACTAAGCAAACTGTTATAATCATGATAGAAATGTATCTTATATGTTTTAACTAGCAAGGAATTTATTTTGGTTTTAAATTTCGGTTATGTAATGTATTAGTATGTATGAATTAATGTGTGACTCTCTCTCCCCGTTTGTGGGAGTTGCAGTTCGGGCTGTGCTTGTTGAGTGTAATCTAGCTGGTCCCAGCAGTATAATAATAATAAAAAATATTATGATTTCTGATAGAATGTTGGAAGTATAGAACTATATATATTTTTTATTGAGAATTTTGATTATAAAATATTTAATCTATTACTCTATTAAATACTCAATTTAAAAAATTATATACAGCCCTATCTATGTTATAATTTATAATCAACTCATAACTATGCAATTATATTGTTGAAATAGGATTCATTTCTTGTATAATTTTGACTTTATATGTAAATATACATCCTTTTATAATTTTATGATACAATATCCACCGATATCGATAATGTCCCTGAAATATCCATAAATTAAGAAGTCAGATATCGATACCGATACCGATATTTTATTCTTTGTGAACTCCTTTGAATGGTAATGCCTTCAGTGCAATTTTAAATATCAAAACCAAGATCATAAAATTGCAACCGTATCAAAAATTCAAAACTAACGACCATACTATGGCGACCGTACGTCAAGTGGACAGCAAAGGGGATAATGATAAATTTTACCGTCTTCTCGAAGCCATGTCGACACACACCCGGAAAATGGAAAAACTCAGAGATGTCATGAGAAAATGTACACAGACAGGTCCGGCGGAGAGGCACCGAATTTACAGCGATTGTCCGATGGACATAGATTCGTTACAGATACAATTTTCGAACTCATTGAAGAGGAACGTCGGCTTTCAGCACAACTCGATGAACACTTCGGTTTTTCTGCAGGACTGTTATCCCCTCAATGATCTGTGCACATATTAGTTTTTTAGCTTTCATTCGGATGTTTTGTTTTAATGTTTTCAAGTTTTAACGAAGTGGTTTGTTTGAACTTTCCTTTCGATAGGAGAGTTACAGGCTGTAAAACAACCATTGTAGTGCTTCTTCTTTGTGTTAATGTATCAGTCTTTCTTAAATATATATATATATATATATATTCATTTTAAGATAATTCGATAAATTAAACGAAATCAAAATTCAAACAACTTTCAAACGTCTTAATCAAATCAAACCCGAGGGCAGATTAAATAATGGAATATCTAGACTAGGAGAATATATCAACTATGAAGATAGGTATGACTATGCGATGTGACAAGGGTATTCTTTTTCTTCAGACATATACCAAATGAACCATTATTCATCCCTGCATCATTCACTATTCATCCATGCCTCCATGCCATATATATTTTGGGAGAATAAAAATATATTTTAAAGTGAGTCCATTTTTGCTCACCCCCTTGAAGGAGTATCCATTACAGATTACCCCTCTCCCCAACACTTGACATGTGTTAAGAGAGGTATTTTTGTCTAAACACATGACAGTTTTTGAACAAAAATACCCCTCCCTTGACACATGTCCAAAGTAATCAAGTTCCATTCAAGTTTTTCTCCCATGAGGAGTATTAAATTCACTCTTTCAACACACTCTCTGTTCTTGTGTTGATCTGTGGACAACATTTATTGTTTCACATTACTAAACTGACAATATTTTAACCTTCTTCAATGTTTATACCTATAATCCCCAATCCAATCTCCATTACTTCCACTGCTCACCTACCTATCCCGTTACTAGTATCAAGTACCAATGTTCATCTACGTCCTCATTTTTATTTATTTATTATTATTTTTAATTTACAATAACTGCCGGGACCTTGCAAGAGTTAGGCTCTATTAGCACAACCAGTATTATTGCTCCCACAAATGGGAAGAGGGCACCCACACTTAAGGTGGGACAATGAATATATGTATATATATATACATGCATGCCATGGGCTTTGAACCATGGTGGTGGAGTCTCCTCTTGGAGAGTCACACCACATTGATAAGAGGCTATTTGCTCAACGTCCTCATTTATCGAAAAAACACTTTATTCATAACATAAAGGTACCCTTAATCAATGATCTTAATTAATTAAATAAGAAGTATTTAGTTCCTAATATTTTTTATTTTATAAAATAATACCTTTTCACTTTTGTTTTCAACTAGTCAGTATCTGTGCTTTGCACGTGGATGAACATATTTCAAAAAACAAATATATGAACAATTAATTAATAAACGAGATACTGATGGAGTTATGGCCGGTGTTCACGTTTTTAGCCATGGAAGTTCAAGACAAAATATTTGGATTTTGATAGGATTTGTTTATGACAGACAGATATTTACATATTGTTTAACTTTATGGAATTTGAAAATGTAAATTGGTGTGAAGAAATATTTGAGGTGTCCACCGTAATATATAGGGGTGGGGCATATTGTATATAAGTCCATTGAACACAGATCGGACACCGTGTGAAATCAAAATTATCTAAAAGCAAAGCCTTGATTTTTAATAAATGTAATCTTTTACACAAAATTGGAATGTGTTTTATTTATTTGGTTTGGGGGAATACGAAATGAATTTAAATAATTATTACTTTAAAGAATACCAATAACTCTTCACATCAATCTTTTCGATTCACACACCAATCTATTTATCTCTTGATAACACCAAAAATTGTTTTATTAAAGCATAATTAAATTAAATTTAAATATAAGTAATTAATTATGCAAACCTTTTTGATTCACAAAACACACATTGACTTCACTTCTCAAAAGGGTAACACAAAAGAGAGTTGTTTAATTAATTAAAATATATTTGAGATGAATTTATCCAACAGAATTAAATAACGATCAAACCTTCTCATAATAGTAATAATAACAATATTAATAAATGATCAATCGGAATTGAGTAGCCACACATTCCTATTGAGATAATGAGAATATCGATGCTTTGGGAGAAGAAGTGCTTAATGTTAATTGATTATTTTTTATATATTTTTTCTTTTTAATATTTATTTATTATAATTATAATATTTATAGATAGATAGATAGATAGATAGATATTGGCCCTTCACCCTTTAAATAGTCTGTTCCCGTCTTCCCAATCACCCTTGAAATAGTCTCTTCCTAACTCACGTCTTCCTTATATCGTTCCCCCTGTGTTTATTATAAATCCGCCTTCAATCTCCTGTATCCATTCTTCAAACCCAATAGTTTTATTTGCTACTCGCACATGCTTCATTCCCCACATAATATACAGTGTTTGCTTCCATGCAGCATCTCTTCCCAACTCACACCCTCCCTATATACCTCCACCCATGTTTTATTTTTGGTTTCTATTTAGATTGTTTGTTTTACCCTCGAATATCGAGTTAGGTTTCTTCGGTTAGCCAGGTTATGGAGCAGAAATTGTCGTTGGAGGAGACTGCGGTTCCTAATTTCTTCGAAAGGAAAAAACCTCCGGGGAGGCCAAGCTATGAAACAATGAGCAAAAAAAATACTTATTCAAGGTGAACCACTTTATTGTTCAAGTGGTGAATAGAGACCTCCATCACTATGATGTTCGATGGATGAGACATTGATATTTCTGATGAAAGCCCTAGCTAACGACGTGGTCAATTACGTAAGAAGACCTACAGAAGGTTTGAACATACGATTTGTAGAGGAAAGAAAAGCTGGAGTTTTAAAAAACAAGCATTTAGCGTCGGCGAATAGCAAACTTCAGCACTATATGTACTACCTTGTTAGACACAGTAATTCGTATTTTTGTTCAGGAAGCACAAAGGAATCCTGACTCTAATGATAAATTTAATACACAAGGTAGTATTATTATGATGTCAGTATGTGGATTGAAGAATTTCACCATGGATTAAAGAATTTCACCAGTCTCACCATTGATATGACGAATTTAATACACAAGGTAGTATCATTATTATGTTTGTACGTGGATTGAAGAATTTCATCAATCTCACCATTGATATGTTACCACTGGCATATTTTGTTGTTAACATATATATAAGGTATCAGATTATTATTAAGTTTACCGGAGTGGATTTATATGATTAAACCAAAAAGAAAACCGAAACAAGATGGCCTCAATTTTGGTGTATTTTGTATATCGCTTTTGGTTTTTTCTTTTCAGTATTGTTGAATATTAGAATTTACACATGTATCGGCAATGGGCAATTTTTATTATTATAGTTCTAGGCATCAGACATTACCTTCGTGTATTGTTTAATGTACTCTACACATATCATGTTTGTACGCTATTACAAATATCCCTTTATTTTATTGCGCCATGCCGCCATTCAATTACAATTTTCAAAGATGTCATCATAACCTCTATCCTATTTTGACAGGTCTAAATCTACAAAATCTTTTGAGTGTACTCCGAAATCAAGCAATCCTTTATCTCCTTTCATTGAGGGATATTATTATTTTTTCCCCAGTAGTTTGCCTTATTCTCAGTTTGCCCCCTCTAGTTTTAGAAATGGCCAGTCTTCCCCTTTAAAACCAAAAAATTAAAAGTTTTGCTCCTTCCGTCAGTTTTTCCATTAAAAATCACATTGACCATTACAATTGAAAACAAAAGACAACTTTACCCCTAATCAATTACCCCCTGGATCCCAAAATATTGGTTATTTTGCCTCCTTAGGTTTTCTTACGAAAATTTACCCAACTCAATATTTAACACATGCAGTGTAACATGAACTGTCTAATAAATCATTGTAAGATGTGCACACCAAATAAGACAATATCGTTGTACCAAAGAATAAACCTTATTTATATTGGAGCCAACCCTTTCCGGGTGACATAGACATTACATATAAAAATTTTATGATTAGGTTCGAACCAGACGTGTTCAATCCGGTTTCAAGTTCCATATCAGTCATTTTGTTTTGTTCAATCTCAATGGCTGATCGACTAATATCCCTCAATCTTTCTATGTTCGTGTCTTCTGGCTAGGGGTTAACGTGTTTATCTAATTTGCTGTTGACAGAACCCATTGATTTTGCCTGCTTCTTTACCATAATGACGTACCATAATGACGTTTGATGTGATGTGTCAGTGGGATTTTAACAACCCATAAATCAATGGGCACACTATTCTAGGGAATGCCGGTCCACAAAAAATACTCATTACATCTTCGTGTAGCATTGCGAAACAAGAATTGACGGTTTAATCTGTGTTACGCAATATAAATTGTGTCAGCAAATCCTTATGCTCCCAACTCAATATTTTGTTATAATTATCTCTGATACATTAGTACAGTTCATCCATCCCCAAACTGTTCATATAGTTTACGCATAACATTTATCGTCCGATAACGCGATGCAACTATAATTACGGCCATCAAGTTATGCACTATTGGACATGTTCATTTTAATATTATGAATAATATAAGGAATTATGAACTTAATTATGATGATATAGGTTAATTACATATACAAAATGAGGATTTCAAAACATTAATTTTCCATTAATAAAAATGTATGAATAAGGATAATTATATGTATATTCATTAGCTAAAGTCTACATTGCATATTTGCATCCTTCGGGAGTTCGAGTAATATTACAAACAATATTTTGTATTTTTATAGTGGATTGACATTCTAAATTCCATCACAACTTTAAAGTTCAAATACATTCAGAACGCTAACCACAGGGTTGTTTGACGCCATCGTATTTCAGCATGGATAGGAATCTCCAAGACGTACCAGCAGTCAGATCAGATACACTCCTTTCTTGACGCGATTTTACAAGTATTCAGTGAATTTGTAGGAACTCAATTTTCTAGGCATTTAAACACAAACGTGGTTTTGTTATGGACAAAATTCATCCAGGTAATTGATGACACACAGAGACTGATTGTGGAGTTTGAGAGAGAGATGGGTCATCCTGTATCACCGTCTCATCCTCCCTATTAGGTCATTAAAATTGATGTAAACGAACAAATGTAGGCTGTTTGTCTTTACTCTGTCAACTGTTACGTATGAAATTTTTGACTAGTGGTTTCAACTACTGTATATTATGTTGCAAGTTTTTTTTTTTTTAAATTTTATTTATTTATTTTTTTAAATTTTTATAAGAGGCTGCCACCCAGAGACACAGCAAATGGCAGCAGCAGGACAAACAAACAACAATAGAAATTAATCAGGCATATCAGCCTGCACAGCACCAGTAACAAACAACGGAAATTCTTCCATCTAGAAGAAATCACCACAGTTCTTTAGAGCCTGCTTCGCAAGTATTGGCCTTCCTAGTAGTATAGGCGACCATCAAACCACCAGCAGCCATCCTCAGAGCATCAATTTCATCAAAAATCATGCCACACATGGGATGCTAAGTTTTTAAGTTTCGAATATGTCAAATCTTCACCTTGTGTTTTATATGTTTTGATCTTTGAATTTTGTACAGTGGTTTACAAATGAAATGTCATAGATATATGTCTGCATCCATACGCTTCAAGTTCTTGTATGAGTTTACGATTACATGAGGAAGACAAACCAATTCACGGGACGTTTGCGTTTCAAGTGTCTTCACTTTTCCATTTACTACCAGCCAGTGCTACTCGTTACACGATAAGTCAAATCTTGAATATTTTCACACGAAATTCTACCAATAACCCATTTTGTGTTGAGGTTAGCTGCAATAACACTCAAAATCCGTTAAGTTTGACGCGGTTATTAGTTTACTGATTAGAAATTGTGTCTAATGTCTCGTTAGGTTATTGCATTAATATATACGCATTTATTTTAATTTTTTAATGACAGATATTTTCGGGTATTGCAGTCTCTGATATACGAATTTATTTTAATTTCTTAGTGACAGGGATGTTTGGTTTCAATTCTTATCATGATAGATTAAACGTTCAACCAATCGAACAAATTGGTTACACTTGGTATCAGCGAATCATTAGTGGTACATGTCATCGTAAAGCCTAATCCTAAGCGTAATGGATTTATCGTGTTAGTGTAATAACTAAGAACGTTGGTGGTCGATAGAATGTAATTTTTACCACTTATAAATATTTCTATATTTACGTTCAAAATACATATATGCAAAGATTATATATGAGTATTTAGTAATAATATTATTATATTTACAATCAACGACATAATTTACTTGGTTTGTAAATGATTGTTATCAATAACATATAAATTTGTGTACATCAGTTCTTATAAACTCAAATTGGGGTGTAAATAAAATCAGTGCCTCACGGGTGCCCTACCTTTTTTTTTTCATACCTCAACAAACACCGCACCAAACACGACCCGGTTTTAGGAATTTTGAAACGATTAGTACCGCAAATGGGTTTGGGAATAGATAGGATTTTTGCCCGTCATTTTGAAAACCCATGTCAGAAAAGCCCATTATGGAAATACATATACCATACAACAACAAATAAAGTCTTGGAGTGGAATTAATCAATTGATTGACACTACTTGCGGAAATCACCGAACAACTTTTGCTAAGAGTTTTGCTCTAATACAACTGAAAAACAACTTTTTGCCATTGACAATTACCTCCCCTTGTCTTTTAGTCATTGACAAAGTAATTACCGTTTGTTTAAGGGTGTTTAAATACTTTTAAATATAAGTTTGGAGCAAATTGCACTAAATCTCCCTGAAGTTTGACCTCTTGCACTCAGGAACATTAATGGTGTTTTAATACTTTTAGAAATAAGTTTTGAGCAACCCCGAGGTTTGGCCTCTTCCACCCATGAACATTTATCATTAATTGACCCTTACACCCCTGCTGTTAGGTCAAATTTAAGTGTTGACTATTTGTTACCTTTAAAGACTTCACATCTCCTAATGTGCCTAATCCCTAAATTAAATAAAATAATGAAAAAAATACATTAATATAATGATCCATCTCAAACATATATATGATGGATGGTGAAGATCTAATAAAATTTTAAATTACTGAAAATTGAGTTGAATTAGAAAAGAAAATATAGGGATTTTAAAGAAATTTGAAAATTTCAAAACAAACAATTTTTTACAATAATAATAAAAAAAATTAGTTCAATTTGCGAGATAAGTTTGACTAGTGGACTCTAGTCACTCTATACATCACATCAATACTGCGCTTTTAAGGCGTACCATAATTACATATAATAATTAATAAAATCATTATTTTTGAAATATTTATGTTAATCATAAGTAATTCTTGGTCATTAATCTGCCGTGAAAGACAATTTTATAGTCAATCCAAATGGTCAATTGGAATTTTCAAATAGTTTTCTTTAATTGGAATTTATCAAAACTTGCATTACAAAAAACGTTAATTGCAATTTATTCGTGTATGACCAAACCTCGGGGAGGTTGGTTGCAACTTGCTCATAAATCCCTATATAATAGACTTAGCTTATTCGTGTATACTTACTTACTTAAGAAATTTTACCGTGAAAGCATTAAAAAGAGAGACTGTTCTGAATCCGGCACCTTGAAGAACTTCTTTAAGCGACGACGTACCCAATCGTGTCGACTGTATGACATTCTCTATTTTGATAATTATGTTTCTTATCATATGTTTATTTGTTTTGATTTCATTATTATGGCTGGGTATGTATTCATTGGTAATGGGTTTCAGTCTGAGTAAGGCCTATCGAACATTAAAGGAATAATCTATACCCAATTTGTGTTTTGTTGATGGGTTTCAGTATGTAATTGTTAACATAAGGAATATGATTCAAACGAAATCCAAATAACCCTCAGGAGCGATGGTGATATATTATTCCTTGAATGTGGACTCAATGTTTAGGCAGTGTTCCAAGTTCGAACAACCGATTTCTTTAGAGATGGGTGGAGTTGCATTTTTTCCTAACTCAAGTTTTTATGTTTTCCATCTTTATCGTGTTTAAAAAAGATTTCAAGGATGGGTTTTGTTTTGTTTAATACTGACTGTATATATATGTTGATGTTGTCACAATGCTTAGTTCGATTACTCTTGCAATTATATATTTTATTAACAGATGGCTGATGAGGAAAATTTGGACCATTTGTTGGTACACCCGATGGCCACTTGGAATTATAACATCAACACACACTGTTTTCACAAATTGATTTTCGATATAGACAATATTCTTGAACGTGCCGGAGAAAGGGCAGAATTCGAGTCAGGATGCTTTGGGCATTACTTGGATTTCCCTAAAGGGAGTTATTTTCAGGCACGGTTCATTCAAAGCTTGCTGCTGAGACAGATATGCATTCTTGGAGGTAGTGAGGATGAGTTATGGTTTGCCTTAGGAAAAACTAAGGTCAGATTTGGGAAGATAGAGTTCTGTCTGTGCACGGGCCTGAAATTTGGCCGGCTGTCCGACATACCTTCAAGAGAGTATGAGGTTGTCCCAGGTGGTATTCACATAAGGTACTTTCAGGGAAGGAAAAAAGTTGTAATCGCAGATTTGAAAGCTCCATTCATGGCGGAGGGTTTCGAACGGCCTCACGATGCATTTAAGCTGGCATTGCTTCTGTTTGCCAACATGGTCCTTTTCGGTTAGGATGACCGAAACCAGGTGGCATACTGGATGTTCTCGCTAGTGGAGGATGTTCAAGCGTTCAACAACTTTTCCTGGGGTCACTACATTTTCAAGATGACCCTCCACTACATCCGTCAAGGTTTTAAGGTACCGGCAAACCCTTTCGGCCAGACTAAGAGATACAACCTATACGGATTCATTTGGGGATTATAGGTTATATTTTAAATCCATAATCCCTTTGACCTTGTAATTTAGATTATTCGTTTTTCCATGACACATAATGCTAATTGCACCCTCTCAAACCGTTTCCTGTGTTGGACACCGTACAGTTTTGGGCTGCGGAGGCTATACTTGTGATGCGCAACAAATACAATAAGCTAATAGGGGATCCCAATGGAGCACCCCGGTATAGGAAATACTGTTTCAAACATAGGGGATCGGATATGGTCAAAGCCTGGACCAAAACGGAGACAAGTGGGACAGTAATTTACAAATAACTCATTGTGCTATAATGTAGTTAAGTTTTGGTTCTTTAGATATTTGACAATTATATTAGTTCCATAATGTAATAGCTTACTGGAATTACAGAGCTTGTACCCACTAAACGTGAGTTGCAGAAACATTACTAGATGGATATTGATGTGGACCTGTTTGAGGGGCCCCATTGGAAGCCGAATGGGAGTAACGAGGCTGAGGAACCCACCAAGAGGATATGCAGGTCAAGTAAGAAAACTAATAGAGGGCGAAGAGTATGTGCCTGTGTAGATACAACAGACCGTACAGATACTGTTCTTCCAGATTTACAACAATCTAGCGATGAGGTAAATTGGCGAAGTAATACTGGATCAATGGTTTCTTTCGAAATGTTGTTGATTGCCCAATTTGTTTGTGGTTCTATTGGTTCGCACTGTAGAAAATGTTTTAGTATTTTACGTATACCATTTACTTAAATAGTTGGAGGTACCTCAACAGTTTATGGGACCAGAAGTACTGGAAAGTGTGCTGAATGTGGTGAATGCCATACCAGAATGCGTACGCAGTATCATCCATGAGGAAATGGGGGCGGACCGCGTATGCAGTATACTCAATGAGGGTTTGAGGCGGGAGATCGAAGGGCTAAGACGGATGCTGGGGTTTCAAGTACGTATATATCCACACCTATCACGTGTAAACTTCTTTATTTGATTTAAATAATGATAATATTGTTTGAAAATGTAAGACTATGACACTGTCATCCTTTTAGGGAAATGTAGCAAACGGTAATTTAAGAGATCAGTCACAGCGTGATGATAGGTAGAATGATATGCACTATTCTGACCAAGATTGGTAGGATGATAGGGGATGCATTTATGATAGGGTCAATGATGATCAATGGCATTATGAAAAACATGTCCGTGGTGATGACATATCAGACGTGTATGAATCAAACCTTCCTTTAGTGTTATGTGAGGATTCATCATCCTTAGAATGAGCGGGTGGATTAGAGGTGCCAGAAGCCACTTCATTGGCTTCGCGATCACACACTATATTTGACAAAATATTTTCTCAGATTAAGTTATACTTGTGGTGACGAGAAGCAGGTATATTGTCTCTGTTTGGTATACCGGGTCTAGTACATCCAGGAGTACCTGGACCAGAGAACCTTGATGTAACTTAATGATCACTGGCTTTATCAAGTCCTTTTAGCAAGCAAGAAACATGTCTGCTATTGGTTGCATCACAAAATAAAGATTCATGTCTGGTTTCTGATGAAGGGAAGATAGATACCGATGGCCAGGAGGAGGAGATACCGAAAGAAGATCAATCCTTGTTTCTGTTAGTGTTGTGGTAATATCTTCTGTCGCACGATCGTCTTTGTGTAGTAGAAGGCAGACAATCAGGCCCATATGATTCTTTTGAGGATCAAACATGTCCCATGTTGCTGGGAGCACAGGATACAGAGTCATGTCTAGATCCGGATGAAGGGAACTTGGAAATAAATGGTGAGGATCAGGACATACCGAAAGAATATGACTCCTTGCTTCCATTACTATTGTGGCAAGATCCTTCACCGTACGATCTGTTTTGTCCGGTAGCGGTCACACAATCTGGTCCAGATGATCCTTTTGAGGATCAAACATATGCGATGTTGCTGGCTCTCCAAAAAACACAGTCATGTCCAGTTTCGGATGAAGGGGACTTGGATAAAAATGGTGAGGATGAGGACATACTTGAAGCGTCACAGGGATCATCGTCTAAGGTACAGAGTCCACCTTCACATCCAATGTCACCGTCACATTCACATTCACATTCACATCCATGTGTGCCGATTACCTCAGACCCATATCTTGAAATTCCTATTGGTTTACCTCCATGAACAATGTCCCTTCCACATAACAGAATAAAACATAGGCCGCATAAAATACGGGAACGGTTCAAGAGAGTGTCACAGATAGTATCTCTGATTGAGAGGGATGAGGAACCAAGTTCAGAACGAGTGTTGTTGTCAGCTCCATGTTATTCGGGAGAGCAATCGACTCGTACTCCGACAAATCAACGAAAACGGAGACTATTTGCTATAATCTCTGAACCACTTCTGAACTAGGAAACACCTATAATTGATGTGCAAACCGATGACACGGGTGATTCTGGCTAGCAGGTATTAGATGACACTGCTTTAGCCAGACAACGTCAATTGTCTGTATGGCTTTGCAGTCCCTACATCAACCCATATGGTAGAGGAGTTCTTTCCACTTGGCTCAGCAGGGAGATGTACGAGCAGTTCAAATTGATTCTAGGGAATTATAGTAAGATGATTACTAACTATGCATTTTAGATTCTGTCGCCCGTATACAATCAATTACTGGTAATAACATTCTTGTAATGAAATGGGTGCAGTCGTAACATTGGCCTGGAGGTCCTGTAGACAAAGGATTTTTTCATATCCTTAGAGGACAATGACAGCCTTCTGGTCGACAGACACGTGGATGCCTACCTGAATTCGTTAAACAAGATGAGAGGGAGCAATAATAGCCCTTACAGGTTCAAGGAAAGAATGGGTGTCGTTGATTGCAACTTCTTTGTAAGTACATCGTTAACTTAGAGGATATGTTTATACGGGGAATTGTGCACATAAAATGCAAATGTGCTATGCAGGACGAACTTGCGTGTGCGTGGTAGGCTGGTAGCCGAATTTTCATACGGGGAACCTGTAGTACGAACTTTCTACCCCTCTGATTTTCACATTCCTTAGGAACGGAAACAATACGTATACGACAACTGACCAGACTGGGGCAGTCCACGGGATTCCTATGACTAGGTTAGTAACGTTCTGGTGTGCAGACATGGGTTCCAGCTTGGTTTGGTTATAATTATTTGTATAACTTTTCGTTTACAGGTGGTGGTCCCCTGTAAGGTTGAAGACTGCCACATGGTTGTTTGCATCGTTGATCTCTATGCATGGGATATCTTGATATATGATCCCAATGCACACTAGACACCCAAAGGTAGTGCATTGATATGCCGACAGATTCTACCACTCCGACATCTGTTCTCGGTGATTTGCTTATGGGCAGGTTATTTTAACAAAACGGGAAGGGCAACATATGATCTCGCTACAATGAAGGCCCGTCAGATGGATGAAAAAAAAGTTCCAAAACAAATAGGTCTGAAAAGTAATAGAGTTTTTGTCTTGTTGATGATACGTTCAATTCTGAGAGGTTTGAAAAGCGTGAAGTCAGTTGAAATGGATATCTCGAGGCATAGGCAGGATATCGCATATGAACTTTTTACAAACAGCTTACCTGAGGAATGTTAATTAATATAATGTTTGATGTTCATGTCATTAACCTGGATATGAAATATGGCAGTGTTTGCCATATTTGAATACCGATTAATTTCCTTTTATATTTCACATGAAAAACCCGTGCTTATATTATATTATAGTATAGATGTAAGGGTAGGAAATCCTCTAGACTGTGTTGGCTGGAAGTTAGACGTAGCGTTGACGCATAATGCATTGCAATTATAATGATTACACGATTTTTTTTTTTGTGTATGGAATACACGAAATGAAGTTCCCACAGTATTCCCAATGACAGATATTGCTGTGCCGTTATCGTAATTTTTTGTTTTATAAAATACATTCTCACCTGACGTGTGGACTGATGCTATTAATCACTTAATAACAAACTGATTTGGAATTTTTTTTGTAGATTTTATAATTTTTTTTTATTGATAACTCAAAACATAGCCAACGTAGACTATATGCTATAATTAAATTATAAATATACGACCAAATGTATGAGGAAGTCAACTTCGGTACTATTATAAGCAGACACTGAAATCTTCCTTCAAATTAATGCACGATTACATGGATAAGAACTTAGACTTATGTACATATTTATCTTAATTATCCTTCTAATATTAGTTAATAATATAAATGAACTGATTGTTTTTGTTTCCATAATTCTATTGACCTTGAAAATAGGAAACAAAAACAATCCATTTTAATATTTTCATTTCCTATTAATTCATACATTATTACGTCATCTAGCTAGTGTTTATTTTATATATACTATTTTATTTTTTATAAGATTTCATACATTCAATGTAACATTATTTTATTAATCTGTGCAAAAGGTGTATTTATTCTACTTTATCTAAGACAAACAATTGTACTATGAATCTATGATCTTAATTTGTTAGAATTATCTAAGATGATTGCGATTTTATTTTAGTCAAGTGTTGTACCATATTACAATTCCCGGTTTTGTTTCAAAAGACCTTCAACTTTATACGGGTAGATGGAAAATTGTCCTTGAATTGATTACAGTATATGGATATCAAACTTGGACTTCAAACACGAACAAGGGGGAAGGGTCCAAAGTTAAACGATTAAACGATGAGGGAGAAATTGACCTTGGACTGAACACACGATTACACGAACAGATGGAAAGCAACTATTAAATTAACAGACCATTGTATGGCAGATTCCCCTTAGCTATGATTTGGAAAGTGGGAAAGTTTTATGAGTCGGTGTCGGTGTCGGTGTCTGTGTCGTCGGCAGCCGAAGCCTCAGAGGTTAGGTCAGTGGATGGCCTATCTTTGCATGTCTGTCTGTTGTGTCCCTTTTTGTGGCATACATTGCAATTGTGAGGATGCTTCATTTTGTTAGAAGCAACAGACGCATGTTTCCTGTAGCTCCTCTGTTGTGTCCCTTTAGGCCATATTTAGAACAATTATTTTGCTTAGCCTTCTCGACGCATGAACGGTACCTTGACTTTTTCGGTCTTCCTGGAAGAGAACGCACCTTCCAAAGACGAACAAGTATATTCCAAACTTCATCGGGTACGACCCAGTTCGATTCATGTGTAAACGGGTTGATTTCTCCCTGATAAGCCTCTCGTAGACAATCAGATCTGTAGTAGTCTGAGCACATTTCTGGAACAGGAATTGATGCGTATCTGGTCAAAATATTAATTATTGGATGTCAGACATTTAAATTAGATATGGTAGATGACGATTCGATAAATTTATACTTAGATAACATACCTGGCACAAGCAAGGGCATGTTTACGAGGTAACTTTTCAAGATCCCACCCGCGACAGCCACATGTCTTTGCTTGAATATCGACAATGGAATTATTTTGATTCTCGGTGATGCTGTACCTTTGGTATGATATAAGGCGAATGATGCATTTATAAGAAGGTTTAACCCCTTTAAGTATGTGATTGTTGGCTGCCGGAGTCAGATCAGACCTAAGATGATTTGCAATAGTATGACGATTGTGGAACCAATTCTGCATCAAATCCCTAATCTGCTCTACAAGGGTTGCGATAGGCAGCTTCCGCAGATCTAGAAGAACCGAGTTCATAGACTCGGCAATTTGGGTAGACATCATCCCGTACCTATTTTTAGGGTAGTAAGCTCGTGTGAACTTATCTACCCCAATTTCCATGATGTCATTGTAGTACCTCTGTTTACAAGCAGCCATCTGTTGAAGGTCGATATCATACTCATCATGACAGTATTTGGTACATGCTTGGTAAAATAATTCTCTTGCCATACATGACCATCTCAATTTCTCTGCAATGTGGAACACACAGAAGGCGTGATGTGCATCTGAGAAAAGCCTTTTCATGGCTGATATAATGCCTTTGTGATGATCGGAAACGATAACCAGATCCTGAGGAGAACCAATGCCTTTCTTCAATTCAGAAAGGAACCAATTACATGAGCCTTTACATTCTGAGGGGGCGAAACCAAATGCTAATGAGTATATTTTTGAGTCTCCGTCTTTGGCTGAGGCTGTAAGTAGCACCCCTTTGACATATCTCGTCAAATGGGTTGCTTCGATGGACACGACCGGTCAGATAACACGGCTAAACCCTTGTAGACAAACACCGAGTGCCATGAAGCCGTACTTGAACCGGTCTTTCGAGTCTATCTCGATGTTTGTTAGGGTCCTGATATTGCATTGCTTCAGCATGTAAAAGTAGAACGATAATGTTTGAAAAGACTTTAACGGATCCCCGTATTAATTTTTCAGAGCATGGAGTTTGGCCTGAATAGCTTTGTTATATAACAGCTGCACCCCGTGTTGAGACCCCATTTCCGATATGATATCTTTAGCTCGGATTTTTCATCCTAGATCTGTGAAATTTTTGGTATAGAGTTCCCTAACGATATAGGCACTGACTTGGCTAAAGTGAAGACCATAATTTTGGACTTTGCAAGTGTGTGTATCTCAATATACAATGACGTACCAATGAGTTCCATAGCACTTCTTCACCGCACGTACCAACCATTGACATTTGAAGTCGGTACATGATGCCTCATACCGTATTGTCGTCGACTAAGTAACCCTACACCTGAAATGATTTTCCATTACGTACAGACCCAACACCTTCTTCATTTCATACTTTTGTTTGAATATCTTGCCTTTATGAATAGAAGCGTGGTCCGTGTTGGCCTTGAATGCGGTGTAATCTTTGACATTTTCAACAGATACATGGTCAAACCCTTGCACTTTATGCCTAGAGGGGTTATCATCTGGAGGGGTGTCAACGTAAGTCGTATTATCCTGGTTAGTATCTGGTACATTGTTTGTAATACACGACATAGAAATATTAGTCGTGTTACAAACGGGCATAGGATGGACCACTCTGTCTGCAACATGGGTCTGATGAAGCTTTAAAAGCCTTCGATGTGTTTCCTGTTCATTACTAGGAACCGATGATTCCCTGCAATGTGTTCCACAATCGATGGCATCATCTTTGACAGTGTGTATATTGGAATAATCAACATTGTAGTTTGTACAATGCTTTGACTTGGATTGAACAACCTTTGCTTTATATTTAGATCGATCGCCGGAAGAATCCATTGGAGGTACACTATCATTAACACCTATTCGGTTGGTACCGCTTGATAATGTGTTTGAACCTATGACCAGTGGTATATCGTCTAAAATTAGTCGCTTGATTGATATATGCAACAATGACTCATCACTGGAGGTTCGATTCGGGAAACAATTTGTGCTAGGAGAATCAGATATAAATGTTACCAGTGAACAACCAATTGGTGTAACAGTGTTTTTTGCCTTCTTCTTTAACTGTTGTGTAATCGATTGATACACCGTTGACAATGGCTTGCTGATGTCAGTAAGTGGACCGTTGGGTTGATTTTGATCAACTGGAGGTTTTACCATTGAATCTTCATTATGGCTTGGTACAAGTTTGTTAAAAACCGAAACATAACATTTAGGATTATGTTTGTTGTGCAAAATGAAGATTTGAAAATCATCGTCAAAACTCATTTCAACAACGGTGCCAGAAAGTAAGGTACTGAACTTCATATCGATTGCATCGCAGTTTAACCCAAACTGCTAGCATATTTTTTCTGACAACATTTTCAGTGTATCCTTCGGTGTCACAGCAAAACAGAATATAGATTTTGGATTGACCTCAACATCTTCACACACTCCATCATAGTTCACTATCAACATAACCATTTCCTGGGCTTAAACAAAAACAGTATAGTATACAGAGCTGAAAAACTTATAACGGAACGGTGGTTTTGGTATTGTAACTAGTATTGACAAAAATATTCTTCTATAATTAAAATTAGGGTTGGATGTTTATTTTTATTAACCTTTGGATTATTTCGTAATCGCCAATGGTGGGTAGGGTGGGCTTGAGTCCCCCACTTATCTCTACACAGGTGGCTCCATGGTCATATCATGGCAATGATTTTTTATTATAATTCATTCACCGTCCCCATGCTAATTAGATGTTTCTTCTTGATGTTTATAATTTTGTATCTGACTGGCCATGTACAACTATCGTCAATATTGGTATGCAAATAGTGGTAATGGTTCAATGTCAAAGCACGAACTCGTTCCTCGTTGGGAAGAGAATATTGCATGCAAACGGTGCATTACACCAATTCAATGGATGCATGCCATGTGGCAAATACTAATCATATTAGTTCTTCCAGGTGACGTGGCATGCAACCATTGGTTAGTGTGCATTGCACCCGGTGCACGCAAGATTTTCTCATTGTTGGATCTCCCTTTCAGAAATCCTTATACTGTATTGTTATAGTAAAATCTGATTTCGTCACCCCTATTTTATTAGTGAAATCTAGGCTGGGAGAAAAAATTGCATGAGAATGGCACGTGGTTAGAACATGAGACAATCCAATGAGATTGCAGGAATTAAAATTTTATTATTATTTTAATGTTCCCCAGATAAACGGTGCAATCTGATTGGATGGTTTCACGGTCTCTCCATGTGGCAGTCCCATGCACACCTTAACCCTTTTTGTAAAAGTGAACACATCAAAGTCTTTTTATTTATTTTATTCAACATTGTACAAGCAGTGATAGTTCTGAAATAGGGGACTGCATGGGTTCGCCTCAATCTCGAAGTTCGTAAGGTTTTTGAAGATTTTATCAGGTTACATGCTGACGTATAGTTGCTGAACAGTACTGGGAGGGGATGCAGTTTTGTGGGATATTTGGCATCTCTAACCCTAATCTTAATTTTGTGGAAGTTTTGCACAAATTAGGTGTAGGATACACTATTTTTTCATTTACCAACTCCAACCCATTACACGAAACCGAATATTCACCATAATCGGGATCAAAAGAGGTGTCAAATTCAACAACCACCACCCTAAACTTGCTTGTATGCAATCCTATCATAGAGAGACCAAATGACCTTTTACCAACATCAGTAAAACGATAACACTTCGGAACGATAAAAAAAGCCAAACCATCACCACCTTGGTTGGACAATGAAAACGAGAGAATCGTAGAAAAAGATGGAAATATCAGAGGATTACCATTCACGACCTTGATGGATTTTTTGTACACGATGAACCCACCACTTGAACGATCCGAGGTTGTGAGCTGAATAGAAGACCCACCATTGATAGCCATTGCAGCTCCATAGAAGCTAAATTCAGACTGACACCTTGTAACTTCAGTTGTCTTGTTGAGGAAAACAGGACAACTTGGCTCAGCAGAAAGGACTTTCAAGTTGGAAATGAACAGAGTTACGGTTGTTAGGTAATGCGTCATGGAAAATTTTGCTATATCTAGAATGAATTTGAGTGTATGAGTATCTGGAGTTTGTCTGACTATTGAATTGAATTGGTTTGTCCAAATAAGGTTTAGTGCTTATAACATTGTTTTCAAAAAGGTCAACTATGTTGAACTTCCTAGTGTTACTCAAATGCCCGGATGCAATGAAGTCTGATATTTCATCGTGTTATGTTTTTTTAGGTCGAACTTCGTGTGACAGAAGGTGCTTTGTATCATTGTAGTGATGTACACGTGTAAAAAGATATATCATTGAGATGGCAACTGTAGGTTAGTGGTGATTAAGAGTTAGGGTAAATTACATTCACACCCATAACGTTTGAGGCAAAGACACAAAGATTGAAAAGTTTAGTTATTTTACAATAACACCCATGAATCATCGAAAAAGCCCTTGTATAATAATCAAATATTTTTTGTCAATAATAATAATAATAATAATAAATAATCAAATATGAAAGTTTGTTTACAGTAACACCCAAGAGCATTTTGTAACTTACCATGGTCAACTAGGGGTGTGAAGGTAGAATAACTAAACTTTTCCATCTAGGTGTCTTTGCCTCGAACCTTAAGGGTGTGAATGTAATTTACCCTAAGAGTAATAGAAGGTTAATTGATTTAAATTTTTGTAATAGGTAATAGTTTCGGATCAAAACTTTCTTTTATGGAATTATGCAGTCGAACTTGATTTCTTTATTTAGTAAACCTTAACATGAATACATGATCAACCTCAACACTCATCTTAATCGGTTGCCTTTACTAACTGATGTGCTCGATCTAACTTAATTTCTATTTTATATTGTCTGTTTCAACTTTCAACATCCTTGATTACATTGTCTAACTTAATTTCTATTTTATATTGTCTGTTTGAACTTTCAATATCCTTGATTAAATTGGCTAACTTAATTTCTATTTTATTTGTCTGAATCAACTTTCAACATCCTTTATTACATTGCAGTAAACTGAAGTTATATTGTCTAAAGTAATATTACAAATATAATAAATTATACAGTCTATTATGAGTGTCAGGATCCTTTGTTACATTGGCGTATAAAAAAAATCTAACTGTATGTTCCCCATCATTCAACATCTTAATAAGTCAGTAAACATCATCCGTTCATTTTTTGGTGCCCCATTGCAAGACATAATTAATTGTAGCCAGATCATCTACGTCCACGTTATTACAAGGGATATTTCCTTGTAGCCTTCAGCTTTTCACTGTGGATACAAGGGTATGTTGCCTTGGCGCCTTCTTATTTTTCGGCATTACAAGCTTGATATAAGTGACATCTTATCTAGCAAGCTCATTCATCCATCATAAATATCAAAGTCCGATCGCCCACTTATAGTGTTGTTGCCTGCAAGATTATGGCGAATTACAATATTTGAATGACAACAACTATCGTCAGTAAATTAGACGGGTTAATATAAAATATGAATTACATAATGGATAAATAGAAATATATTTAAACAAGTCTTTCAATGACTTCAATGCGTACATGACATTTCCAAATATTAAGGCGATAATTGTCATAATCAATTCATGTATGCAATATGTTATGAAGATCCTACCCCACAGAATACTGACTTAAAGATTGGCATTCAAAACACATGGTTATTGAATATTGACGAATCTAAAGTTTTGTAATGGCATTCCATAGAAATGCCCGACTTTTTGTTTCACCAAAAATGTTTGTTTTACCCTTTCAAGCTCTCATACCAAGCACACTCTTATGGAAGTTCTTGTTCCATTTATAAAACAGTAAATCGTACACATTTTCTCAGTTTTTGAACATATTTATAGAGTTCCCCAATGAAATTAAATATAATAGTACGAATATGGAAATACATGAATTGAAATATTTGTCAAACAATCCTTTTATAAAACAAAATGCAGTGTTGGACAACAATCGATTACCAGCTTTACGCAGTATCCATAATTATCTAAAAGCAAATCTTACAAAACAAAAAACAGACCAGTCAATAAGAAAAAATACATATACAATTACAGATAAAATTCTAGAGAATTTTACCTTGTCTGGAGTGGTTTGTTGCAAATTTTGTTCAAAGACTATTATCAAAAATTTCAGATTGGGAACTAGTGAGGTGAAGGAATGCATAAATTCTAATATACAAGGATAAAACTGACGGTGGTCTGGACAGTCAACAGTAAATGGTGCCTTTTCTCAACTATTCAACTATTGATAATGAATCGATTGAATTAAACTCAATGGTTGGGTTCCCTATACAGGACTTCATGCAAAATCACCTGCATGTCAAATCACTTAATTGATAGCTTCACACATCGAAAAATAACCCTAAAAGGCTTGATGTGACCAGTCGGCACAGAATGATTAAGATAGTTTATGTTTGGTATGACTTTTCAAATAGAGCTTCTAGAGTAGATCTTTTTATAGTAGATCTTTTTATAGTAGATCTTCTAACAAAAAGCTGTATGTTGTTTGGTATTCAGTTATATAAGTGCTTTTCAGTAACTAGATTGTTTGGCAGTATATTTCCAAAAGTGCTTTTGGTTGTGATAAATTACAAATAAGGGCATAAACAAACGATCTGTAAATTGTGACTATAAGGAAATAAAAAAGATTACCAAATCAACTGGTACAAGTCAAAAAAAAAAAAAATCAAAGACATATAAATAGGCAATTACAGATACACAAGTACATAACAAAATCACAAGTTATTGAGTTAAAAAAAACATAAATAAATAACAAACACATCAATATCTTTGAACAATCACAATACACATGTACTTGAGTTTAAAAAACAATTATAGATACATGAGTTTAAAAATAAAAAATCACAGACACAATAATTATTTTAAAGAAAAAAAATCAAAGGTATGGTACATAACAAATACATCAATATCCTGCAACAATCATAGATATACAAGTATATACATAACAAAATCACAACTACTTGAGTTTTTTTTTTTAACAAAATCATAGGTACATAACAAACATATCAATATAAACAATCACAGATACACCATAACGAAAGTAAAAGTACTTGAGTTAAAAAAAAAAAACACAGATACAAGAGTTAAAAAAAAAAAAAAATCAAAGGTACATAACAAATACATTAATATCCTTCAATAGTCACGATGCATAAGTACAGTTTTAAAAAATATAATCACAGATAATTTTTATGATTATTCTGATGAGTTTGATAAGTATTCAAATATAATAGGTTTGTGTAATAGAAGGGGTATCTGATGGAATATTTAAAATTTATAGAGGGTAGTATTGACAATACAATTGTATTAAAAAAGTTTAAAAAGAGCTTCTTGGGAGAAGTAGACACAAAATGTTTTTTTTTTTAGATTTAAAAAGCTGTTTTTAAAATTTGCCAAAAAAAAAAAAAATCATTAAAACAGCTTCTAATATTAAAAAAGTGCTTTTGACCTCCCATACCAAACATAGGCTTATTATAGAAAATGGATTTTGCACGTTTCATGAAGTTGCAGTTGCAGTTGCAGTTATAGTATCTGCCATTTAAAAAGGAAATAAATCATTGTATTTGTCCGACTAATGTAAAAGCAAAATCCTTAGGAAGGGTAGAGTATGGGGTGGTCCCTTGCCATTTTCGATTTGTGTGCATAATATAATACTATTAACAAAACAAATTCACAATTCAAAAGGCTGAAACGTCAACCGTTTGAATACCTGGAATTGTTGTATGTGGACATTTAAACCGATTGGTCCCGGTGGCCATGTTTGGAGCCTTGTATCAGGGTGTATAAGGATTACAAACTTTCTGTTTTAGATGATGCAGTATACTTGTGAAGAGGCATGTAACACCATGTTTTTAAATAATGCATGTTCCACTTATTTTCTGGAAATTGCTACAAGTGCTTTCTGTGAAATATTCATGTACATTTGCATCAAAGTAAAAAAAAGCACACATATTGAGACACCAAAGCATAACATATTAACCAGTGTCAACATCTTGATGCCACTTACACTAGTTTCCAAATTATGTATTCGTCTATTTAAATATGTTTCTGGGTTGTGCAACTTTGCATGTAGATTTGCCACTTCTTCGTTGGTAGATGTAGGATCTCGAGCGACAGAAGTAGAATCTCTACCGCCTTTAGGAGTGGTTAGGAAACATCCCTATGAAATTGTTGAATCGAGCTCCCACCAATAAAAATATTTGCATTGCCGTTGCGTACAAACAAAATACAACTTACCTGGATTTTCTTTCGATTCATATATTTTCACAGCTACCTTCTTCCCATATCTGCAGGATCTGTTGCTGAATATTCCCAAGCCACCATTAATGTTGCTTGCTGACCCTGAACTTCCTTCCATGGTTGTTGATTGTAAGAAAATTTTGTGTGATTATTTAATGGGAAACAGATGGGGAACCAATACAATGTACGGTTGAGGATAGTAGCAGAATAGAAGATGTCTAAAAACGTGCACATCCAAATTACATATAACAGGTTTAAATTGCCACAAATATAGCCGTTGGAGACCCAACGGTTGTATTCAAGGGCTGAAATTGTAGTTGTAACAATGCCAACTCGTGTTCAACTTAATAAAGTAATTTAAACAAAAGACCTTCAAAACTAAGAAAGGTGTTCAAATATCAAAAGGACAGTGTTTTTAGCTAGTGACCAGTGAGTACCCATGGTACTGACCCATCGAATGGTGTGTTGCCACGTTGCTAACACCATGTTGCTTTTTATGATGATTGCAAGCCACGTGTTAATACCCCATTCAGGGGGCAGTGCCTTTGGTAGTGACTGGTCAGTACCCAAGTATTTTCCATATGAATAACGTTCATCATTCGTCCTATATTACATTCAAATGAATAGTACATTCTTCAAAATTCAATAATACAAGTCTAAAACGGAAACTGCAATCACCTGTGATTGACATTGTAATATCTTCTAATACACGATTTGTTCAGGGCAGAGTAAACCAAACACGAAGAAAAGGTGGATCTCAATTGAGCACTTCCCCTGCAAATTGTAATCACCATTCACTGATACATGGATAGTCATATCAATCACGATAATTTTTATGCTGATTAATACAACATAGTGTTTGGTGCAAACACAGTAATGTATTATTTTAGTACATTTTAAGCACAAATACAATAAATATCGTATTAACTAATACATTATATTTGGTGGCATTAGGTTGTTTTGTATTAGAAAAAACAATTTTATATTGTCTCTTCTTTTCCAACAAATATGGAAAATTATTAAAATATAAGTGATGTTGTTCATGTTTTGTTTTTTAATAATTTCAAAATACAGAAGAAAAATTTATTAAAATTTTTTGTTTAAATTCAAATTAATAATGAGTGATTTATTAAATAAAAATATTTATTGATTTATTCATGGTAAGGAGATTTAAAATTAATTATTAAGCATTTTTAAAAAAATTATATTTTTATAATAAAATAAAACACAATAAAGTCATATAGGAAAAACCTAATACGATATAATACAGTATATCACCAAACACAGGTTTATATTCATGTTAATACAATCCAATCCAATATAGTCCAATACAATCGAATTTGGTGTACCAAACGAGCCCTAAATTTACAGTAGCAATGTTGAAAAATAATTAAATAAAATGCTTCGAAACAATGAGCGCAAGGTAAGGAAAACCAATCAACTGAGTTCTACATGCCACACGACATGCAACCATTGGTTAGGGTGCAGGTACACCAGGCACACCCTAGAGTCTGAAATTGATAAAGTACTTTATGTGACCAGTTAGAAAAGCACAATGTATTGTTGTAAAAAAGCCAACAATACACTTGTTTGATCTGAATATATATATATATATATTACTGATGTCAAACGGTTATTTTTAAAATAATGTAGAGAATCGATACGGTTGTGACCCTCAACAGGTTATATTTCAATTTGACCTTATCGGTTGGGTATACATTGACGATACTTCTAATTAAAAAAAGAAAAAAAATAAAGAAAGTATACATTGACGAAAACCTAAAGACTCAATTGAAGACATGGCGGATAATGTCGGTGTGGAAGTCGAAGTAGAAGGAGAAGACAGTAGCACAACAAGTGACGTAGTTTGGTCGTTGCAGACCTCTCGTCACGATTCTGATATGACAAAGGTGGAGTCCGTGTTGTGTGCGAGAGAGAAAACAATGAAGAATGAGATCGCCCAGTTGAAGAACGAGCGGAAGGATCTGGTGAGGGAGGTGTGTATGTGGAGGAAGAAGTACATGCAACTGGAGGGTCGGATTTTGATGTTGGAAGCATTGGCGGTTGAGTTAACCACAGGACAGCCTGTCGTGGGGGGTTCAGACGGCATGCAACGACCAGATCTCAGGTGATACCTCATGAATCTTGTGAAATGTCAAAACTGTTCTATATGTTATGATGTTCGAATTGTGTTTTACTTGGGGTTGATTAAGCCAAATGTAAGTTTATGTCTGTTTGAAAGTATCAAGTTTAAAACATTGAGAATGGCATATTTTAATATTTTAATTATGTTTGCTTGCAAGTATGTACACCAATCGATTCCAGAAATCTAAAGAATGGGTGACGCAGTAGATAGTGGGTAGGGTTTCAATTCGAAGTCCTTTAACATCAAACAATGGTTGAAAAGGGGTATATAAATAAAAAAAAGGTCAAACAATGATCTGGAAAGCGATGGTGAGATACGAACATCCTTTAAGCACACCTGTGTGTCCGGTATCTAAAAATTATTATTTTGTTTTTAGATTTTTGGAAATTTCCAGATCGACTGTGTATCATGATTTGAAGAAATATTTTAATATTGCACCAAACATGGGAATCAATAAAATTAATCCAATCGACTCCAATCCAATCTCTTAAAAATATTCCAATCCTATCTCACTTGCAAAACTCAACCTAGTTGAGTAACTAATGTGGCTACTGATGACATGGGTGCATCGACGCATCGAAATTATAAGTGTCCGTTTGAAAGAGCTTTTCTACCAAATAAAAGAGGTAAGCCCATTAAAAAAAGCTCTTTTCAATTATTTTTTGTATTATTTGAATGTCACTCAATAGAGCTTTTGGATGATTAAAAAAGCTGTTTTACATTAAGTCGTTAACTTGAGGAAGTCCAAATTTAATTTAAATAACACTAAAATGTTGTTTATAATATTTGTTAAGAGTATTTTGGTAATTCTTTAATTGAAAAAGCTCTTTTTTAATTTACATTTCAATTGACAATCAAATGACCACCGATTTTCATTTAAAAGCATTGCATTTATTGTAGCAGAACGATAAATGCACCAGTTGAATATGTATACACGATCTATAACTTTGAAGACTACGTCAAGGCGCATTCAGTGGTCACATCAGGGTAATGCAAGCACTGTTTTTAATAGGTGAGCAAAAGTAATATCGTTTTTAATGTGGCTGGATAGTGGTGCAATGCACCCGTCCAATGCAGTCATGTAATGTGGTAAGGGAACCAATGAAATGAGTTCTCTCAAACCCACATGGCATGCACGCATTGGTTAGGTTGCATTGCACTGGGTGCATGGAATATTTTTCTCTTCAGTTAGGTGGGTGTTTAGTGTTTTCTGACGGTAATATTTATATACAATCAAGTATATGAGTTATAGTTTATAGTGGTAAGGGATAAATAGAACCCGATGTTGCCTTCCGTCAAATGTATATGCATATGATGTGCGTCTTCTTCTAGGGGCCAGGTATCCTTTATGGTTTTCATACAAGACAAAGGGATCCATGCGACCAAAGCAATTGCATAAACTCTATTCCTCTTGGGGAATGTCGAAATTGCAACCGTATGTCCACGAGACGGTACTATGTTACCAAAATATTTTTTCTTGTTTTTCCAATCAATTCAATTGTTATATAATGGTTTCAATTTGTTATAAATATAGAGGCAAAAGTATATCTCTCAGATGGCATTTGAAACTATGGTCCCATCTAAAGGCAATTGATTTTAATGATATTTCCCCAAATAATTTATGGGAAGTGTGGTGCCGTATAACTTAAAAATTTTGAAATAACCAGTTATCTGTAATCTTGCAGGGAACAACAATATGTTGTGTGTATGAGATATTGATATTTCTGAAGGAAGCCCCAAAATATCTTATTTGACAACAAGAGTACGGTGAAGAAGTTTGTAAAACTGTTATCAAAACCCTGTTGAGAAGAAAGAGAATCTTAGAGGAAAAAACATAGTTCCTGGGTGATGGTATTACTGGAGAAATAAGAGGGTGAGAAAAACAAATGACGCAGCCACAAGATCTGTTGATCTAGTCTGCTAGGTCCTTGGGAATGCTGATGTTTTTTACAATCCTGTGTTGTATGAAGTCTCTGGTTTATTATCGTATTTTAGTTATGTTCATTTTAATGTTATCGAAGTATGTTGGGAATGCTATTGTTTTTTACAATCCTATTTTGTATGAAGTCTACAGTTTATTATTTTAGTTTAGTTATGTTCATTTCAATGTTATCGAAGTATGTTAGGAATGCTGTTGTTTTTTACAATCCTATTTTGTATGAAGTCTCCAGTTTATTATTTTATTTTAGTTATGTTCATTTTAATGTTATCGAAGTATGTTCTGCAACAGTTGTTGGGGTTACTCCGAGGGAGGTGGTAGGTACCCAGATTCGATCCAGTATTCTTCTTTTTAGGAGTACCTAGATGGTATCTCGGCCTATGCTTCTTCCTTGTATCCGGGTGGAAAATTCTTCTTTGGTCCTTTGCCAATTTTGGTGGTTAACAGATTTCATTATTGAATTGTTGGGATACACCTTCTTAGCATGTTAATTTGGAATCTTTATTGCTTTATTGAATGGAAGGATTTCCGGAAATCCGACTCTACAAACCGTGCCCTTAATCTACTCTTAAATGAGTGGCTTTCACTATAGACCCTAGGTTAGCCACTTGTGAGAGAATTAGAAGCCTTCACTATACACCCTAGGTTCGCTACTTCAGTGATTTTGCAAGAATTAACGTTCGCATAGAATCCGGTTGAATAACCTCAAGCCTCATCCGATCTCAAACGGGTGGCCTTCACTATACACCCTAGGTCGACCACTTGTGAGGGAATTGGAAGTCATCGCTATACACACTAGGATGGCTACATTAGAGATAGGTTGAGCCATAGTTAGCTAGATGAGCTTCATGGTTAGAATCCCAATTGAGCAACTAGCCATTGTTGGTTACTTAGGAGAGATTAATCGTTGGTAGAGGGTTTTCGCTATACACCATAGGTTGACCCTTTGCTAGTGATAACATGCTAAGAAGGTGTATCCCAACAATTCAATAATGAAATCTGTTAACCACCAAAATTGGCAAAGGACCAAAGAAGAATTTTCCACCCGGATACAAGGAAGAAGCATAAGCCGAGATACCATCTAGGTACTCTTAAAAAGAAGAATACTGGATTGAATCTGGGTACCTATCACCTCCCTCGGAGTAACCCTAACAACTGTTGCAGAACATACTTCGATAACATTAAAATGAACATAACTAAAATAAAATAATAAACTGGAGACTTCATACAAAACAGGATTGTAAAAAATAGCAGCATTCCTAACATACTTCGATAACATTAAAATGAACATAACTAAACTAAAATAATAAACCAGAGACTTCATACAAAATAGGATTGTAAAAAACAACAGCATTCCCAACATAATTCGATAACATTAAAATGAACATAACTAAAATACTTCGATAACATTAAGATTCCAAATTAACATGCTAAGAAGGTGTATCCTAACAATTCAATAATGAAATTTGTTAACCACCAAAATTGGCAAAGGACCAAAGAAGAATTTTCCACCCGGATACAAGGAAGAAGCATAGGCCGAGATACCATCTAGGTACTCCTAAAAAGAAGAATACTGGATCGAATCTGAGTTCTAAAGAAATTACTCACGCGGGCTGTTATGAATTTTTTTGTTCTTCAGTTCGATCCACCTTTATCGATAACTATTTTTGGAAGTCCAAGGTATAAGCTCTGCTCGTGTAGGAATTAAAGTAACGAAAAATAGGTATCTGTCCTTATCCAATATTTATATAAGAGGATATCTACGTTACCCTTAAAATTGGAAATGAATAGATTACTATTTTTATTGCACCAAGGCCATAAACAAGCATCGGTGAGTCGGCAAGTCATCGATTGTAGGGGTCTGCAATCTCCGTTAATTTAGACCATTGTATCTGACGAAACAATTGGTTGTCAGTGTGCGCATTGAGTGTTGTACTTAATATTCATTGATGATTGATGGGTCAATAATATTCAAATGGCTATGATGTAAATACATTTTCTGTTATCTTAAGTGTGTACGAAGATGGTCCAAATGCTTCCCTGAGGTGGACTTTAACGTATTTTTATCATCACCTTCAAACGGGTGATTCTTAATTCAGAGTTGACACAATTACATTAGGGATTTTACTTTGGATGATAATTAGAATACGAATTAAAATTTGGAGGGTTTTCGAAAAAATGGATTATTGAACAATTTTGCATCTCAGTTACCATGTTCAACTTACGCTCAGTATATTGAATATCATTATTCTTAAAAAAACAAAATTGCAATAGTCCTATGTTGTTCATAAATTAAACGTCTTACTACACCTTTAGAACCACGTGCATGCATTACATGTACAGACCGATGCCTTGAATTGTTTTATTTATTTTCAAACTTCATGTAAATGATTAAAAATTCTTCTTTCTCTTTGAATTGAAAATTATTCTTTAGGATAAGTATCCGATACGTCATCCATTGATATTTTCATAAGTTTGAGCCTTGGATACTTAGGGGATACATATAAAACAGAGTCGTAATTGTTAGGAACGTTTAAGTTTTAGTTTTCATTTTTTTTTGACCCAGATGTCAGTAGTCTAACGAAAAATAAAAAATAATATAAAATGTAAACGTTGAGACAAAAGATGAAAACACACACGGGGAACAATATATATATATATATATATATAAGTTGCATAGATCATAGACGGGGGGATATCCACACACACAACATAAAGAAAAGCAATACTGGAAGTAACGAACAAGCCAAAGTATGTAGTGGTTATTTTATTAATAGTAATGCCCTACTGCCTCTTTAGCCTGATTGGGATCAACCTCTTCCCATTTTCCTTCCGGGAATTTTTTTTTCGTGTTTGCCCTCATGAGGTTGAAGCCAGCAATATGACCGGCCTTATATCCTTGACTGACAGCTGATACCTTGGCTTTTTCAATACTGGACTTAGATTTTTCCTCTAACTTCTAAATCCGTTCCTCCATGAGTCGGATTTTATCAACAACTTCCATGCTATCCTCATGTGGTGAAGAGGAAGCGGTTTTCTTCTGGGATTTCCAACCTTCATCCATCTATAACAGAGAGTGTAAGGATTCTCATTTATTAATTGACTATTTCGTGGACAAACCACATATTGGGGCTTGATGTAAGGGTAGCTTAGGTATTTGATGGTTGGTGTTTTGCACAACCAAGGCTCGCTCAAGACCTCAAGAGAAGAAGCACCAAAGGTATATTCTAGTGCTTTCTTGCTTTGAAGAGATCTAGTTGCACACACACACAACTCATGCATATATCGTATTCTTGTATGTTGTGTGTTTTATATGTGTGCATGCATGTTCTTGAACATCTCTTCTTACATGTTTTATTTGATTGCATCTTGTTCATTGAAATGCCATAACATGTTTAAGCATTAGGATACAAAGCCATGAAGTATTTTCATGCATGTTTATATGATTGCATCTTATTCATTGAAATGCCATAACATGTTTAGGCATTAGGATGCAAAGCCATGAAGTCGCTTCATGCATGTTTATATGATTGCATCTTGTTCATTGAAATGCCATGACATGTTTAGGCATTAGGATGCAAGGCCATGAATTCTATTCATGCATGATTTTAATTGAGTGCACCTTGTTCAATGACAATTCCATGACATGTTAGGCATTAGAATGCATTCACTTCCCACACTTGCACTTCATGTTTGTTAATTTTAAGTGTGGTGTAATTCATTTCCCAAAGATGATCGGAAGCGTCCGCACTTGCACGATGGTGTGCTTGTCTTAGCGCGATGGTTAACCACCTTGAGAAGGTCTTATTCTTCTCTTGGATAAATGTTAGATTCGGTTTGGTGATTTGAAGTAAAGTGTCTAGTTTCAAAAGATTGGATTTCAATGATTTAAATGTTTTTCAAAACTGACCTTGTATGGTCTTGTGACCATAACTTTTTATAAAAAGATTGAAATTGAGTTTTGTAAAATTCTAGAAAAAATAGACACCCATACCTTCCAACGGTATATTATTCGTAATATTTCATGACCGTTTAGATTGGTTTTGAAATCTCCAAAGTGACCACTAAAACAGAGCATCACTGCTGTTATCGAATCTGACCTTTGGTCACTTAATTAACCATAACTTTTTCTACAGACATCAAAATGTCATTCCATAATTGGAGTAGAAAGTAGACTTCCATACCTTTCCAACGATATATTATATGAAAGGTTTCGATGTCGTTTAGTCATGTTTTGAGTCGCTTGAAAATCAAGCTCTGTGCTGTGACGCTTCGCCACGGTTTGAGTGAGAGCTGCATGCTAGTAACAGCAATTTGCCACGGTTCTAGTGCCACTCCTTGGGTGACAGCGGCATGCTAGCGGCAGTCCCGACCCAGTTTCGTAATTTGGCCATATCTCACTTATTTGGAGTCCGATTTGGCTCATTTTTGAAGGGCTAGTCATATAATTTATAGGGCTATCATCTTAGCACTATAAATACATCTTTTTCTCTCATTTGTATTCAAGGAACAAAAGATACAAAACCCAAGAGAGAGATTAAGAGTTCCCTAGTGAGAGAAAGCAACAAGATTGCTTCTTTAAATCTCCAAAACTATTTCCACATGCATAAATCATCATCTAAGCATCATCTAGGATCATCTAGCATGTGCTAATGCATAGGTCTTCTTCAACACACATAGTATGATATGTTGAACACTATTATCTTACATAATTAGTGTTTTTACTTATCAATTTTATCTCATTTATTACTTGTATGTTCTTGAGTAATTTCTACATACATGATTGAGATTATGTGATGATTGAGTTATTTTTTGATAGCTTAATTGATTAGGTCATTATTGCCTAAAAACTAAGCCATAAACATTCTTGTGTGATTTATTGATAACTAGGTTCATGGATTGTCTTTTAGTCAACTAGTTAAGCTTTTGAATGTTTGTGGGTTATTTGTGATAGCTATTGTATTTAGGATTGGTTATCCATAACATAGCTAAAGTTGTATGCCATGTCATATAGCTGTTTTCATATCTATGATTGATTTTATTGTCATCATATAATACTAGATAAGCATTTAATATACCTTAGCATTACTTTCATATTTGGATATTGCATAACATTCACTTAGGGTGTTTGATCTCTTTGGAGAAGTAAGTCTTGTATGATGACCGGGATTAGGTCGTACACCGAGATTAGGTGTTCATATAAGCAATTGGACTAGGTTCACTTATACCGGGATTAGGTAGTGGTGGTGAGTTATATACGAGGATTAGGTTGTAATCACTTTCACCATTAGTGGATTCGAGGTTCGAGTGTGGCGCACTTACCAGCCCGTGGTTTTTCCCGTGAGGGTTTCCACGTAAATATCTTATGTCATTTATAATTCCGTACATATTACACTTGATATATAAATTGACTAGTTAGGGGTATTTTCGAAATATTGATTAATCACGAAAATTGGGTAATATTGGATAAAATCTATTCACCCCCCCTCTAGATTAATATTGAACACATCGTTAATTTGTTTCAGAGAGCAATTAATTTATTATTTACTTTTAAATGTTCATGTAAGTTAGGATAGAGACAAAAAAAGAGATATATATATATATATATATAGCAAGGATCATTATCATTCCAATCTATATAAGACAATGACCCTCTCTCATGACAAACTTTGATAGAGAAATCGAAGGACTGGCTATAGTCTATTTTGAGAAATATAAAGCACTGAAACTTACAATTGGTTGCGGTGGCGGTGGCGACGGCGTAGGTGGTGTGAAGAATAACTTGATATCTTAGAATAGAGAAGCGAGAACAATGGAATTCAACAGAAAGGTACGAGACATATATAATGTAATATACTAGAAAAAGAGAACTGGTTCGACTAGATTTTTAGTATTAATTGTAAATTTGTAATAGGGATATCATCAATACAAGTCCGTTGGATGAAGTTTATAATGATCCAATGTGATGGTTGCTCGATGCGGTGTTTCAAATCACTTCATACTCGCCAAACCCCTTCAGCCAATTAGGCCTCTCGAATCAATAGATAAAGAAACCCTTTATATTACAATAGTGGGAAAAGGATTTTATTTTTCTGAGAAGAGGCATGTAATGGAGGGGCACACTTTACCTTGGAAAAACAATTGAAAAGGGGAATCATTGCAATGATAAATGGGTGCATTCCATGTGGTTTCGAAGGGATATGGACGCATGTCATGTAAATGCTCATGCCATTGAAAGGGGGTGAACATAAGTGAACTTAGTTGAAATGTGTCCATTTAGTGTTGATATAATTAAGGGATCAAGATCATCTCCTTGTCTTATTTTTCCTTAACTTTTCATAATTTAATGACACCTAAGCAAAATAAAAAATACATGGTCAAGATTTGGTTACTTTTTTCCCTCTCATGCAACTTGATATTTTAATTATACTTGAAAAATGCCAAGGAAAAACAAGGACCAAGGAGAGGATCTTGATCCATAATTAAGACCATCTCCAATGCATATACCAATGCCAATGCCAAATTTGGCACGAAATATAGTAAAATGTTGTATTTGGCATTTCATTTTAGCATTGTACTCTAATGCAAAAATCTTTTTGATATGCTATTTTTATTTTTTAATTATTTAAAATTATAAAAGTTAACAAATAGAACCAATGCATTCAACGAATGCATATTGAATGCATTGAATATTTTTTTAAAAATTATTTCAATCTCAATTTTTCCTACCAAATTTGTTAAATTCTTATTATTTAAAATTAAAAAATTAACAAATACGGCCGCATTTATTACTGTGCCAAATTTGTTATGCTATAAACTGTGCCAAATTTGTTATGCTATAAACTGTGCCAAATTTGACACAGTTTTTAGTATATACCAAATTTGGCACAGCTTTTAGTATTGCACTTGAGTATGCTTTTTTTCCTTTGTACTAAATTATAGCATTGGCACGGTGGTGTGAGAAGTAAACATGTGTTTTGTGAAACGAAAAGGTATGGTTCATTTATTAGTTTTTTTTTTTGAATTCAATTTCATAATGGTTTAATTAAACAATTTTTGGTGTTACGAAGAAATAAATAGAGTGGTGTGAGAATCGAAAAGCTTGCTCTGTAGAGTTGTTTTTTTTTTTTTTTTTTCACCAAACGACCTTTCATTCGTTCATATATAAAATTCTATCAACAGCAGTGAGAGTATACAACCATATGAATCGAATATGAATCTCTCTACTGTTATCTCTCTATACCACCACAAAGAACACTAGCACTGATATTAAATTTTTTTCTTCATAAAACCCGGAAACAAAACAGGAACTTAGAAATCATTAATGAAATCCCTAAGAGGAAACAACCCCATTTCAAATTCAGTCCACAATGACTCGGACAAACAAAAAATTAAAGTATAAACATGTCCAAAAGTAAAAGCAGCATAAAATAAAACTATGGAGGAAGGTAGAGGGTATTTATTTTTTATTTTTTATTTTTTATTTTTTATGTCGAAGTGACATTTTTTCAGTTGTTTTCTAACGGCCACTGACGTTTGGAGACTCCCTAGCGAAATGTCCAGATCCATCAAAGTTGTAGCAGTTGCCGCCTCCGCTGCCACAATATGTTTTGTGGATGAGACATTCATATTTCTGAAGGAAGCCACTAAATATCTTCTTTGACAACAAGAGTATGGTGAACAAGTCTATAAAACTTGTATCAAAACCCTGTTGGAGAAGAACGATAATCTGAGAGGAAAATTCATAGTACCTGAGTTATGGTATGACCGGACAAATAGGAGGGTGAGAAAAAAGGATGACGCAGCCATAAGATCTTTTGATCCAGTCTGTTAGGTCTTTGAGAATGCTGTTGTCTTTTACAATCTTGTTTTGTATGAGTCTTCGGTTTATTATTTTATTTTTGTTTTGTTCAGTTAAAGGTTATCGAAGTATGTTCTGTAACAGTTATCGTAAAAGTTGCAAAGAAATTACCCACGCAGGCACAGAAATTTTATTTTGTTCTTCGATTCGATCCACCTTTAACGATAACCATTATTCCCTAATAAGATTTGCTAGTGTAAAATTTAAAGTAACGAAAAATAGGTATCTATTATATTTATATAAGAGGAGATCTAGGTTACCCTTAAATTTGGAAATTAATAGATGACTTTTTATTGTACCGGTGAGTCGGTCAGTCACCAATTATAGGGCTCTAAAATCTCCATTAATTGAGAAAATTGTATCTGACGAAACAATGGGTTGTGTAGTGTGGTAATTGAGTGCACTTAATCTCATTATATTGATGATTGATTGGTCAATAATATTCAAATGGCTATGATGTAAATGGATTTTTTGTCATGATGATCATAGGTGGATGCTGATTTTTCTTTATGGTCAATACATGCATTACATGGGTTTTAATGTTGTTTTGCCATTGGCATAGGCATAGGCATGTGCATTGGAGATGGTCTTACATTTATTTAAAATGAAACGGTTGGTTGCAGAATATAATTTTGAGTCCAAATGGTGACCACTATGTGTTCAATGCATTTATAGACAATATTGCACCACCTCTACATATTAGGGTAGACACCTGAGATATTTCTTCACACAAATTTACATTTTCAAATTCCATATACCTTAGAATATCTGTCTTTTCATAAACAAACTCTATCACAAACTCAATTTTTTTTCTTCAACTTCCATGGCTTGCAACGTCACCACCGGGCACAACTCAGTATCTCATCTATATTAATTAATTGATATCATCTATTTGTTTTATGAGATATGTTTGCCAACGTGCAAAGCACGGGTGTTGACCGGTTCTTATAATCAAATCATTACTTCGTATAATATATAAATAAATAATAAATTAATTAGGAAAACAATATGTTGTCACCCTAAATTAATCAGGAAAAAATAATATTGTTCATTTCACCAATAAACAGGAAATATTGACCATAAAAATATTAAATTAATAAAATCGTAACTATTTATATTTAATTAAATAATCAAAATACATAAAATATTGTTCTTAGATTCTATTTTTATAAATTGTTTTTTGGCCGTGTCTTTTTATCCATTTTGAGATACACTTGGTGATATACCGACTTCCTCTAAGCACACATGTGTCTCCGGTATTTGAAAACATTATTTTGTTTTAAGGTTTTTGGATTAAGTGTAAGTGTGTATTTTATGAGTTCAAGATCTATTTTGTCCAACCCTATGACATCTCAAACACAGTATATAGCACTATTTTCAGTCCAATCCCATATTGCACCAAACCCGAGAAACAATAAAATTAATCGAATCGAATCCAATCCAATCCAATCTCTTCAAAATAGTCCAATCCTATCCTGCTAACCAAACTCAACCTAATTGTGTAATTGATGTGGCTACCGATGACATGGGTGCATCGACACATCAAAATTATAAATGACAAACCAAAGAAGAATAGAATAACGTGTTATTTCAATTATACCCGTTTTTACATGTGTGATGTGCTACCCACGTGATGCATAACCCTGACGGGATATGGATTCCATAAGCAATAACTGAGAGTTCATGGGTTTTAAAAGAAAAGGTCTGGGGGAAACATGCGAATTCACGTATAATTCAAGGTATCAAT
The DNA here is from genome assembly GCA_035582765.1 of Acer negundo. Taxonomy (NCBI): domain Eukaryota; kingdom Viridiplantae; phylum Streptophyta; class Magnoliopsida; order Sapindales; family Sapindaceae; genus Acer; species Acer negundo. The sequence goes on from CM069233.1 coordinate 14,329,842, forward strand.
TGTTATTATTCTAATAGGAAGCTGGGATTACCTTTGAGTTAATAGAAGAGCAAAAGGTAATCATTCTTCATTATAATACACGAGATTATGTGGATATCAAGTATCAAGCGTGTAGTTAATACACGATCAGATGAAAAGGATCCTTCAATGTAATACACAAATATGATATGAAAATTAACATTAAAGTTAATACACGATCAGATTGAAATAAACAGTAAGTTTAATACACGATTGAATAATTACTCATTCGAATTATTTTATTAGTACACATAATAATTGTTTGTGTACCCTAATCTAGTAACCAATGCGTAGTGACCATTAACAACTAAAAGCAGTGAAGAGTGAGACACACATCGTAATTCGTAACCCTAAAGGCTTGATGTGACCAGTCGGTGCCTAGTGAGAAATATATTTAATTTAAAAACGCCCCATCAATATCTAATCCATAGGTTTACTATTTTCCAAAGTTGCAGTTGTGTTTTTCTAGGCAATGTAAAAAGCTGATTCGTACAACGAGTAGAGTTTAAAGCCTGTTATGTCATTGGTCAATGCCAGGATCGATTACATTATGGAATAAATGATCATTACATTAAACAAAGGACACTTTATATTAGTTAATAAGAAAGTAGAGTTCTTCGGCGAATGACTTATTAAATTAGATGAAGCAATTACAACCTTGATCGATTATTTCACCAAAATCCAATAAAATAGCACGAGTACAAAACCATATAAAACTCGATAACAATAACTTTAAATAAAATCCACCGGTTGATAATTTCCACTTTTACAGTAAGTTAAATTTATTATATGTAGATCTATTTAAATGATCAAATGTAGATGTATATATATATATATGTATATATATATATATATATAAATTTTCAAGTCAGTGAATGAAAAGAAAGGGTAACCTCTTCGAATCCCTTGAAGCGCGCATGAATACCGGAAGCGAACCCTACTTTAATCTGTTGATCTGCACAAAGATACAAGAATAATAGGTTTTGAATTCGTTGACGCTTGCAAAGGTACTGAAAATGGATAAAAAGAGATACTCTCTCTCAAATTTTTATATTAATCAACAAAAAACTAAAATCCTTGTTAGGTAGGTACATTGTCTTTAAATAGGAAAATAAAAACCTATAAGAAATCTAAAATAACTAGTAAAGAAATAAAATTATCAATTTCCCTATGAAAGAGATGATTGAGATAACAATGAAAATTAAAAATACTACACTAAAACATTAAAAACCTATATAATAAGGAAATAAGATTTGATTTAATAAAATCAAATCATAAAATATTTAACTACCTAACTAAAAGCCCAATAAAAATAAAAATAAAAATAGATATTAATTACAAGACTATTTTTCAAATAAAAATTCTTCAAGAAAATCTCCAAAAATATCTCCAGCATAAGAAATTAGTTAAATGGTTCCAAAACATATCCACATATTTGTTCCCCAAAGAAGAAAATAAAATATGTAGTGCAATAAAGGGTTGTAAAGCAATACCTTCATGTTCTGATGCTCTATACGTTGCCGTCAAGTGTGTTGCATAGTGGATGTAATTCGAATTAGAGTGTAATGATAAACGATAAACGATAAACGATAAACGATAATGTTGACCGCTATGATTAAAGTAAACACTTTCACCGTACGCTAACTTCAGTTATTCCAATGCCTCATCATCGTAAGTTATGGTAAAATTAAATCATGATGAGAAATTGAAATTTCTAAAGCAAGAGTTCAGTGAATGAAAAAAGTAGGAAACGAAGTGAAGGAAATAGCATAAATATGTAGGACACAAAAGATTGTTCACTGACTATTTGATTAGTAGACCGGGGCTAAGTTGCTGAAGTGCGGACATGGCCACCAAACAGCCCTAAAACGGGAGTGAGAGCATCTCCAATAGTCTCCTTTAGAGACCCCTTTGCTTAATTAATGGAGGAGTTTCATTTTTGCAGCTCCAAGAGGTGCCTACGAAATTATTTTGGTATAGGTCACTGATTAGTGCTAAACCCGTATATAAATGGGTGCATTGAATATTTAGTCATGGGTTCAACGCCTATAAGCGGGCTCCACGATTAAAATTTAAATATATATAAATTTAAATTTTAAATTTTAAATTTTGTTACCAGAGATAAATAGAGTGGTGTAAGAATAAAAAAGATTGATGTGAAGAGTTGTTGGTATTCTCCATTGTTTAATATATAATTATTTAAAATTACACACGATCCCTTAGCCTTGGTGGCTAGAGTCTGTCTGAGACTCTCTCCCACCAAGGTTCGATCCCTGGCCCGGTGTGTATTTAGGGAAGTTGTTCTCTCCATTGTGTGGGTCTTGTCCCACCTAGATTTGGGTGATCTCTCCCCTCTAGTGGGAGTTGCTTTATGGGCTGCGCTTGTAGAGCCTCATCTTGCTGGTCCCGGCAGTTGTTTGTAATAAATAAAAAATTAAAATTCATTACGTATTCATCCAAAAAAAAAAATCCAATACAATAAATTCCAATTTTGTGTAAATGGTAAAAATGAAACGATTGCCTGCAGATTTATAATTTTGATTCCACATGGTGGCTGATCTATGTTCAATGCAGTTATATACAATATTGCACCACCCCTATATATTAGGGTGGACACTTGAGATATTTCTTCACACGAATTTACATTTTGAAATTCCATATGCCTTACAATATCCATCTTTCATAAACAAACTTTATCACAAACTGCATTTTTTTTCTTGAACTTCCATGGATTGCAACGTTACCACCGCCCACAACTCCGTTAGTATATCATTTATTAATTAATTGATATCATCTATTTGTTTTATAAAATATGTTCGTTCCTATGCAAAGCACGGCTACTAACTAGTACCTATTAAAACAAAGTGCAACCCACCTCCATGAGGTATAAAAAAAACTTCATTATATTGACAACTGACTTAGGGGTAATTGTGTAATTATACACATTTGACATGGTTAATGTTTGAAGTTAACTGATATTTTTTAACTGGAGGGGAGGCGACTGTGAAAAATTGGAAAAGTTATCTCTAGTCCCTCAGGGATGTTGGTTGCAATTTGCTCATAAATCCCTATATAATCTTCCAGTTTATTCATGTAAACTTACTTGAGAACTTCAACCGTGTAAGCATTAAAAGGAGGAACTGTTTGAAATCTGGTACTTGGAACAACTTCTTTAATTGACGGCACACCCATTCGTGTCGATGGTATGGCGTTGTCTGTTTTGATCCTAAATTTGTTTCTGATCATATGTTTGTTTGTTTCGATTTAATTATTTTCGCTGGGTATGTATTGATTGGTAATGTGTTTTGAGTCTGGGTATGGCATGTCTAACATTCAAGGAATAATCTTGACCCAATTTGTTTGTTGCCGGAACCAAGTGATATTGTTTTCATTTGCATGTTGTCTGTAAATTAGTACGTTATAAGTGGTTAGAGCTTTTGTTATGTTATTCGTTTCACCTAACAGCGAGATATGGGTATTTTTACAAGTGATTGTGCAATTCGCGACCCATTTGAATGATATAGATTTGTGTGATGCTGATCACATTAGTTCATACTTTGGTTCTGCTTTATTGTGTGTGTTCTTGCTATGTATGGACCTGTTTTTTGTTAGATACTTAACTATAAAATTTGGTTATGATTTAGTGTTATCAGTAGCGCAAGCAATATGTATAATTGGGAATTGGTTAGTAAATCTATTCTCCAACCAGCAGTCTTGTATGCTATTATATATTTTGAAAATGTTTGTATGCTAAACTTAAATAACCATCTAGCTGAAAAAAATTGTTCCTTCCAAAAACTACGCAACCTAATCACTTGTTTCAGTATGGCGAGTACCGGAGCTGATCCTGTCAGTACCGATGACGACGTTATTAAAGTCTTAATAGACCAGGTGAATAGGCACTTCAAACTAGCTGAGTTCTTTTCCAGGTTACTTGAAGGGAAGCTTGCGTCAATATCTTCCTGTGGGTCGTCACTTGCATCTAGCGTGAATATGCATAAGATTAGGAAGGTGTATATGGTGATTAAGCAGAATGGGGAACGACTTATTAATAACCTAAATAAGGCGAACAGATCGATTTAGCAACCGAGACACACACAAACAAAAGAACAGGAATGGAAAGTTGTAATAGGGAATCTGTTGGGGTGTTATCATTTATAGCTAGCATTTGGTAGTATGTTACAGTAAAAAAAATAGCTTGGATGGGGATTCTTCACTTTGTGGCTGTGTTTCCGTCATCGTTCAATTACAGTATATTAAAGTATGGTATTGTTTTTTTTTTGTTCCTTAATGAAGTACGTATGATATCATTTAAGTTCTACCGAGCTTTGTCTAATAAACATATAGTAATATAATTGACTTCATATATATCCTAATGCTGATCATAAAATGATAATAGCAAATAAAACACTATCTGAATGATGCAATGAATACATAACATTGATATTAAAAAACACAACGATTTATTGATTGCAAAAGATCATCAAAAACAATTTTATACAATTTCATCATTACCTCTTGCCTATATGTACTGATAAAAACCTTCCTCCGATCGAATACTGTAATCCCTGTTCATTGACTTTGAAATTATGTAGCGCTGATGCATAACACTTTGCATTCAAAATTATTACACGGATCTTCGCAGGGTAAGCAATACACAAGTTGAAGTTCCCAACGTAATCCAATGGATAGATACTGCTGTGACATTATGGTAATCTTTTATAATATACGTGTCGGCCGATGCAATCAATCACTTACGACGAGTTATGATGTATCTATAACAAAGTTAAAATGTTAATTTTTCCATTTTGGGTTAAATCCTTCAAATAAATATCAATAGATATTAGGAACACAGTCGTCTTCCATCGGGGCATCGACCCACCCCCACACACAACATTTACCAAAGGATTTTAGCCTAAAAAGGTATATACGTTACCATCATTACCTATATACGGTTTATACGTTACCATCATTACCTATATACGATTATATCCAAAATGCCATATAATTGAAGTGAGACTGCACCCAAACTGTCGTATATGACTTTAACATAATTAAATCATAAACCACTTCTGCAAAAATAAGTACAATAAAATTGAACAATTAAAATGTTAGACAATTTGAATAGGATGACATGTTGAAAACATTTGTGACCCTGCAATGCAAACTGTAATAGTGAATTCAGCGAATCACCAAAAACTATTGCCGAACATCGAATGATTGGATTTGGTAGGTTTTGAAAATGTATTATATAGGGGGTGTTTTCATTTCACAGTATAAGTACTATATTGTATTATGAAGAAATAAAGGAACTATTAAGTTCAAATGAATGGTTGGAATAATAACAAAATCGATGGAAGTACTGATGATATGATTTTAATAGTAGTTGATTGTTCAAAGCAAACTGTAATAATGTATGCAAAACTCAATGAAAGTGGTTTATTCCGCACCCGGTTGGATGTAGGTGCAAAATATTTTAATTTGAATTGGAACAAAATAATTAATTTTTTGAAATTGGTATAAGATTGAAAAAAACAAACCGATTACTGTTTGTGGAACTAGTATATAAATGCCATTACTGTATGATATTAGCTAATTTGGTTTAAAGGCCAAGATGTATAATAGAGTACTTTTTGATTGTGTAACTAGTATATTATATTAGAAATGCCAGGACGAAAATTTTTTCCCAAGATTGCGTAGGGAACGGAAGGATATTCTGACGGGGAAAATCCAGGTAATGGTTTTAAATGGCCTGACGAAAGATTGTATTGGGAACAGAAGGATATTCTGACGGATGAAGTGTTGGAGATATAAACCGTCTTTCACTTTTATCAATGCAACAACTCCATTTCTGAGAAATAAAATATATAAAATCAAATGTACAGTTACCATGAAATATACTGTATTTGAACTTATTTGAAAATAAAATGATTTTCTGGTTACCATGATATATATTGTATTTGAAGTTAATTTAAAATGAAAAGATAAGTAAGTTATATAATTTTTGTATTCATACTAGTTATAATTACAAATACCACAACAATAAAACACTAAACTCCAAGGATTGCACGATTTCTCACACCATCCATGGGAACATACCGGCGTTGATACAGTGAAACATCTTTGTGTAACGTATTTTAATACACGATTATATGAATTATATGAAATGAAGTCAACGTGACATAAGTTTATACATTTTAATAAAATGTCAAATAGTAAAACAGTTCGTTTGTAACAAATTTCGATTTATTGTTGTTAATAGGAAAAAAATATAAAACTACAATAAAAAACAAGATTGTGTTATCTTCTTCTTCTTGGGTTCTAATTCTGGTATTTCAGGGGTTATTGGGAGATTATCGTGTAATAATCTTTCATCAATTTTTTATATTATAACTAACGGTAAATAGGTAAATTTAATAAATCAATAAAAAATTTATCAATTGTTATTAAAAAAAAAAATCAGTCTCTCGATTTCCTCTCTCCCTATGTCCTACTATCTTCTGTCATCGTCTTGTCATTCCGTTCCATCAACTCCAAGTCGAAAATAGAGGGGGAATTTGGAGAATCTGAGGTCTCCACCGAGGTATATAAACCCGGTTTTTGTGGAGATCGTATTCGGTATTTTGATGATGAACTCTGTGTGGACATTGTGGTTTTGGAGTTGGTTGTTATTAGGGTTTGGAAATTGGATTTGACCTAAAATGGGGTGAAATGAAAAGTACATAAGTTTCATGATGAAAACCAATAATAATTGGTTATCTTTTATACTTCAAGTTGTTCATAAAGGAACCTTATATCGATGAAAATTTGGGATTCATGGATTCGAAGATCCATTTATACAAAATTCTTGTTTCGAACCTCCACCTACTTGTTATTAACTAAAAAATTTAGTTTTAATTGTAATCCAAGAAGATGAATGGTGGAGACTGGGATCCTACTATTTTTTGTTTTGATTTGACAGAAACAAGGGGTTGAGTGGTTGTGAGGTGGACGGTGGGGATAATTTTCTGGGTTTTGTATATATGTAAAAAATGTTTTGTTATAACAAAGTTAATTACTAACCGGGGACGGGGGTAATGCTCAACCCCTTAGATAGGGAGTGACTGGGTCAACATTAATGAGGTCAATGTTATATTTTGGAAGGTTTTGACAGAAAAAATGTGACACGGTGAGAATTTGTATCGTGTAAATAGTACATCCAAGTTGTTGGTTGCATTTTACATGGTAGATTTTACATTGCTTGTCACCGTGTCATCTACAACAACTTTTTAAATCGTGTCACATGGGCATTACTGGTTAGTGCTCGTGTTAGGTTATGGTGTGGACCATGTCGTGTCAATATTGCAACGCATGTGATGTCGTTTTCCGCTGGGGGTGGGGGTGGGGTGAGCAAATACGAACTCAATGTTATTATTTGGTTGTTTTGTAAGGAAATAAGGAATGTTTCGAATACAGCTAAGTTATATCGCTTGGAAGTTACAATCTACTACGGAATACAATTTTTTGTCCATGTAACATGTGTACAATTTTTTTAAAATTGCAAGAGATGAATGGGAAAGGAAGATTGCCCAAGGAATCATCAAATCGTTTGTAAAGGTTAATTATTGATTACATTATAGTAACATAAATGGATATGACGCAACAGCATCTATTGAGTGATCAAGGTATTAATAAAAAATCAGATTAATAAAAAGATTAATGAGACCACTGTGTATCTATGGACCATTTAACGTGTTAGCTTGTGGTGTGGACCAAATCGTGTATTTATTGCAGCACATGTTATATCGTGTTAGGTTGGAGTAATAGTTGTCAATTTGTTAGATTGTTGTGTTGACAATGTTTTGAAAATGTACATGTTACACACGAGTGCACTGATCAGTGATAATGTGATTTGGTAAGGACATAGGAATTGTGCAAATGGTAAATAATGATTGCTAGTTGGTTATGCTCCTCACTCAGTTCGTTTTTGTGTTCGTGAAAACCTCATGTGCCATCCATGCCCAAACCAACGGCACGTTCGATTCGTGGAATTTCCAAGGTTATGTATTTCTTTCTAATATAAATTTAGCAAACTGGCAGATGTACACATCACACTGGATACCGAAAAGTGAAAACATATAAAGAAAGTATGAAAATAAATACATATATGAAGACTGAAGACAAAATCAACTGTTGTAAATGGATATAAGAGAAACAACTATTAATTACGTACCCATCATTTTGGGTTGGAAGATTTTTTTTTGCGTACTCAAAAACCCTGAATGGCTTCGTACGTACTTCTATCCCCTTATGCTCATAGTACCCTGACTGGTGGAGAAGGGAGGGCATTAGGTAGCTAATACAGTCCATTTCCATTACCCTCTCATATGCTAAACTTTTACCACACACTAAGTCGTACAAAGTGAACGACCCATCTTCAAGGAATAGATGGCAGAGAACCCAGTGGTTACCCATATCACAGGGGTTTAGAACCTATGCAGGAGAGAAAAAGATGGTAAACGTGTTTAGTAATTGATGTCATGAAACGTTTGTGATAAGGAAAAAATGGTACGGGAAAGATAATAACCCACCGACTTCATATTCCACCACTCGGGTCGAAGTTTAACTGACCCACCGCCTCTCACAGCATCCAAACAAAGTTCATAGTGGACGAAGGACATGACATTAATGTCCAAAAAATCAATCCAAGAACCAACTTTTCTCCTATCCCTCTGTACTGGTTTCGAGGTTGCCTTGATCGGGTCCCATTTTGTAGTAAGGAAACGCTGTTTAAAGGATTGGTGTTAGTTTATTGGAGATAGGGGTGTGTTATACTCATTAAATGACTGTTGGATACTCAGTTAATCGGATATATATACTTGCGTAGAATGAACACTTAACCATTGTGATGTCCTACGCATACTCGCCATCTCTGGAACAACGCCGCCTCTATAAAACATCCATAAAGCTGTCGACATGCTGATACAATTTTGGTTTGTATTAAAAAGGATTCTTTAAGGTGTTCGGCCAAAACATTAAGGGATAAATAGCATATACAAAAACAGTTATAAATACCAGGTTGGAGAATAGCACCGACGAGTCCTTCATTTCGAGAAAATTTGTCCGAGTAAATCGTTGTTGTTGATCAACGTAAAGACTGTGGTAGTACATGAAACGTATTAGATGTAAGTAAAAAAGATTGATAATAAGAGGATGAAGAGGTTACAAAAATCAAAATTATAATTTACGAAACATCATCGCCGGCGGTTTTCAGGAAAGCTTCATATTTACGGTCCAATAAATCGTCATCATCACTGATATCATAGAGCTGTTGGGGTTTTACTCGCTTTCGCTTCTTCCTTTCTCGGGATAGATCGAAAGGCTGTTCAAAAATTTTTCTCTCTTCCGTTTCCTCCCAGTTTTTAAATCTCTTTCTACGCAGTTGTGTGGCCAATTTTCCAAGATAATTAAACTTTGTTCCGCTGTTGGGACCATCAAGTTGGGAACCAGAGATTTGTAAGATTTGAGATCGATCATACTTTTGCAGCCTATAGGGGACCCTGTACGATCTTGTGTCACAACTAATGTAATTAACAACATTGCTATATGATCAAAGAAACATTGCTATAATCAAAGAAACTCGAAGATTGACTAAACCGTAACTTGTATGTTTGTATAACGCGGAATAGGTAATTACAAAGCCAACAATAATAAATAGGTAACACGGAATAGGTATTAAGAAAGCCAAATAATATTGTATTATGTATGGACTTGATCAGAATATGTGTACCTCAACTGCAACTTCAAATTCATCAACTCTATGTATAGACTTGATCAGAATATGTGTACCTTAACTGCAACTTCAAATTCATTGACTTTAGGAGAATTTTTATCCCGTATTGGGGCCTCGGAGTCCTCTTTTCAACTTCCTCAGGTTTGTTTTTTTTGTCGGCACATTCATTGGCTTTGGGAGAATGCCCTTCCAGTTTTGCGGCCTCAGAGTCCTTATTATCAACTTCTTCAGTTTTGTCTTTTATGTTGGCAGAGTCGGAGGCAGTCCCATGCACATTGTACAGATTTTGGTGCATCGCCTTCTCCAGAAAAGAATGCATCACCTTCGGAAGAATGTCATTCAGTGTCCGAGGGAGGACCTTAGGGAGCACATCATTAAGTGCCTAAGGAAGCACTTTGGGTAGAACGTCATACATCAACTTTTTTATAACCTCAGAAGTATTTTTTTTCCGTACCTTCATTAGGCAACACATCCTTCACTACTGCCTGGGGAAGAACCTTGGGAAAAATGTCAAAAAACACCTTTTTTCATCATCCTACACATATTTTTATATGTAACCTCCTTTGGGTCAGGGTCATCTATGCCGTTTGGTTTAGCTGAAGTCTTAGGAGATTCATTGTTGAGAAACAGTGTCCTTTGAACTAAAGGTGGACACAATTTGGGATGAGAATCTATTTGTTCCTTTTTCTTTTTGGTTTCCTGGTTGTCCAAATCAGGAATAACACCAGGCAATTCACACCCTACTTGATCATCAATAATAGACTCAGTTTGATACACCTGGTAATGCTGGCAAGGTTCCGGTGCTGTTTCGGTTTCGGTTTCGGTTTCAGTTTCGAATCGGCAGTTCCGGTTCCAAAGGAACCGGCGGTTTTGAACCGGAAATTTTTTTTTTTTTTTTTAATTTAAAAAAAAAAAGACTTCTAAATTGTAAACTACTAAACTTGTAATAATGTAATTTTAAATAATAAAATAAAATAAAATATATAAATGACAATTTACATAATAAACAAATAACAAAATACAAATTACAAAAGGAAATTAAAATAAAATAAAATAAACAAAATGTCAAATTACAAATTACATATTACATTTTATTGGATATTTGGGAATTAGGTCATCCGAAGTTCGAAAATAACATAAAATAAATAAATGATAAATTACAAAATTAAATTAAAATAAAACAAAAAAAAAAATGTAAAATTATTAGTCTTGCACTTATTTTTCACTACGATTAAGTTGCCTACGTATCCTCTTGGGGGGTTTAGAGGAATCAAATGCCACGTAGTTCTCTTACCTTTTATTGCAGGTTTGTTGATGACATGGACTTGTGATGACGTGAATACGTGAATACGTGATCCACATCTTCTATTCCAGGCCCGTTGCACTTGTCTCTCCACTTTCATGTTCGTCATCTTTGAAGAAATCGTATGTTATGTCATGTTCGATTTCTTGTTGTCTATATTGAGCCTTTGTCCAATCATCCACACAAACCTGTATCTGGAGTGCTTTCGGAGTCAAGCATGAACGCCTTTTATCCAAGATATTTCCCCCAGCGCTGAACTCTTGTTCCACCGCCACTGTAGAAACTGGTGTTGAAAAAATATTTTTGGCTATGATAGCCATGATTGGATAGTACTTTGCGTACTCTTTCCAATATTGTAATATATCAAATTGTCTGTCTGACGTGGATTCTATAAACTCATAAGAATCATTTAGATAAGATTCAAGCTCAGAATACTTGTGAATGCTTGATGAAGAAGAAGATCTAGGTTTTTTTGTTTTTTTTTGTTTTTTTTTTTATAATAGAGTATATCCTAAATTCAAAAATCCGGAGGATGATGATGTGGGCTGTGCAGTTTGTGTTCGTGTAACATCTAAATTGAGTGAGGATCCATAAACTAAAAGATATTCATCATATAAAGAATACAATAATTTCTTAATTCTATCATAACATGCATTAACATCATATTCTATATTTAAACCTTGGATGCCATAATAATCATTGAGATAATAACAAAAATTTTGTAATTTACAACATGGATCAAAAATCATGGCAATCAAATAAATATCTGGCAACTTATGATAATAATGTAACCATTTTTCCTTCATAGCATTAACGGCTTCCCCTATTTCTATGTCGGATTCACAGTAAGCAAATGCAACAGCAATATTTAGACTTTCAATAATAAATAAATGAGTTGTAGGATAATAAACACCAGATAAATTTGTTGTAGCAGTATGAAAAACTTTTAACAAATTGAAAACATTGTAACAAGCATCCCAATGAGATTTATAAAGTTGAATGTCAATAACATGAAATTGAATAAAAAAAACTAATAGATCTCTATACTCGTAACTTTGAGCAAGCAATTTATAAGTAGAATTCCAATGTGTTGGAACATCACGAGGAAATCTAACGGCACATCTACCATTTTGTTTACAATATTTTACCCATGCATTCATTACAGAAGAATGTTTCCATAAAAATTGAAGGGCTTGTTTAATAGGTAGAATAAAATGATCAAGCGTTTCTACATATAAATTTAAAATATGCATGCACATATTTGATGAAAAAATACACCACCAACAAATGGTTTGCATAAATTAATTAAAGATGGAATAGCAGCAGTATTGTTAGAAGCATTATCAAAACCAATTGCAAAAATTTTATTCTCAATTTTATACTCTGAAAAAATAATTCTAAGCATTCTAACAATATTTTGAGCAGTATGTGAATCATCAAAAACTCTAAATGCAAAAATTCTTTTTTTGGATATACCATGCATCATCCATAAAATGGCAAGTGACACCCAAGTATGAATGTGATCGCCAATGGTCAGTCCATATGTCGGCACATACGGAAACACGACCGTTATATTTTTCAAAAAATCTCTCTAACTTTTTTTTTTCTTTTACATAAATCTTTTCAAGTTTATATGCAAGAGTGGATCTATGAACACGACATGCAGCAGGGTTTAATGCTCGTCGACAATAATTAATAAAACCAACCTTTTCACCAAAACCGAATGATAAGTGTTCTACTGCTACCATTCTAGCTAATTCATCCCTATTTTCTTTCATCAGTATAACGAAACAATTGTTGGTTAGGAGTAGCGTACCTGGGAATTTGTGTTTGTGACCTCGATTTGGTCTCTGCTTCTGGATGTTTGGTTTGAATATGCTTCCGATAAGTGCCATATCCTCCGGATTTGGACCACTTATATACTTTATTGCAATAATTGCAAGCCGCTACATAGCTTTCATCTTCTTGCCTAACTTTCTTCATATGTTTGACGAATAGATCAGATTTGCTCTACTTCGGATCCGGTTCGTCCTCATCTGCTTCCGGTGGATCAAAATCATAATCCGGAGGTGTATCAATACCAGGCATATTTTCTGAATGGCTTGTCAAATTAAGGCCGGGGGGGGTGGCATTATGATCGGGTTCTGAAATTATTAAAGGGGGAGTAGGAATGTTTAGGCCTAGGTCTTCAGCATAGGCCCGGCAGACGCAGATAATCGTGATAGGTGGTGTCGTTATGACCGAGATTATCGACCATCTGACCCTTACCTTTCAACGAAATCGAACGCCTAGGATCGTCACGGCCGTGACCCCTTCCATTTCCACCACTTGCCATTGGATTGGATGGAATAAATTTGGGACTAGAGAAATACTGAAAATCTGAAATAGATAATTGAAAACTTAGAACTTAGAAGAATAATACTATAAAGCATAAATCTATATTCTATAATAATATAATACTATAATAGTAGAATAGTAGATTAGTAGTAACTAGTAAGTACTAAGAACTATTATAGTAAGTACTAAGTAGTAACTAGAAATAAAATAAATTGCAAATAAATGAAATTGGAAACTTAGTATTAAGTAAATACTAAATAGTAATTGGTTATTCGGAAATTAAATAAATTATAAATAAGATAAATTGTAAATAAAATTAATTGCAAATAAAATTAATTGCAAATAAAATATATTGGAAATAAAATATATTGTAAATAAAAGTAATTGGAAATAAAATTAATTGCAAATAAAATATATTGGAAATAAAATATATTGTAAATAAAATTAATTGCAAATAAAATTAATAGGAATTTTGAAAATAAAATTAATTAAAAATAAAATATATTGGAAATAAAATATATTGTAAATAAAATTAATTGGAAATAAAATTAATTGCAAATAAAATATATTAGAAATAAAATATATTGTAAATAAAATTAATTGGAAATAAAATTAATTGCAAATAAAATTAATTGCAAATAAAATTAATTGCAAATAAATGATAAATTGCAAAATTAAATAAATAATAAAAACCTTGGAAACTTGGAGTCTTTAGTCTTGGAGTCTTGGAGAGTTGGAGAGTGTTGAAGACTTGAGAGTTGAGTATTGAAACAATGAAACTTAAAATAAAAATTAGAAATTTAGAATTAGAGATTTAGAGAATTGAGATTTGAGAGAAATAGAGAATGAGAGGAAAATAAGAAATTAGTCTGAGATTGTGAGGAAAAATGAAAGGGGAGGAGGGGTATTTATAGAAAAAAAAATAAAAATTGAAAGGGTTAACCGTTGAGGCCAACGGTCTGCTGATGTTGGGCCCAACGGCATGCTGACGTCAGCAGACTGTTGGGCCTCAATGGTCGAAAAAAAAAAAACCGGTCGGTTTGAACCGAACAGGAACCGCCGGTTCGGTCACGGTTCGAACCGGTCGGTTTGTTAAATATTCAAACCGGAACTGAAACCGAAACCGAAACCGGATACCACAGGTTCTGGTTTCGGTTCCGGTTCCGGTTCTTGAACCAGAACCGGAAAAACCGATTCCGGTTTCGGTTTCGGTTTTTTCGGTTTCAGTTTCAGTCCAGTTCCACGGTTGGAACCGGACCCTTGCCAGGTCTAACGCATGGGCAATGCATCCTCTATAAATGAAACTAGAACAAACGAAGTCTATGTCGATTGATTTGTAGTAGGTTTGCTATTTTTCAGCCGGAGTAGGTGTCATATGGACTGTTACCAACTGTACATATTAGAGGATTACAGTTAATGTATAAGTGAGATGAAAATCTAACATCAAAATTAAAGGTTGCAAGTGACATGGGTATATATACATACACACATGCACTACGTTTGTCGAAATGTTTTTCATCAAACCCAATCGAAATCTTTAAAAACTCCCAGCTTTTGAACCGTGGATAACTCGAACCACGGCGAATGCCAATTCCACCGGTCAGAAAAGGAAATCTTTCAAGGGCCCAAATCTACTCACGTTTTCATTACGTAGCATCATAAACTTGTGTTAGGAAATGGATCCATTCAATCGGTATTTAAGCCATAGTAATCGGTTCATACCTGAAAACAGAGAAGAAACCCAGAAAAGTTGTAAGTGATGGTTGGTTTCGGTTCGGGTTTGCCTTTAATCTTTTTTCTTCCTCTATTTTTTGTATTTCCTTTGGATGGACCTGCATCCTGTGATTCTTGTTTACCTTTATCATAGATAACTAATTCGATGGTTGTGGAGGCTGACTCATTCTTGTTTTCTTCCTTTGATGGTTGGAGCTTCTTAAGGTTTTTGTGTTTAGCATTTTTAAGCCAGTACAAAGTCAAACTATACATGTATGAACCCCATGGAAAACCTTTGAAAGCTTTATCGTTTTCTACTAATGCACGTTTTCTACTAATGTAAACATCCATAGCAGTACACAGTCATGTGTGTCGATAGTGCATAAGATATAGCATATGACCAAAAGATTTGCCATCTTCAAGCCATCTTCACCTTGCTTGTCGGTAAGTCGTTTAAAAGTTTGAAACAACGATACGAAAGTAGGTTGGTTCTCGAAATGTCTTGCTTATAGGCTGTTCTCTGTTGGAGTATAGTTTGCCCTTATTAATCCTTCTTACAATTTACCGATTTTTAGCCCAGAACATAGGTAAAACACAAGTTGACCAAAACGATATTGTTGTGTACCCAGCCCAAACCACATTTCATCATCTCGAGGTGGTGATGCATTACCAGACCTAGTGGTATATTCGATTTGCCTTTTGAGAATAGAATGCAAAACCTTTCCATGTATAGTGACGGGCAAATGTAGACCTAAGTAGTGGTCGAAAGGTCCTTACTTAAACTCCTTTGAAACATGTAATTTGCCTAAAACTTCGTCAATGTCACCAAGAATGTCATTGTGCTACCGACTTTTCGAGTTTATCCTTGCATTGATCTATCCCTCATGATTTGGAAATAAGAACAAAGCCATTTGAAAATAATAGTGGGAATGTAAAAGAAATAATTGTAGCTCGTGAAATGAAAAGTAAGTGAAGTGAAAGTCATCATGTAATGAAAAGTAAGTGAAAGTCATCATGTATTGAAAAGTAATTGAAAGTCATGAAAGATTGTGATGGCATCATGGAAAGTCATGTCAACATCGTGGAATCGAAACCATCATGGAATGTTAGTTTCATGGAATCATGACAACATCATGGAATGTCATGGAAACATCACGGAATGTCATAGGAATCGAAACCATCATGGAATGTCATGGGAATCGAAACCATCACGGAATGTTAGCCTCATGGAATCATCGTAACATCATGGAATGTTATGGAAACATCATGGAATGTCATGTGTCATAGAATGTAATGGATCATGAAATGTCATGCATTGATGTCATGGAAGCATCATGGATGTCATCATGGAATGTCATGGGACATCATGGAACATCATCGAATTCATCATGGAATGTCATGGGAAGTCATGGAGCATCATGGAAATTGATAGTTATATGACAACATAATGGAAAGGTCATGGGATGTCATAACAAGCATCATGGACGCATCAAAATCATCATGGGCGCATCATGGAAAGTCGAATTCATCATGTGCACACCATGGAATGTCAAGATCATCATGGACACATCTCATGGAAAGTCGAAGCCTACATGGTGGAGGAAAGTCATATGGAATGGAAAGGCTACATGTAAAGTCATGGGGCACATCATGACATGTAACAGTCTTGAATCCATAGGGCACATCATCGAATGCATCATGAGCACATCAGGGAAATCAGGGCAGAATATTGGATGCTTCATGGAAAATGGGGGTTTTTTTTCAAACCATGGAAATCACGGAGACCAGTCTCGGGAAAAATGACTCTTAGGAAATCATGGAAAATTGGGAAAATCATTGTAAAAATAAAGACGCAAATGGGAATAATTCCAGATTTCAAATAAAACCCTAATACCACACTAGAATTAACACAACAGAAAAAGGGATAGAGGACATCAGTCCCTTATATCAAATCAAATGTTACAGAAATAATTAGGGATCGTGCCGATTAAGAACACACCTAATTCGATCCTACCTCGTTGGGGTATTTGGTGGTCACCTGCGGTCGTCGTTCTTCATTGTATCCACACACTTTTCCCTCACCTGCGGTCATCGTTTCTGCTTTCCCATTTTCACTTTTCAAGGTTTTGTTATAGATTGTGGCTTTCCGTTTATCATTTTCAAGCGAGAATCCATTACAATGGGTAATTTGGTCATTTAGGAGAACACTTACATGTCAGGTCAGAACAATGGAATATGGGTACAATTGTAAGATCAAGTACTTAGATACAATCAAGTGGTCAGAATTGGTTTTTTAATAACTTGTGGCTATATGTGGTTTTGGCATCTTCAAAGTGGTTATATTTGAAAACCTCCAAAAATAAATCAAATACTAATATAAAAATTTAAAGATACATGACGATATAATCTAAAAAATATTAACTATTTTTTTACAAATTTCGGTAAGCAACATGTTGGTGATCCACTCTTTTTTCATAAATAATTTTAAATAAATCAAACAAATCCTAAAACAATTTTAATATAACCAGCAAAATCTAATGAAATAATAAAAATAAAATAATAAAAAATTTAACTAAATAAATTTTTTTTTTTTAAAAAAAAAAAAAGCTGTAAGGAGAGAGAAAAAAAAAGATTGAGACTTGAGAGAATGAGTGGGTAGACTAGAGAATATGACTGTATGAGGGGGGTAGATGAGAGAAATATGAAAATCAAGAAAATTTTATTAGGTAAATTTGTAAATTGAAGTAACTAAAGGGTTTATTCTTAATTTAAAATTGTAATAACATTGAAATTTAGAGAGCTTATTTTCTTTACACTTCTTTTCTAAAGATATTTCATTTTCAAAATTTAAATTAAAAAAAAAAAATTCTAAAGACACTTCATTTTTGTTCTAAGATTATCATTTTTTATCTTTTGACATTTCTATTCTAAATGCATTCAATCTTACAAAAAATAAAAAAAAAATAATAAAAAAAAAATTCTAAAGACACTCAATTTTATTTTAATAAAAGTCAGGACGAACCATCGTAACCTTTGGATTCATCCTAGTAATCTTTTTTGAATTAAATTATTAAAAAAAGATTTTATCTTTCATAAATCATTAGATTAAATATTACATATTAAACATTTTCTCCTAAATTTTTAATTACAATATTAAACTTTTTTTCCTCCTATACATATCTTTAACTTTTTATTTTCATTCTTTCTTAAGTAAGACTAATAGTTAAGAAAAAAGAACTTACGAATAAGCTTGATTTTTAAGAACTGCATATATGTATATATTAAAAAATAAAAAAAATAAAAAAAATAAAAAAAATAAAAAATAAAAAATAAAAAACAAGTAGCTTATTTTTCAAAAAAAAAAAAAATTGATATATGAAAATGTTTTTTGTTACTTTTATAAGTATGTGATTGCAACAAATCAAGTTTATATATATATATATATATATATATATATATATTTGAAAAACAAGGTATTTATATTGACTTTTTAATATATATATATATTTATATTACTGCTAGTAAAAAACCAAAATATTTATAAGTTTTTTCTTTAATTATTAATGAGAGATTGATCAAGAAAGTATAGAGATATGATTTTTTTTTTTTTTTTTTTGAAAAATGGAGAGAGAGTAATTAGAAGAGAGTATTTAATATGGTAATAATAGATTTAGAAGAGAAAGTTTAATATGTAATATTTAATCTAATGATTTAAGAGAGAGGATTTCTTTTTTTTTAATAATTTAATTAGTTTGGAGTGTCTTTAGAATAATTGTTTTGTCTTATTTAGTAATTTTAATTCAGGTTAAAATTGTCATTAACAAAAAAAATATAATATTAGAGTGTGAAAATAAATAATATGAGCCGGGGGGTGGGGTGGGCGGTTTAATTGATTAATTACCAACTTTTCAACTTAATCAATTTTAACAATACCCAAATATAATAAGCAAGCAATCAACGTAATTAAAGTATGGAAAACATTAAAAACACATCAATTGATTTACGTGAGAAACTCTCAAACTGAGCAAAACTCACAGGCTATCTATTTAGCCACACACGGTCCTTAAATCCACTATATATAATGATGTTTACAACCTAGGTTGACCTCTAGTCACACCATTCTTGATCACTAACCCACCACTACTACTCGTAAGCCTTTTATAGTGATTTTAGACCAATTGTTTGTGCACTAACACTCTTAGTCACAAGACTTGACTCAATGAAGAGATTAAGCAACCTTAGTGAATATAAAAATATTCTAAATGCAATCAATGCTAGGCAAACATTAAATGCTTATCAAGAGATTCATGATGGCAATTAAAAATCATAAATATCAATATCTAAATGCAATGACATGAAATATTGTCCTAAATGCAAGCTACAACAAACAACTCATCCCTACCAACAAACAAAGACTCAAACATGTTAGAAACAATATTAAGCAAATAGTCATGCATTTAATCATAAAATAAATGCTAATCTTAGGCAAAGAATGAACATAAGAATGAAACAAGAAGTTCTAGGACATGTTCAAATTACCCAGTAAAAGATAGAAAGAAGACCCATCATTAAACGAAGCTTGAATGATGCTAGATACTCATGAGAATGTGTTTGGTTGAGTAAAGGTGAGTTCTCGGTCCTTCTCTCACGAAGGGAACTCTTTCTTACTCTTAGATCTGAATTTTTAAGCTCTAAAGAGGCTAAGGAGAGAAGATGATCTATTTATATGGTCCAAAAACGAGCAGCTATGAAATACCTAAAATGCCCAAAAAAAGGGCAATTCGGCGGTTGGTGGCTGCCCGAATCATCTTTAGACAATTGGTGGTTCAATCAATGATTCCCAACCATCGAAACCAACCGCCAAATCCTCTGGAGGAAATCGGCTATTCCAAACGACGATTCCCAACTGCCGAATCCACCTTTCATGGAAAAAATCAAGAGAAGAAGATGTTTTCTCAAGCGGTTGATCATCGCGCAAAAGACGTACACAATCGTGCATGCGTGGACGTTTCCGATCACACAAACGGAAACGAATTATACCATACTTAAGGCTAGAAGAGAAGTGCAAGTGTGTTTGTGAAATAAATGCACAACACTAAGAAGAAAGAGCACAATGCATGAGAAAACTAAAATGCATGAAAGTGTATGTGTGCAACTACATCTCTTTAAAAAGTTAAGCACAAGAATATACCTTTAAAGTGCTCTTGAGCTTGAGGTCTTGAGAAAGCCTTTAAAACTTGATCATACACAATGAAGGCCTAGTCTATCCTTACAAATTAAACCGCAAATGTGGTTTATCAATGAAATAAGCCAATCAAAATCTGAGGAACTTACTATCTCCCCCTTTGGCTATTTCGTGACAAAACCATCACTCACAATTGATCCTCACCAAAAAAAAAAATGTCAACAAACGTTATTCTACATTACAAAGAGATATCTAAAATCTAGATCTTTAAATATTCTATCTCTTGTAGAATAAACAATTCTACAAAAACAAGATAGCTACACTTTCCAAGACAAGTGTACGTGAGGTGATAAAGTGAAATAAAAAGATATAAGCATTTGCAATAAAGAAAACAAGTAACATGCAATGCTCCTCTTAAATGGTTACTCCTCTTGAACAAGTAATTTTCCCTAACATGCAATAAACTAAAAACTCCCCCATCTTTTCTCTACATTACGCCCCCTTTTATCATTAGATAGGCAAAAGAGCATCCCCAATCGGATTGATTTAGCAAAGAGTGATATTAGCAGATAAGACATTTGCATAATCATATACCAGAACTTTATGCAACTTAATTAATTGGGAGAGAGACAATGAGATTTATTTTAAGAAGAATGTGTGAATTTTTTGCTTTAGATGCAAGACATATAACATCAAAGTACAAGTAATGGTATTTGGCAAAACAAACATTAAAAGAGTTTCTATAAGAATTCAAACCAATTTGTACCATTTTGTCATGAATTAAGCAAAATATAGTTTTACACAAGATATTTGAGAGTAAAGAGCAACTATGTCGATCCTTAAAGATCAAACATGACATGGATATATAATCTTTATTGATTAAATGGATATGTAATCCTTATTGGTTGTTGTCTTGTTCAAAACATTAAGAAGAGAGACAAGACTAATTTGGATATAAAATTCTTATTGATTGAATGGATACGAGATCCTTATTGAGTTTAGTTTTCTCATTTGCTTTCACACATATTTTGCATATCATTTTAAGCATGTCATTAAAAACAAGTTCACATGTCATGGAGTTAAATTATGGGTCATTCAAGTGTATTTCCCAATCAATTCTCCTAGTCCAAAAATGGATTATTGAACATTAAGGTGACATGGATTACAAACAAAGAAGTGGTGCACACATATTGAATAAAGATACCATATAAGCATATATGTGTAACAGAGATACTTAAGCAATTAATGAAGAAGTATAAAGTTGATCAAATTTTTGCATGAGACAAGAATGCAAGTTTACTCTCTTTGCTTGAGCTCCCACATCAAGGCATATGGAAAATTCCAATAGACCTACTAAGTGTCATGAACCTAGTTGAATCTAAGGGCTTTGTGAATAAATCCGCTAGTTGATCATTAGTTCCAACATGTTCAAGTGCAATGTATTTGTTCTCAACTAGCTCCTTTGCATTCACTCTCTTTGCTTGAGCTCCCATCAAGGGGTCAATTACCAAACCACGTCAAGGCATATGAAAAATCCTAATAGACTTACTAAGTGTCATGAACTTACACTACAAGAAAAACTGTCTTTTTTGACAGTTTAAAGACGGTTATTTTTTTGCTGTTTTTTCAAAATTTTTATTTACCTTTAATATATTTTTTTTGTAACTTTTACTTCATATTTTCAACACCAAAAAAAATCCTGATATGGATTTATTTTACAGTATGATATCTATTTTTTGGGTAAACCGATATTGGATAAGTAAAATTTTAAATTTAATAAATTTACTTTTAAATCATTTACTTTTAAAAATTTCAAAAAAATAATTTTTAAAAAATTGTTTATTTGTTTTGCACCCTCTTGTTTCATACTAAAAGACACGTTAATAATTCAATTACCCATATAAATTAGTAATCCGAGTCTTACATTTGTTCATTAAATTGCAAGATGGATGTTGAGAAATATCTCTCCTATAGTGAGAGTTGTATTCCAAATCATGTTGATTACAATTGATGTCAAGAGTCTCCTATAAGCCATGTTTGGTTGGATGGAATGGAATGAAAATAAAGTCATTCTATTCGTTTGGTTTGTTAAAATCTAATGGAATGGTGATTCCATTGGAATGGGGTTTCCACCATTTTGGTGGAATGGACATTCCATCCAAAAACCAATGGAATACCCTTCCATTCCAAACTAAAATTTATATTCACAAATACCCTCATATACCCCAATTCCATTCCAAAAATACCCTTGTTTCCAAAAATAATATATTATTATTATATATTATATTAATGATATATAATAATATAATATATAAATATATTATATTATATATGTCTATATATCGTTATCTATATTATCATTATATATATTATATTATTATAATATATATAACGTTATATAAACATATAAATTATAATATATTATTATTATATATATATATTATATTATATAATATGGACAATCTATAGAACAACAATGTTTCTATACACCTTTTAAAATAAATCCAGCTCATCAAATATTGACTCTTGATTTGTCCAACTTTCACATCTAATGGTTATATTTTAAAGTTGTTGTGATTCCTTATGCATCATAATATTACCTTCTTAGCTAGTCACAAAACCTAATGATCGTTTGTTCTTCACAAAGGCCAATAGTTACCATTTTTAATTTTCCTCATTTCCAACGCAATTTTCTTCTCCTTTCGAAATCCAACCAACACAATTTTCTTCCCCTTTCCAAATCCAACTCTTTTATTTAAACGTACATAAACACTTCTTCTCCTTTCCAAATCCAACTCTTCTCCTTCCCAACGCTATCTTCTTAACTTTTTTGGTTTACTAGCTCAAAAACTCTTGTGAACTTTTCTTTGTTACCAGCTCAAACACTTCAACCATTTTTTTTTCCAAACATCCACTTCAATCAATCATTCGTCTTTCTCATTGGTGTTTTGGTGTGGTGTTCTGACTCGTTTATTTGCGTTCGTATTGAAATCTCGTCTCCAACCTATTCTTTTGCTTCATCAAGTTTAATCTCACAGGTAAACATCCACTTCAATCGATCATTCGTCTTGCTCATTGGTGTTTGGGTCTGGTGTTCTAACTCATCTATTAGCGTTCGTATTGAAATCTCGTTTCCAACCTATTCTTTTTTGCTTCATCAAGTTTGATCTGACAAGTATGTCTCATCCATGGCTTTTTCGGTTAGCTTCGAATTCAAAATGAATTTGCTTATTGTTTGAATCGTTGTTCTTTTTGTTTCATCTTTACAATACATCCATAGTTTTTTTCGGTTAGCTTTGAATTCAATATGAAATTACTTATTGTTTGAATCGTTATTTTTATATCATCTCTACAATACATCCATATGATTGTTTTGATTAGTCTAGAAATCAATATGAAGTTAATTAGTATTCGAATTCATAGAATCAATAATGTTTTCATGTATGTAATTGTTTATGTAACTTATCTTTATAGTGATATTTCTATAATTTTTAATCTGAATGATTCATGTTCAAAATCTCGGTGATTCCTTACTTGAAAAATGTTGTTTATATTATGTGTATAATTTCTATGATGAATGATGCATGTTCAAAATGTTGGTGTTTCCTCGCATCAATATTATTTTTCTGTTTGCTATTACTTTCATTATCCTTCAATCAACACATTTTATTGCGATTAAAATTTTACTTATACTTTGATCATCATATTTTGACTTTATATAGTAATAGATGGGAGTGGATCGCAAAGTAAGCCTGACCACAAGGAAGGATTGTTTTTCACACCAAATAATATGTGTTCTACTGGGGTTAATTCTGTGCAATTTTCATCATGGGAAGGCAGTGGCAATTAAGATGTTGATTTCAATCATATCAAAAATATGAAATTTTATTCTGTGGATGATGCAAGGTCATTTTATCCTAGTTATGACAGGGGTAATGGGTTTGGTATAAGAGCAACGAACTTGGACCATGACCGTGAAGGTAGAGTATTAAGGACAAAGTGGGTTTGTGATAAGGAGGGATCAAGAAGGGAGGAGTATTTGACCAATAAAAATAGGAAACACAAGCCAAGGTTGCAGACAAGATAGAATTGCAAAGCTTGTTTCTCAATTGGCCTAGACAGTGATACGTTAAAGTACAACGTAAGGGTATTCAAGGATGATCATTCACACAAACTAGCAACTTTTCGTGAGGTTTCATCCCATAGATGAAGGTGACTATGCCTAAATTGACGCCATGGGCAAAAACTTCATAAGAGGTTGTCAAACATTTGAGTACATGGTTGACCAGAAAGAAGGATACTCCAAAATTGGATCTCAATAGGACATGTATAACACATGCAAACGATGCAAACACATGCAACATAGAATATATGATCAATACATCCTATGGAAACTAGACTTAGTCATGTGAGCACACAAGTCAAAAATTGTCTAGTTACAAAACATGAATTGAAACCTAGAGCATGTGAAACACCTAACACATGTGATT
The DNA here is from genome assembly GCA_035582765.1 of Acer negundo. Lineage (NCBI taxonomy): Eukaryota > Viridiplantae > Streptophyta > Magnoliopsida > Sapindales > Sapindaceae > Acer > Acer negundo. The sequence continues at coordinate 14,354,660 of CM069233.1, forward strand.
CCTAGTTTCATTCATAAAGCTAACACTTGAATAAATCAGATACATGAAGCTCGTATTCAAGATATTAGAAACATACACAAACATGCTAGAATAAAAAGAAAATATGATCAATGAATATTCTAGCAAGTATTTAGAGCAAGGATATAATGAATAATCAATTAAATCCTAGTTAGCTTTAAACACAAAATCAAATGTGCTAATCCCAGATTTGTTCAAATAAAGGATCCAAGCACATGCTAAGGTTATTAATCATAAAATGAATCAATCAAATCACAAATAACCCTAGATATCAAGCTAATCACAATACAACACTCAAACATGTGAAAAACTAGAATCCTAGAAAACTAGTTCACATTTAGTCTCCAATTAGACTAGATTACTAGATTACTAGATTAGCTTTGATATGAAGCTATCATTCTCAATAGCATTCATCATATATACACATATAGATATAAAAGAAAAAAATCTTAGGTAATTGAAGACTTAAAAGATCAAAACACAAAGCTTAGATTAATACCTATGGAATCCCGTGCAGTTTCAGTTTTGAGTGTTGAACCACCACAAAACTTGATCAAATGATTGCAAACTCACTCGGAGAAGGAAGGTGACTTGATTATGAAGATTCTCCTATTTGAATCACCCAATTCATAGTTTGAATGAGAAAGTTATGGTGTTTGGAAGTTGGAAAAGTTGGAAAGAAAATTTTGCATTTCTCTTTTTCAAATTTCTTCTTAAAATGAATTGAAAGGGAAAAGAGATATTTAAAAGAGATCTAAGAGGGAACTTTTGGTGACCAATGGGCAGCTGCCACATCACCACCCTGTGAGAGGCATGTGAGCTAGACTTGGCAAGGTTCCGGTTTCGAATTAGCAGTTTCGGTTCTAGGTTTAGGTGGAACCGGAACCGTCAGTTTCGGTTTCGGTTTCAATTTTTTCAAAACCGACGGTTCTAAACAGCTTTTTAAAAAAAAATTATATTTTATATATATTTTATAATTAAAAAAAATAGACTTCTAAGTTACTAAGTTGTAATTTTAAATAAAATAAAATATATAAATGACAAATTACAAAATAAAATAAAATTCATTGGGTTGAGAGTTAGGTGATTGCATTAGGTCACCCGAAAATAAAATAAAATAAACAAATGACAAAATATAAATTAAAAAAATTAAATTAAAATAAAACTAAACAAAATGTCAAATTACAAATTACATTTCATTGGATATGTAGGAATTGGGTCACCCGAAATTCATAAATAACATAAAATAAATAAATTACAAATTACAAAATTAAATTAAAATAAAATTAAAAAAATGTAAAGTTATTAGCATTGCACTTATTTTTACCACAATTAAGTTGTCTACGTATCCTCTTGGGGGGGTTTAGAGGAATCAAATGTCATGTAGTTTTCTTACCTTTTATTGCAGGTGTGTTGATGACGTGATCCGCATCTTCTATTCCGGCTTCGGTGCACTTGTTGCTCCACTTTCATGTTCATCATCTTTGAAGAAATCGTATGTTACCTCATGTTCGATTTCTTGTTGTCTATAATGCGCCTTCATCTAGTCATCTGCACAAACCTATATTTGAAGTGCTTTCGGAGTCAAGCATGAACACCTTTCATCCAAGATATTTCCCCCGGCGCTGAACTCTTGTTCCACCGCCACTGTACAAACTGGTGTTGAAAAAATATTTTTGGCTATCATAGCCATGATTGGATAGTACTTTGCGTACTCTTTCCAATATTGTAATATATCAAATTTTCTCTTTATCGTATCTTCTATAAACTCATAAGAAGCACTTATATAAGATTCAAGCTCAGAATACTTGTCGGTGCTTGATGAAGAAGAAGATCTAGGTTTTTTATTTTTATTTATTTATTTATAATAGACTATACCCTAAATTCAAAAATCTGGAGGATGATGATGGGGGCTGTGCAGTTTGTGTTTGTGTTCGTGTAACATCTAAGTTCAGTGAGGATCCATAAACTATAAGATATTCATCATATAAAGCATACAATAATTTCTTAATTCTATCATAACATGCATCAACATCATATTCCATTTTTTAAACCTTAGGGGCCATAATAACCATTGACATAATAACAAAAATGTTCTAATTTACAATGTGAATCAAAAACTTTGGCTATCAAATAAATATCTGGCAACTCCTGATAATTATATAACCATTTTCCTTCATAGCATTAACGGCTTCCGCTATTTCTATGTTGGATTCACAACAAACAAATGCATCGGTAATATTTAGACTCTCAATAATAAATAAATGAGGTGTAGGATAATAAACATCAAATAAATTTGTTGTAGCAATATAGAAGACTTTTAAAAAATTGAAAACGTTGTAACAAACATCCCAATGAGCTAGATAAAGTTCAATGTGAGTAATATGAAATTTAATAAAAGAAACTAATAAATCCCTATACTCATAACTTTGAGCAAGCAATTTATAAGTAGAATTTCAACGTGTTGGGACATCACGAAGAAATCTAACGATTCGTCTACTATTTTGTTTATAATATCTTGACCATGCATTCATTGTAGAAGAATGTTTCCATAAAAATTGAAGGACTTGTTTAATAGGTAGAATAAAAATGTTCAGGAGTTTGTAATCCTTTTTGAACACCTGGCATTCACATCTTTGATGAAAAAATGCACCACCAACAAATGGTTTGCATAAATCAATTAAAGATGGAATAACAGCAGTATTTCTAGAAGCATTATCAAAACCAATTGCAAATTTTTTTTTTTTTTTAATTTCATACTCTGAAAAAATAATTCTAAGCATTCTAAAAATATTCTGAGCAGTGTGTGAATCATCAAAAACTCTAAATGTAAGAATTCTTTTTTGGATATTCCATGTATCATCCATAAAATGGCAAGTGACACCCAAGTATGAATGCGATCGCCAATGATCACTCCATTTGTCGGCACATGCAGAAACACGACCGTTAGAGGTGGGCATGGTTCGGTTCGGTTCGGTTCGGTTTTGGCCGAAACCGTATTGAACCGATATATATAATCGGTTTTTGAAAATGTGAATCGGTTTGAACCTGAAAACCGAATTGAACCGAACACCTTTCTCTCGGTTCAGTTCGGTTCGGTTCAATTCGGTTTTGAGCCTATTAGGTTTTGAATGCTTTTTTTAAATATGTTTTTTAATTTGTTGGACCTTTAAGTTGCATTTTTGGCATTTAGGTTTAAACTTTTTTAAGAAAACATAATATATACAAAATAATTTAAACAAAATACAACCCAATTTTCAATCAAAATCTAAAATTTCAATCATATTCAGTCTACATACTCAATCAAAATATTAAATCTTCATAACTTCTATAAAATAGAAGTCAAAAAATGTAGTACATAATGTAGTCCAAAATAAAACATCATCAACAAACAATTCATAATAAAATTGAACCTTACAAAATAATTAATTAAGACAATTCGGTTTATTCGGTTCAGTTCGGTTTTATATGTCCAAATCCAAAACCGAACCGAATTCAATTCGGCTTTCAAATTTCAAATCGGTTTGAATCGAATAGAAGCCATGAACTGAACCAAACACCAATTTTCGGTTCGGTTCGGTTCGGTTTAATTCGGTTTTGGTTTTTATGCCCACCCCTCACGACCGTTATATTTTTCAAAAAAAATTTCTAACTTTCTTTTTTCTCTTTTACATAAATCTTTTCGAGTGTAAATGTGAGTGTGGATCTAGGAACACGACATTCAGCAGGGTTTAATGCTCATCGACAATCATTAATAAAACCAACCCTTTCACCAAAATTGAATGATAAGTGTTCTACTACTACCATTCTAGCTAATTCTTCCCTATTTTGTTCATCGGTATAACGAAATAATTGTTGGTTAGGAGTAGCGTATCTATGAATTTGTGTTTGTGACCTCAATCTGGTCTTTGCTTCTGGATGTTTGGTTAAAACATGCTTCCGATAAGTGCCATATCCTCCGGATTTGGACCACTTATATACTTTTTTGCAACAATTGCAAGCCACTACATAGCTTCCATCTTCTTGCCTAACTTTCTTCATATGTTTGACGAAGAGATCATATTTGCTCTGTTTCTGTATCAGATCATCTTCCTCTTCTGCTTCCGGTGGATTAAAATCAAAATCCGGAGGTGTTTCAATATCAAACATATTTTCTGACTGGCTTGTCAAATTGGACCGGGAGGGGGGTTGGCATTGAGATTGGGTTATGAAATTGTTAGAGGGGGTAGGACAGTTTAGGCCTAGGTCTTCAGCATAGACCCGGCATTGCAGATAATCATGATAGATGGTGTCGTTATGACTGAGATTATTAACTATTTGACCCTTACCTTTCATCGATATCGAACGCATAGGACCATCACGGCCGTGACCCCTTCCATTTCCACCACTTGCCATTTAAAAATAAATTTGGGAGAGAAATAGAGAATTAGAAACTTATAAGAATAATACTATAATAGTAGCCTAGCAAGTAGTAAACTAGTATTTGCAAATAAAATAAATTGCAAATAAATGAAATTGGAAACTTAGTAATTGGTTAATTGGAAATTAAATAAATTAGAAATAAGATAAATTGCAAATAAAATTAATTGGAAATAAAATTAATTGAAAATAAAATATATTGAAATAAAATAAATTGCAAAATGAAATAAATATTAAAAACCTTTGAAACTTGGAGACTTGTAGACTAATGGAGAGTTGAGAGACTAATTACAATTAGAGAATAGAGAGAATAAAAGGAAATTGGTGTGAGGAAAAATGAATAAGAGGAAATAAGAGGAGACTAATTAGAATGAGAGATTAGAGAGAATAAGAGGAAATTGGTGTGAGGAAAAATTAAAAGTTTGGAATCGTCGGTTCGAACTTGAACCGAACTGCCGGTTCGAACCACCCGGTTGTAAAAAATTAGAACCAAAATCAGAACCGACCTCCCTTGGTTCCGATTATGATTCTAGAACCAAAATCAAAAAATCGGTTTCAGTTTCAACTCGACTCCGGTTCCACGGTTCTAAACGAAACCTTGCCAGGTCTAGCGTGAGCCTTTAAAAAGGCGGCAGCGGTGCTATTTATAGATAAGAAAAAGAAAAAGAAAAAAAAATGGGGTGCCGCTGTTGGGTCTCCAACGATCAGCCTAAAAAAAAAAATTCAAAAAAGTTTGGAATGGTCGGTTCGAACTTGAACCGAACTACCGGTTCTGAAAAAATTAGAACCAGAATCAGAACCGACCTCCCCTGGTTCCGATTATGATTCTAGAACCAAAATCAAAAAATTGGTTTCAATTTCAGCTCGACTCCAGTTCCACGGTTCTAAATGAACCTTGCCAGGTCTAGCGTGAGCCTTACGGGGCAGAGAGGTATGTGGGCCATGAGCCTCATGCGCCCCTCATGGGCTCACCTCAAATGGCCTTTGGCCATTGCCCAACTCCCTTGCGCTCCTCGAGCGTTTTTAGGCCATATTCGGGACTTTGAACTCTGAATTCAAATCCGTCTTCGGATTATGAACCGTGACTCCCTCACGCACAAGGATGAATATGAAACTTTAACAAAAGATTGTGAATTCGATTCGATACACCACGACGAAGACAACACATCCTATGAGAACGAAAAGTAACGTAGCTTCCTAGTTTGAACTTGAAACCTAATGAGTGAGTAACCGAAATGGCCGAGACTCAATAAGGAATCATATGAGATAATGTTCAAGTCTAAAAAAAATAAAACAAAAACATATAAACACAAAGTTACACAAGTATGCCATTTCCTAGAGATAGTTATAAAACATGCAATTTCACAGTGTTTGTCAAAATAATTCTACTGCATGTGCATATTTCAACAAGTGTATGAATATGTTATACCAAAGGTGTATAACTATGCAGTGACACATATGAATACCATGTGTTTGTGTGTGCCTAAACGCCTTGCAAGAGGAATAAGGTCTAAATATATCTTTGATGCTTTCTTCTTTTGAAGGCTTCACTTTGCTTGATATGTTGCCCAATTTCCTTGAAGCTTGATAAACTGTGAATCCTAGACAATTAATGAATACAAAGAAAATGTCATTTTGATATAGAATAGTGCCAACACAATTCAAAATCCTAACACAACCATAGTGCTACTTGTGTATTTGGTGTTGCACTTTTGTTAGATGAGACGTTCAGTTCATACAAATGGGCCCTTACTAAACTCATGGATTCAATGGGCATCTGATCGCATTCCAAATGTTGACATTTAACGCTTCATTTTCTTATCTTTTGTGCTTGTTTCTCAGGTAAAATAGGGATTTTAATGGTTGAAATAATTGTTTCAGATAAATAAAGGAATCTAGGGGCCTTTTGGTAATTCTACCGAAACCAGGGGCTAAAGTGCATATATGGGACATTTAATGATTATTCTGTGAATAAGGGAGAAGTCAGGGGTGCATTCTGTAATTTGCCGTACAAAGCACAGATAAGCGCCACAAACGGCGTCGTTTTGGCGAGTGATGATGTAGGCGTGACGTTTGGATGACGTCACGTCGTCTTCTTCATGCAGCCAGGTCGATCCGACCTGACCCGGCCCACCGATAACCCACGATGTTCCCAACCTGTTTCTAATCATTTTCTAGCCATACTCTGCCCAGATCGTCGAAACTCCTTCTTTCGGTCACAATAGACCCATTTCTAGCCTCTCATGCAAATGTTTCTCTCTCCAATAATTCCTCCAAACTCCATGGATGTGCAAGCTTCAAAGTCACCATCCACGGCTTCTTTCCAGCGAACCAGACGATCCAAACTTGCAGAAACTCCGTGACTTCATGCGGAGAAAAGGAAACCGCGAAGCAGAGTGACTGAACTCACGAGTTCTTGCCGTAGGAACAAACCCGCTAGCTTGTCGATTCAGAGGGATTTTGTGGTCTTTTCCACATCCAAACCTTGCCCAAACAGTTCCCAATATAAATATACCTCTTTTACCAACAAAAACGCAATCCCTAATATCCAATGATTACACCAAATAGCTTAGAGAGAACAATACTAAGAACACCATACTTCACTTAGCTTGTAACTAGAGTGTAAAATGGTTTTCTAGCCACCAATCTTGATCCAAAGCTTCCACACATTGATTCCGAGCTTGGGAAAGAAAGAGGAGTTAAGCTAGCTTGAAGACTTCTCCAAGATCATTGTGTTGTCTTTATTGTCTCTCTTATTTCCTTAGTTTGTTATTAATGTGTAATTAAATATTTGTAACTATTATTTGATATTGAGCTTTAAAAGATATATGCTTGTTAATTGATTGTTCAATTGTTAACTTGCAAAATAGGATTTACTTGATTATTGCAAACCCTGCTTAATTTAGATAACCTATAATTGAAGTGCTCAATTGTTATCAACAAGTAATTAGGTGTATTGCATGATTCAACATTTCCCTAATATATCTCATTACCACTATTGCATAACCATTGCATGAGTTGGTAATTAGTTTAGATAGTTAATGTTAACTTAGATATTTTAGTTGGTAAGCTTAGTGATTAGTTAGTTAATTGCCTAAGGGAATGACAACCCTTAGTTGTAGTTAGATTTAGTGTAACTTAGTGGTAATTAGATTAAGTCTTTCTTAGTGCAATCTTAGATTAATTAGTTAATTTGCTTGTGACATTTCCATTTACTTTTCTTGCATGTGTTTAGTGTAAATATATTGTGTATATATATATATATATATATATATCTAAGACTTAGGACCGACTTAAGGTACCATACCTCCCTGTGGGAACGAACTGTATTTGGCGCTACGCGATCGTAACGATCATCACGATTCGTAACGAATTGTATAGGGTGGCCGAATTCTTTCCCTAATTCATTTAGGGTTGGCTGAAAATCGCTAATAGGAATAATAGGTGGTGGCCGAATTCCTCCCTTCAAGAGGATTTGTGTTTCCACCAATGACTCCTATCATTCTTTTGATTTCCAAACCCCAATCCAACTCTTTTGTGTATTTTTGACTATATCAAAGACTTCCTAATTTAACTAGATAAATAATTCCTTTTATTTATCTACTTATCAAATAAAGTCTTTGATTCCTTTTATACTACCAACAATAGCATATTACTAAGAAACATATTTCCTAGTCAGAAAAAGATTTTGATTCTTAATTAAACAATTAATTTCCATTTAATTAAATAATAAAATAAAACAATACATTAGGTAAATTTATTCACCTTGTCGCCCAACATACATATATATGGGCTTCATATTGTTTTTTCATTTTATTAAATCCATTAGACTTTAGTAAAAAGTCCACATGTGAACTAGATCCATTTTTACTAAAAGAATTATGCCCATATGCCTTTCATTAATATATTAATATAATTTAATAGCCTATTAAATAAATAATGTATAAATTATATTCTTAATATATTAAGTACAATTCTAGATTGACCCATAAATTGGTCAGGTAGAATATATCAAGTAATCCATGCAAGTCCGTGTGGATTGGGGATCTTGGCGGGCTATCTAAATTTAAGCTTCAATAGACATAATCCAATCACAATCAACAAATGATTCACTTAGGTCCGATCTTTTAATTTTAGCTAATTCCACTAAAGATCTAAAATTGTACTCTTAAATAAAGATAGAACAAGTAAATGTTTCACATTCAAACCCTAGACAATCTTGTAGGAGAAAGTGTATCCTCGTGAATAATATCAGTAATCGTCAAAAGCTCATAGACCGCCTATAGCTCTCCTAGTTACTATATTTACTCATATGACCACATTTTGAACTTTGATATTTTGACTTGTCCAAAAGCCATGTTTCAATAGTTACTATCGAAAACTTAACGTTAAGATTCAATACCCAATACCTCAAAACATCCATATGATAATATTGTACTCTCATTTTAATAAATGGAGCCACGGTGTCCATATCTATAAATGAAGTCCTCTATCGATTAACAAATGAATACCACCAAACTATCGAGGATAGACTATGCTATATAATTGTACTCATTAATAGCTCAAATGATAACACTTGCAACCATAAGTCCATCATTTATTTCAGGATTAACAAATGAATACCACCAAACTATCGAGGATAGACTATGCTATATAATTGTACTCATTGATAGCTCAAATGATAACACTTGCAACCATAAGTCCATCATTTATTTCAGGATTAAGATAGACTCTCTGATTGTCCTCATAATGAAAAACTTTTATCTACTGACTGTTCTAGATAAAGTATTTCATTGTGATCATGTTCAATGCACCCAGTGCACTAGATTCTTTTACTCAAAGACACTTTGATGATTTAGACTCACCATATCTCATTTGATCCCACTCAAATGCTAGCAAAAGAATCTACAACTTTAACAAGGTAAAGGTGCCCAACCTTTATCTTAAGTTGTGAACAATATTCAAGACTAACTATATAATTGTGTCTACCTTATATATATCCAGATGTACGAACAATTCTTTATATCTCATAGTCTTTTGACCTTATGATTATTTATTTTGACAATTATAATATTAAACTATAAATGCTATAAGATTTGTTAAATCAGAAATCACTTTATTAATATGAAAAGATTGTCAATTACACTATTACACTCTTGCTATTGAGCATAATCCTAACAGATGATGCATTTGGATTTTTTTTTTTCATTTGTCTTGTTTGTTGTATGTATTTGGTTGTCACTGGGTTGCTATTTAATTCTCATGAATGTAAGTTACTTTCGTTATTGTTTGTTATGTTGATAATTCTCTTTGGGTTGTTTGTTACATGACTTCAATTGACATGTACTTTGTTTGATTTATAGAGTTTGAACTTGACCACAAGGACATATAATTTTCTATATTCTAATTATATTTCTATATGGTCCAGGTGACTTCCATTGAAATTTAACTAGTTTTGTTTGTATATTTTGTACTGGGCCACAACGAGCCAATATGTTTGAACTGGACCACAAGGACTCTTAATTTTCTATATACTAATTATGTGTCTATGTGGTCCAGATGACTTCCATTGAAATTTAACTAGTTTTGTTTGTATTTTTTGTATTGGGCTACAATGAGCCAATATCTTTGAAGAGGTTAATAAATGCAAAAGTTTTAGATTACATTTAGAGTATGATGATCGAATAAAATAATTACGTGTCTAAAGCCCAACAAATGCTTCAAAGACAACCTAGTTGTTTTCAATGATTATAAAAGTTGTCATATACGTAGTTAACCAAAATTATCCTCCAATTCAAAATCTGGACTTACCTTACCTCCGATGCCAATTAATAAGGTACAACATAAATAACCTAATACGAAGAACATACTACTATAAATCTACAAAAAAAAAATACGATCATGTTAACTAAAATGAAATTACAAGAACCATAGTAATTTTATGTTACGAAGGATATAACATTTGATATTATTCGATTACTCCACATTACATATTGTTATGGGAATTTACACAGCATCCAAAGAATGGCAATCGAAGATAGAAATATAAAAGCCCTTGTTTTCTGAATGATTGCCCTCTTCTTAGCCAAATCAAACTCCAACACCTGAACACGATTTGTTAAGCCCATATTTTTGCTGTTGTAGAACCGATAAAGTCGTTTCGACCTGTGAAATTCCCTTTGTAACCTCTGCAATTCTTTATTCAATGAGATATCAGTTGGGATAATTGTAATCGGTACTTTAAGACCCAACCATTTGAAGTAATTGCATCCACCAAATTCTTTTTGTAGTTTAACACCCGAAATGTAAGCTGAATTAATTCATAAATCAATCTATATAAGTATAAATTAAAATAGTCACTTATAGTTCACTAACCTTTCCTTTGGAACACCCTTCGTATAGTCTTTTATAGTTCAAGGTGTTATGACAAGATATTCTCTCAATGGTAGCCCACATTTGCATTTTCCCTCCCCATACCCATGTAAGTTTGAAGAACAGGAAGATGACATTAACAAAACCTTTTATTGTGCAAGTGAGAGAATATGAATAAAACCTTCCCCCAAAAAACAAACAATTTGCAACTACTACTATTTTTTAATAAAAAAAGCAATCTAAATATCTAGATTAATCTAATTTTCAAAAATAACAATCTAAAAGTCAGATAAAGTACATGCAGCTATAAATTAAGACTTTTTTTTTTTTTTTAAATACAACAGTCAGGATTAACTTTAAACAAACTAAAAATCATGAAAACGTGGCTACACCATCTGGGTATGAATGTGATTAACCATCACACCATTATCAGACCCAGTTGAGTATAAATTTTCATATTTGCTTCTAATTACATATGAAAATCAATAATCATCACAAAAAATTGAAATATATTAAATCAAAATTATTAAATTACAAAAACAGTAATCCGAAGTAATGAAATAACAGAAAAAAAAATGTAACCAACTTGGCGGGGTGTAGATTGTTTGAAGATTGACGGATGTACACATCAGATTGAAATTATTAAATTACAAAAACAGTAATCCGAAGTAATGAAATAACAGAAAAAAAAATGTAACCAACTTGGCGGGGTGTAGATTGTTTGAAGATTGACGGATGTACACATCAGATCGTGAGAGAGAGAGAGAGAGAGAGAGAGAGAGAGAGAGTTTTAGGGTTTCTGAATGTTTTATTTATATTGTTTAGAGTTTTAGGATTTTTGTTTTTATTTATACATCATATCTATAAAATTACTCAAACAACCTTAACACACTCTAAAACATTATCTCAAACGATGCATTTATTGCAGATGTTTATTCCTTTTTCATTTCTTTAATATCCTGAATCCATTAAGAATAAAAAAAATATATAATGTTTCATCTTCCCTATCATATGACTATTGAATTATTGTCTCCATATGCACATAAAATGTTTTAAGCATTCATAGTGTAAATGTTTATATAAAAGAATATCAATGTTATACCTTTATCATATGATTGCCCTCCCACATGCACACAATACTACAAATGACAAGTTAAGATATAGTAGTTACTGAATTGTTCCTAAATGTGTACAATAGGTCAATTCATTTTCCCATATAGTCATTTATATTAATTGAAATTTATTAGTTATAAAGGTAGTACAAATTGTTGTCCGACTATCCAATTCTTGTCCCAATCTGCACATAAAGTGTTTTAAGCATTCATAGTGTAATGTTTATATCAAAGGATATCAATGTTATACCTATATCATATAATTCCCCTCCCACATGCACACATTACTACAAATGACAAGTTAACATATAGTGGTAACCGAATTATTCATAAATGTGTATAACAGGTCAATTCATTTTCCCATATAGTTATAACAGTAATACAAATTGTTGTCCGACTATCTAATTCTTATCCTCATATGCACATAAAGTTTTTAAAGCATTCATAGTGGAATGTTTATATCAAAGGACATCAATGTTATACCTATATCATATGATACCCCTCCCACATGCACACATTATTACAAATGACAAGTTAATATATAGTAGCTACCGAATTATTCCTAAATGTGTATAACAGATCAATTCATTTTCCTATAGTCATTTATATTAATTGAAATTTATTAGTTATAACAGTAGTACAAATTATTGTCCGACTATCCAATTCATGTCCTCATATGCACATAAATTGTTTTAAGCATTCATAGTGAAATGTTTATATCAAAGGATATCAATGTTATACCTATATCATTTGCTTCCCCTCCCACATGCACATGCACACAATATTAAAGTTGACAAGTCAACATATAGTAGTTATCGAATTATTCCTAAATGTGTACAATAGGTCAATTCATTTTCCCATATAGTCATTTATATTAATTGAAATTTATTAGTTATAACGGTAGTACAAATTATTGTCCGACTGTCCAATTCTTGTCCCCATAACCGTTGGCGGGTTACGACCAATACGTTGGTGGGATCGTTTATATGCATAAGTTAGAATCCATATTAAATATGGTTTGTGGTCACAAGTTTATTCAATGTATCAAGAATCGTCGGTTAATGTGTGGGTGGTATCCCATCAACAGTCTGTTACGCACATTATTGAGCTGCACAGCACACCGTTGGTGGGATAGGTTATATACATTAGTTAGAATCCATATTAACTATGTTTTGTGGTAACGATTTTATTCAATGTATCAATTGTAGTAACAATCCATATTAGAATTACATAATTGCATTGCTAAATGCATGACAACCATTTCAATAACAGATTCAATTAGAATTCATAATTCATATCTTGTGTTGAATAATTATTTATATAAACACTACTAAAAAGGTGTAATCATATTATATAAAGTATTGATATATGAAAGATTTGTATTCATAAATACATGACACCCTTTTCTGTAGAAATTTCAATTACAAATTGTACTAAATCTTTGTGAAATCAAATATTTTATTTATATAATCACAGTTTAATATGTGCAATCACATGTAAAACGTATTCGATATATAATATTTGTATTGATAAATGCATGACAACAATTTTTGTATCAATTACAATAAGAATCCATATTTTAAAGACTGTTGATAAACGAATATTTGTATTGATAAATTCATGACAACATATTCTAAAAATATCGATTATAATACAATTTACATATATTATGTGTTAAAAAATATATTATTACAATTACAACTTAAAAAGTATAGTTACATCTAATAGAGTCGATATAAACACTTTCAATCAGAATCCATATTACATATCTTATATGATTGACTCTTTATTTGGATAATCACTCCGTAAACAGTATAATCGTAAATAGCAATGATGGGCTTTGGGTCTTGGAGTTCTTAGGCTTGTCTCTTGTCAAGCTAGAGCCTTTTGAGGCTTGGGCTAGTCATTAGAATACAATTTACATATATTCTATGTTTGAATATATATTGTAAGTGCCTCTTTTTGATTGGCTTAATTTCGTTAACAAAACCACAATTGGGTTCAATTATGTAATGGTAGCTTAGGATTGAAGAAATCCTTATCAAATGTCAAAGGAACTCATTGTGGGCATCAAGAGCTTCAAGGAAGGTAATCTACTTGATCTTAACTCTTTTTGAAGAGATGTAGTTGCACACACTCACATTTCATGCTTGTTGTTGATTGCATCTTACTTGTTTTGCCATAACATGCTTAGATTTAGGATGCATTGCCAAGGGCTTTTCTGTGCCCTTATTCGGTGGGCATAGGCAGCAGATTTTCTGCACCCTTGGCTTCGGCGATTAAGAGCCACAGAAAAGGCCACTGAAAAGGGACCAGAGATGTCACATAAATTCGGCGCCCTTGGTTTCAGTGATTAGGGGTCGCAGAAAAGGCCGCCAAAAAGGGACCAGAGGTATCACCTAAATTGAGCGCCCTTGTTTTGTGGTCACCGACCACATTTTTAAGGGCACAGATCTGCCTTTTTCTGGCCACTTTTCCAAAACGATGTCATTTCATTTTGGCTGCCTTTATATATCCCTTGATTGCCTTGACTCGTTTTACAGAGCAAAAAATCACATCTTTCAAGAGCTATAGAGTGTCTTCAAACACAAACCACCAAGAGTTAATCTTTGATCTTCCAAAACTCCAATACCCTTCATTCTTCATGATTCATACATCATCTTGCATGGGTTAGGTATGGTGTCTCTTGGTCTCTTTTCTTTACTCACATGACTTGTAGCTAGAATATCATTTGCATCTACTTGTATGTTCTTGCTTTACATGATAGCTTTTTTATTACTTGACTAGGTTCAAGATTGCATCTTTATTACTTGACTAGTTTTAAGATAGCTTTCTATTGTGTTTGTGAGTTGTTTGTGATAGCTATTGCATATAAGGTTGATTTGTACATATAGCTAGGTTGTATACATGTCATATAGCCAAATGATATCTAAGAATGTTTAACATGTTCATCCATGCCTAGATAAGCTTAAATGTTTGACCTTGCATATTTGCATCTTGAATATTGCATATATTCACTCTAGGTTGTTAATCTCTTCTCTTAGAGAGTCAATTCTTGTATTTACCTTTTGGTAGTTTGTAAGCAAAGGACTAGGTTCACTTTTGAAGGCCTGCGAGTAGTAGTGTGGATTAGTGACCGTGTAGGGTTTGATGCGGTCAACCTAGGTTGTAATCGCATTACAATTAGTGGATTGATGTTCATGTGTGGCACACATAACAACCCGTGGTTTTTCCCGTGAGGGTTTCTACATAAATATCAAGTGTCGTTCATTCTGCTTTACTACACTTGAGTTTAGGTTGTGACTAGTTTGGGGGTTTATTAGTAATATTGATTAATTGCGATAATTTGGTAACAGTCGGATTAAAATCTATTCACCCCCCTCCAGATTATTAGGACACGTTTTATATTTATTTTCAATTGGTATCAAAGCAAGTTCCTTAACATACTTAGGAGATCCTTGCTCTTGTTAGAGTCTATTGCATTTGTTTGCATTTTCTTTGTGTCTTATGTGCCTTGCTTGTTTGGTTGCTTTCATATCATTCTCACCCAAACACAATGAGTGGAAATGGGATTGGTGGGGAGGGTGCTTCTAGTACAAGACCTCCCTTGTTCACCGGAGTGAATTATGCATCATGGAAGGGCAAAATGGAAGCATATATGTGTCAAATTCATGACCGTGCATGGATGGCTATTGAAGATAGGGTACGTGCAACCTATGATGACTCCTATGGGAGGTGGAGATGAAGTTCCCAAGCCAAAGGCACAATGGAGTCCCTAAGAGTTTGAGGCTTCAAAATGGAACAACAAAGCCATGCACGCAATCCTATGTGCCATGGATGACAACCAATACAAACTCATTCAAACTACAAGGATAGCAAAGGAAGCTTGGGACATATTATAGACGGCTCATGAAGGAACCGAAGTGGTCAAGGACTCCAAGCTTCAAGTCCTCCAAACACAATTTGAGACCATAAGGATGGAGAAGGATGAGTGCTTCAATGACTTCCAAGTGAAGCTTATGGATATTGTGAATCAAAGTCACTAACTTGGTGATCCTTACTCGGATAGAAGGATCAAGCAAAAGATAATGAGATCGCTTCCCGAGAGATTCGAATCCAAAGTGATGACCTTGAAAGAAAATAGTGACTACTCAAAAATGAAGCCAAGTGAAGTGATAGAAAGGCTCTTGGCCTATGAATCAAGGAAGGGTCCTACTACTACACCTCCAAAGAAGCAAAGGAGCTTGGCTTTAAAGAGTACCAAAATGGACAAGGAGGAAGAGGACTCGGATGAAGAAATTGCTTTAATGGCTAAGAAGTTCAAGCAATTTGTGAGATTTGAGAAGAAGGGTTTTGGCTCCAAGGGAAAGTTTGTGAAGATGAAGACTCCTTTCAAGAAAGTGGAGCAAACTCAAGATAAAGACCACAAGAAAGGTGTTCAATGCTATGAGTGTAGTGGCTTTGGACATATTGCTCCGGAATGTGCAAATTTGAAGAAAAAGATAGGAAAGGCCATGACGGTCACTTGGAGTGAAAATGATGACCTAGAAGAGGATGATAAGTCTTCGGATGATGATGGAAGACCAAGTTCCTAACTTCATTGCTTTCTCATCTTTTCATAAGAGTAATGAAAGTGTGAGTGACATAGAAGAGAATGACTCAAATGGTGAGAGCAACTCCTCAAACTCCAATTTTGAGATCGATGAAGAGATGGACTATGATGACTTCATGAGGTTCTTTGAGAACTCTAGATTGAAGAAGAAGAAGGAGATACAAAAGCTAAAAGGGGAGAAGCTTGAATTGACTTCCAATGTTGCTCATTCAAGTATGGAAATGAGTAAAGCAAAAGAGATGGAAGAAGGATTGAAGATGGAGTTAGTCTTGGCCAAGAAGAATGAAGAGAGCTTAAGGAAATAGCTTATGGAAGCAAGAGGGTTGATTGCTAAGATGACTTCCGGAACTGAGAAGCTTGACAAGATGCTATCTTGTGGGAAGAGTCCCAGTGACAACAAAGGGTTAGGATATGTGGAAGAAATGGAGACCACATCCTTAAAGAAGACAACTTTTGTCAAAAGCAAAGAGGTTGAAAAAGCTTAAACCCCTCAACAATCAACCAAATGGGTGGACGTTGGTGAATCCTCAAAGCAAGCTCAAACTAGAGCTCCACCACAACCAAGACAACCAAAACCAAGAGCTCATCCATAACCAAGACCTCCACAACCTAGACCTCCGTAACCAAGGATCCTATAAGCTAATCATGGGGCCTTTCATGCTCAACCTAGAAGACATGCCAACATGCCTCAAGCACAGAGGAGAGAGTTGCCTCAACATCCAAGAGCAACTCAAAATAGGAAGAAATCACAAATGCTTGCTCAAAACTATGGTATGAACTCTTACTTTACTCCTACTTGCCATTTTTGTTGAATTGAAGGCCATATTAGGCCAAATTGCTTTAAGTATATAAAGTTGTGTAGAAGAGGAAGCATGATTGAGAAAAATATGCTTAGAAGAGCCATGATGCATACACCTAGGAAAATTAGAGTTAATGGACCAATGGCTTCTAAGAATGACCATGTTTCATCTAGGATGAATAGAAATGATGAATACTATTGCTATGTGGCCCAAGTTGCCTTGAAAGCAAATTCCTCCAACACTTGGTACCTTGATAGTGGGTGTTCTAGGCACATGACCGGAAACAAGAGTTTCTTTAAAACTCTTGTGATGGAGGATGGTGGATTCATCACCTTTGGTGATGGATCTAAGAAAAAGGTCATAAGGAAAGGTAATATATCCATTCCCGGTTTACCCTCCTTGTCCAATGCTCTTTATGTGGATGGCTTGCAAGCCAATCTCATTAGCATATCACATTTGAGTGATGAAGGGCTATCGGTTATGTTTGGAAAGGTCGATTGCTCTATTTTTAAAAAAAATGGACAAATTTTGTTGAAAGGCAAGAGATCAAGTGACAATTGCTATTGTCTTGAGTCTAATCTCATCTCTTGTAACTTATCCACTGGTGAGCAAGTTGAGGTGTGGCACCAAAGATTTGGCCACATGAACTATAGGGGCTTGAGTATCCTTGATAGGATGAATGTAGTTAGAGGTCTTCCCAAACTTGGGAAAAAGGTTGAGGGTATTTGTGGACCTTGTCAACAAGGGAAGCAAACCAAGAGTGTGCATAAGAAAGGAAAATACCTTTCCACCAATGAGCCATTGGAGCTTCTTCATATAGACCTTATGGGTCCCATCCAAACCGAAATCTTAGGTGGTAGAAGATACATTCTTGTGGTTATTTATGACTTCTATAGGTTCACATGGACTTACTTCCTTAGGGAAAAGTCCGAAACCCTTGAGAAATTCAAAATGAGAAATCTTCTCACATTAAAAGCATTAAGAAAATTAGGAGTGATCATGGGAAAGAATTTGAGAATGCTAGATTTGAAAACTTTTGCAATAGCCTAGGCATTTCCCATGAATTTTCAGCCTCTAGGACTCCTCAACAAAATGGTGTTGTTGAGAGGAAGAATAGAGTCCTTCAAGAGATGGCCCGAGTGATGTTGCTTAGCAACAAAGTCCCTAGGAACCTTTAGGCTGAAGTCATCAATACAGCTTGTTACATAAGGAATAGAGTGTTCCTTAGGCCCGGGACTAAACAAACATCCTATGAGTTATAGAAGGGTAGGAAACCTAATGTGAGCTACTTCCACATCTTTGGAAGCAAGTGCTTTATACTAAATGACCATGATCAACTTGGCAAGTTTGATGCTAAGAGTGATGAGGGTATTTTCATTGGGTATGCACTTAATAGCAAGACCTATAGAGTTTTTAATTTAAAGACTCGAAGTGTCATGGAATCATCAAATGTTGTCTTTGATGATTGTAGGCTCAAACATGATTACCATGAGGAGGATGTTTGTGAGATAGATGACCTTCCCTTAAAGGAGTGTGATAAGACTTCTAGTGGTGTGAAGTCAAACCAAAATGAAGAGGATAATCTACCTCTTAATAGAGTTTCTCCTTTAGACTCTAGTGAACCCGCTCCTTGGGTAAAGAAACTCCATGATAAAAATGATATCATTGGAGACACTAATGAGGGTGTTTTGACTAGGCGTCAAATGGCTAATCAAATTAGCTACACTTGCTAAACCTCTCAAATAGAACCGAAAAAGGTTGATAAAGCCTTAGAGGATGAGTTTTTGGTTCTTGCCATGCAAGAAGAGCTAAACCAATTCGAAAGGAATGAGGTTAGGCCTCTTATTCCTAGACCTAGAAACACCAATGTCATAGGCACTAAATGGGTGTTTAGGAACAAATCCGATGAAGATGGCAACATTGTGTGAAACAAGGCAAGGCTTGTTGCACAAGGGTACTCCCAAATTGAGGATATTGACTTTGAGGAGACTTTTGCTCTCATTGCCCGCCTAGAGTCCATAAGGCTTCTCTTATCCATTTCTCGTGTGTACAAGTTCAAATTACACCAAATGGATGTCAAGAGTGCCTTCCTCAATGGCTTATTGCATGAAGAAGTGTTTGTTGAACAACCTAAGGGGTTTATGGATCTACACCACCCCTCTCATGTCTATCACCTCAAGAAGGCTCTATATGGGTTGAAACAAGCACCAAGGGCTTGGTATGAGAGCCTCACTCTTTATCTTGTTGACAATGGCTATTCTAGAAGTAGTGTTGACAAGACTTTGTTCATCAAGTGCAATAAAGATAAGTTATTTATAGCTCAAATTTATGTTGATGACATTGTATTTGGTTCCACAAACAATTTGAAAGTGCAACAATTTGTTGATGTTATGTCTCATGAATTTGAGATAAGCATGGTTGGTGAACTGAATTACTTCCTAGGCTTACAAATTAAGCAAATGCATGATGGGATCTTTATATCCCAAGCTAAATATGCTAAGAGCCTAGTGAAGAAGTTTGGCCTTGAGAATGCCAAACATTGTGACACACCCATGAGCACCACCTTGAAACTAAGAAAAGATGCTAGTGGAAAGGATGTTGAGCAAAGTTTATATCGTGGCATGATAGGTAGCTTGCTTTACTTGACCGCAAGTAGGCTCGATATAGCATTTAGTGTGGGTGTTTGTGTTAGGTATCAAGCTAATCCCAAGGATTCTCACCTTGTTACGGTAAAGAGGATCATTCAGTTTGTGAATGGTACCTCAAACCATGGGATTTGGTACTCATTTGACACTAATCCTAGTCTTGTGGGATATAGTGACGCCGTTTGGGTGGGAAATTGTGATGATAGAAAGAGTACATCGGGCGGTTGCTTCTTCCTTGGGAACAATTTGGTTTCTTGGTTTTGCAAGAAACAAAACTCAGTTTCCCTATCCACGGCCGAAGCGGAATACATTGTCGCCGGTAGTGCTTGCACTCAATTGATATAGATGAAACAAATGCTAGCTGATTATGGCTTGGAGCAAGGTACTCTTACTTTATTTTGTGACAACATGAGTGCCATCAACATTTCTAAGAATCCCATCCAACATTCTAGGACAAAGCACATTGACATTAGACACCATTTCATAAGAGAGCTAGTTGAAAACAAAACTATTGAATTGGAACATATGAACAAATGACCAACTAGCGGATTTGTTTACAAAACCCTTAGATACCCTTAGATTTGGGAACCTTAGCAAGTCTATAGGGATTTGTCACTTGGGTTGAAATGGTTTGTCTTGACCCTGTATGGGGAGCTCAAGCAAAAAGAGCAAAGTTGCATGATCATGCATTGTGCTACATTGATATATTTTATGCCTCTTATTTGATTGCTTGAGATGATTGGTTGTGCTTGCTTTTTTTTTTTTTTTTTTTGTTGCTTTTTTTGCAATATATGTCTTGTTTATGCTTAAACATGCATTTTTGGAATAGGAGATGTACTTTGGAAGTTCTTTTCTGAGTGACCTTAAATTCTTTCTTATGACATGCTTAAGATGAAAAGCATGAGTTGAAAAATGTGTCATATTTAAATGCAAAATCTTAAATGCAAATATGTGTGCAAAAAGCAGCGTTGAGACTTAAATAAATAAGGATCTTAAAATCCAAAGTCTCTCTATCTTTATTGGTAAAACAAGGCTACTATCATACGGGTATCTCACCCGAAAAAATCAAAAAGGGTGCAAAGTCGCTCATGTCTTGTTTTGCTCATAAGGTTGGATATAATTGCTCTTTACTTTGTAATACATATCATCTATATCCTTGCTTTTCCATGACAAAAGGTGAAATTTGGTTTGAATTTTATTTGGAAACTAGGTGAAATTTGGTTTGAATTTTATTTGGAAACCTTTGTTGTTTGCTTTGCCAAATACCATTGTTTTTGAATGTGAATGCAACATGTCTTGCATGCAAAGCATCCTTGTCACACATTCCTTTGTTTTGATAAACTTCTTGAATCTCTCGTACTTATTTGAGTTGCATAAAGTTGCTTATATTATTATGCATATGTGCTTGTGCTATAAGCTCTCCTTGCTAATGCTTACCTATTAAGGGGGACTCTCTTTGCCTATCTCATGACAAAAGGGGGGAGTAAGATTGGAAGAATTTGTGCAATTCTTGGCATTGCATTTAGGGGGAGTTGAGAGAGAGTAACCCATGTTGGGAGACATTGTATTACGTTGCTTGATTACTTTTTTTTTTTTTTTTTGTATTGATTTACTTTGGCAATTACAATTACTCATGTTATAAGCACCTTTCACACACTTGCTCTTGGAAGGTATTCTTCTTGTTGATTGTGTGTAGGTTGGATTTTTCTACAAGCTTGGATTTGACTTGAAAATGCTCAAGACTTAGTCTAGGAGCTTCTTTTGTAATGTACAAAAATTTTGTTGACCAACAAGCTTTTGTTTTAGTGGGGTTGCTATGTGAGTGTTAGTTTTGTCATGAAATAGCCAAACGGGGAGAGTGTAAGTGCCTCTTTTTTATTGGCTTAATTCCATCGACAAAACCACAATTGGGTTCAATTATGTAAGGGTAGCTTAGGATTGAAGAAATCCTCATCAAATGTCAAAGGAACTCATTGTGGGCATCGAGAGCTTCAAGGAAGGTAATCTACTTGATCTTGACTCTTTTTGAAGAGATGTAGTTGCACACACTCACATTTCATACTTGTTGTTGATTTCATCTTACTTGTTTTGTCATAACATGCTTAGATTTAGGATGCATTGCCAAGGGCTTTTCTGCACCCTTATTCGGCGGGCACAACCCACAGATTTTTTACACTCTTGGCTTCGGCTATTAGGGGCCGCAGAAAAGGCTGTCGAAAATGGACCAAAGATGCCACCTAAATTCCGCGCCCTTGGTTTCGGCAATTAGTGGCGGTAGAAAAGGCCACCGAAAAGGGACCAGAGGTGTCACCTAAATTCGGCGCCCTTGTCGGCGGCCAAGGCTGCAGAAATAGGCCGTAAAACTACTTTCATCAATGCGTCTGTTAGTATTCGGCGCCCTTGTTTTGCGGTCACCGGCCGTATTTTTAAGGGCGCAGATCTGCCTTTTTCTGGCCACTTTTCCAAAACGATGTCATTTCATTTTGGCTGCCTTTATATATCCCTTGATAGCCTTGGCTCGTTTTAGAGAGCAAAAAATCACATATTTCAAGAGCTATAGAGTGTCTTCAAACACACCACCAAGAGTTGATCTTTGATCTTCCAAAACTCCAATACCCTTCATTCTTCATGATTCATACATCATCTTGCATGGGTTAGGTATGGTGTCTCTTGGTCTCTTTTCTTTACTCACATGACTTGTAGCTAGAACATCATTTGCATCTTCTTGTATGTTCTTGCTTTACAAGATAGCTTTTTTATTACTTGACTAGGTTCAAGATTGCATCTTTATTACTTGACTAGTTTCAAGATAGCTTTCTATTGTGTTTGTGAGTTGTTTGTGATAGCTATTGCATATAAGGTTTATTTGCACATATAGCTAGGTTGTATACATGTCATAGAGCCAAATGATATCTAGGAATGTTTAACATGTTCATCCATGCCTAGATAAGCTTAAATGTTTGACCTTGCATTTTGCGTCTTGAATATTGCATATATTCACTCTAGGTTGTTAATCTCTTATCTTAGAGAGTCAAGTCTTGTATTTACCTTTTGGTAGTTTGCAAGCAAAGGACTAGGTTCACTTTTGAAGGCATACGAGTAGTAGTGTGGATTAGTGACCGTGTAGGGTTTGACGTGGTCAACCTAGGTTGTAAATCGCAGTACAATTAGTGGATTGAGGTTCATGTGTGACGCACATAACAACCCGTGGTTTTTCCCGCGAGGGTTTCTACGTAAATATCAAGTGTCGTTCCTTTCGCTTTATTACACTTGAGTTTAGGTTGTGACTAGTTTGGGGGTTTATTAGTAATATTGATTAATTGCCATAATTTGGTAATAGTCGGATTAAAACTATTCACCTCCCCTTTAAATTATTAGGACAAGTTTTATATTTATTTTCACATATTATTACAATTACAACTTCAGAAGTATAATTACAGCTGAAAGAGTCGATATAAACAGTTTTAATCAAAATCCATATTACATATCTTATGTGATTGACTATTTATTTGTATAATCACTCAATAAAGAGTATAATCGTAAACAATAACCATGAGCTTTGAGTCTTGTGGTTATTGGGTTGTCTCTTGACGTGCTAGAGCCCTTCGATGCTTGGGCTAGTCATTATAATACATTTTATATATATTCTGTGTTTGAAAATATATTATTACAATTACAACTTAATAATTATAATTACATCAGAAAGAGTCTATATAAACAGTTTCAATCAGAATCTATATTACATATTTTATGTAATTGAATATTTATTTATATAATCACTAAATAAATAGTATAATCATAAATGGTAACCATGGGCTTTGGGTCTTGGTGTTCTTGGGCTTGTCTCTTGACGAGCTATAGCCCTTTGATGCTTGGGCTAGTAATTATAATACATTATATATATATATATATATATTCTGTGTTTGAAAATGTATTATGACAACAAAAACTTAATAAGTATAATTACATCTGAAAGAGTCGATATAAACAGTTTCAATCAGAATTCATATTACATATCTTATGTGATTGACTATTTATTTATATAATCACTAAATAAACAGTATAATCGTAAACAGTAACCATGGTCTTTAGTTCTTGGGTTTGTCTCTTGACGAGCTATAGCCCTTTGAGGCTTGGGCTAATCTGACTTTAATAAAGTTTTTTCTTATTATTTTATTTTATTTTTATTTTATTTTTATTTTTTTAACTTAAAACAATATCTATGATCATAGATACTTTAATAAAATCACAACTTAATTATGTAAATATCACTCATTGTATATGGTGGAACAGTTTTATTGAAAAACTGTATTGCGATTCCCACATCAAAAATTCAAAGGGATTAAAATGGTTTATAAGTAGTAAAATAATGTCTAGACATTGAACAATAGGCATCCCAACTGGGCCTAGCATATAAAACTATTGAAGTAACAATGGGCTTTGGGTCTTAGGGCTCTTGAGATTGTCTCTTGATGAGCTAGAGCCTTTTGAGGCCTGGGATAGTCTAACTTTAATAAAGTTTTTTTTTTTTTTTTTAACTTAAAATAGTATTTGTGATCATAAATATGTTAATACAATCATAACATAATTATATAAATATCACTCGTTGTAGAGAGTGGAACAGTTTTATTGAAAAATTGTAATGCGAATCCCACATCGAAAAAGAAAAAGGGATTAAAATGGTTTATAAGTAGTAAAGTAATGCCTATACATTGAACAATAGGCCTCTCAAATGGGCCTAGCATATAAACCTATTGAAGTAACGATAGGCTTTGGGTCTTGGGTTTCTTGAGCTTGTCTCTTGACGAGCTAGAGCCCTTTAAGGCCTGGGCTAGTCTGACTTTAATAAAGTTTTTTAACCTAAAATAATATTTGTGATCATAGTTATTTTAATACAATCACAACGTAATTATATAAATATCACTCGTTGTAGAGAGTGGAACAGTTTTATTGAAAAACTGTAATGTGAATCCCACATCGAAAAATAAAAAGGGATTAAAATGGTTTATAAGTAGTAAAATAATGCATATACATTGAACAATAGGCCTTCCAACTGTGCCTAGCATATAAACCTATTGAAGTAACGATAGGCTTTGGGGTTCTTGGGCTTATCTCTTGACAAGCTAGAGCCCTTTGTGGCTTGGGCTAGTCTGACTTTAATAAGGTTTTTTAATTTTTGTTGTTGTTGTTTTAACAGAGATGTATGTTAGATCTATAAAAACCACAACAAGAAATCAAGTTTCTGGATTACAATTTTGTTTTGTTTTGTTTTTTGTTTTTGTTTTTTTTTTTTTTCTATATATACTACTGTTGTTGATATGAATGATGTAAGTACAATGGGCATGTATGCCTGATGTGGGACTATTGTTAATTATTTCCTTAAAAATAAAAAAATAAAAGACTTCTCTCATAAGACAAAAAAAATTAAATAACTCAAACTCGGACACTAGGACAAGGGGGTTGTAAACCTGTAGTCAAAGCTCTATCAATCCTCTTACTTTGATGGACATTAGATTCACCACCCCTATTATATTTTTAACTATTCACCTATATCAACTATTATCACACATTCCAAATGATGTTTACCTGTATCGAATGTTATCATAAATTTCAAATTATGTTTACTCATATCGAGTGTTATCACATATTTCAAATGATGTTTACTAATATTGAGTGTTATCACATAATACAAATGCAAATCGAATAACGGGAACAAACTTAATTTTTAAAACAAACTATTGCTGTTTAAATTTGAAACACATTTATTGTTTTGTCAACTACATTAATTGTTTTTTAAATTTGAAAATAAATTATTGTTTTATATAGGGAACAGTAAATGAAACTAAAATTTAAATTTTCTTGGATTAAATGGTAACCTGCTCAACAATTTTATAGGTAAACAACATGTAGCGGTGTTTAGTACACTGTTGTTCTATAGACTACCCCTATATAATATATATATATATATATATTATTATATGTATTATATAATATATATATATATGTATTATATATTATATATTTATATATTAAATAATATATATTATATAAATATGTTATTATATATAATATACTTTTATATTTTATTATTATTGTCCATAATATATCATGCAATTATGAATGTTTTATAATTAGGGGTATTTTGGTCAAAATACAGTTAAATCCATTTCATTCCGTTGTTAACCAAACAAAATAATACTGATTCAGAGACTACTTCTAAAGTTCCAACCAAACAAAAAACTTAGTTTTCCTTTCCTTTCCATTCTCATTCTCATTCTCATTCTCATTACCATTCCACTATGTAACCAAACGTGATCATAGATTATTGACCAATAACTCAACTATATATGTTAAAAAATATATATAATTTTATTAAAAGTTTCAATAAATATTTTTTAATATATGTGTGTCGTAGAAATTAGAATTTTGATTAATTGAGTAAATTTAAATTTATCTAACAAGATTTTTTTTTGTTTTTTTATTTTATTTATTTCTAACAACTCATATAAGTTATATATAAATATTGTTCAATTGTTAACAAATTAAATCTTGTAGTCAAGTAGTAAAGACTTACAACTTTTAACTTCAGATATCAAGTTCAATTTCTAATAATGAAAATTAATTGTCATTATTATCAGGGGTCCAGCGGCGGCAGGGGAGGTGGTGTATAAATATAAAACATGTTATTTAATTAAATTTTATAATTGAATATTAACTAATAATAGTTTTTAATTAAATATTGTAAACATATCTTGACAGTTAAAAACTTTCAAGAAAAAAATTGTCATAAAAAAAAAAAAAAAAAAAAACTGTTAAGACTTTTCTTGACATTAGCATTGTTGACAGTTTTTAACTGTCAACAATGCTAGTATTTTCTTGTAGTGCTAGTTGAATCTAAGGGCTTTGTGAATAAATCCGCTAGTTAATCATTAGTTCTAACATGCTTAAGTGCAATGCTTTTGTTCTCAACTAATGAATGACTCTCTTCACGGCAAAGAGATGGGATTCATTGGGATTCGCTTGGTACCTAACACACACCCACACTAAAAGCTATATCGGGCCTACTTGCAGTCAAGTAAAGCAAGCTACCAATCATGCCACGACAAAAGCTTTGGTCCACACTCTTGTTTCAACCCATATAAAGCCTTCTTGAGATGATAGACATGATTAGGTTGGTTTGGATCCACAAACCCCTTGGGTTGGGCACTCTTGACGTCCATTTGGTGCAATTTGAACTTATACACACAAGATATTGACAAGAGAAGCCTTATGGATTTGAGGCAAGCAACCGGAGCAAATGTCTCCTCAAAATCGATACCCTCAATTTGAGAGTATCTTTATGCCACAAGTCTAGCCTTGTTGCGCACAATGTTGCCATCCTCATCAGATTTGTTCTTAAACCCCCATTTGGTGCCTATGACATTAGTGCTCTTAGGTCTTGGAACTAGAGTCCAAACCTCATTTCTTTTAAATTGGTTTAGCTTTTCTTGAATGACAAGAACACAAAACTTATCACTCAAGGCCTCATCAACTTTTTTGGACTCAATTTGAAAGGTGTAACAAGTATAGCTAATTTGATTAGCTATTTGACGCCTAGTCCTAACACCCTTATCGACATCTCTAATAATATTATCTTTGTTATGGAGATGTCTAACTCAATGAGCGGGTTCTTTAAAGTCCAATGAAGGATCTTTGTCAAGAGGTTGAATGACTTCATCATAGCTTGACTTCACATCAATTGAAGTCTCACCACTCTTCTCTAAAAGAGAATCATCAACCACATCAACCTCCTCATCATGGTTAATAGTCTTAGACCTATAATCATCTATGACAACATTAGATGATTCCATGTTAGTATGAGTTTTCAAATTAAACACTCTATATGTCCTACTATTAAGGGCATAGCCAATAAAAATTCACTCATCACTCTTGGCATCAAACTTGCTAAGTTGATCACATTCATTAAGAATGTATCATTTGCTTCCAAATGAGTGGAAGTAGCTAACATTTGGCTTTCTACCCTTCCACAACTCATAAGAGGTTTGCCTAGTACTGGGCCTTAGGAAGACTAAGACACTTATAAGGTTCCCATTTATTGATTGGCTTATTTTGTGGACAAACCACAATTCAAACAATTGGGGTTTGAATTGTAAGGGTAGTTTAGATGATTGAGGATCTAGCTCAAAGGCCCCTTTCAAGAACTCAAGGTGACAAGCACTCCAAAGGTATATCTCTAGTGCTTAGTTTTCTTTGAAGAGATATAGTTACACACACACACACTTATCATACTTGCATATGTGTGCATACTCTTCACATGTCACATTTCACACTTGCACTTTGATGTTGTTTCTTGATGTGTGCTTATGTATCTTGTAATTCGTTTCCCGATATTGTTCGGAAATGTCTGCGCATGCACAAATCTGTGCTTTGTTTAGCGCGAAGATCGCATTCCAAGAATGCCATTGGCTTCTCCTTTGGTTTCACCATCAATGGTAAAACAGCGGTTTGATCGGAGGTCATGACCACTGAATGGAACCGTCATTTTATTCTAGTACGTTCTGGAACGGTTCTGTTGTTAGAATCAATGACATGACCGCCATTCAAAACCGCCATTTGAGACCTGATTGAAACAAATATATCTGTCTCAATTCGGCGGTTGTGATCAGTAGTTTTGAAACCACTGAATAAACCGCCATTCTACACTTGATAGATCTTTAGAGTCGGTGTTTTTTCTACGGTCATGTTTGGCGGTTTTGAAACCGTCGAATGAGACCCTGTTCTCTCGGGATCAATTCAGCGGTTTGATCGGCAGTTTTGAAACCATCGATCGATGATTTCAAGGGCAAACTTGTCTTTTCACATGCCCTATTCTTGATGTCTATAATATACCACTTTCTCATTCTTTGAAGTTAGTTCTTTCCACTCTTAGAACCCTATAGATTAAAATAGAGAATTTGAGAGCAAATCAAATCAAGAACTAACCTTTAAACACTCAAAACCATTTTCATATGCATCAAAATATCATTTAGCATTATCTAGCTTAGTTAGGATGCTTGCTTGCATGGGTTTTAGTCATCACACATCCCTTGGTATGTTCTTCACTAATTTCATCTAATTTTAGTGTTTTTCATATTAAGACATCTCTTGATTTACTTACATGTTCTTAGATTAAATTCTAGTATTCAAGATAGAGATTGTTGTGTTGATATGATTGAGTGTTGATATGATTGAGTGTTGTATTGTGGTAGCTACCTAGGTTTGCTTAATCTATGATTAGCTAAGCTTTATGACATGTAATTTAGCTATTGATATCTAGGATTGTATTAATTGTTATTTCATCATCCTAAATAAGCATATAATGTTACCTAGCTTTATTTGCACTTTGGATATCATCATATATTCACTTAGGTTTTATTATCTCTTCATTGAGAAGTGAGTTTTGTGTTTCTTCCAGGATTAGGTAGCTTAAATCACAAGCAATTGAACTAGGTTCACTTATACCGAGATTAGGTAGTGGTAGTGAGTTACATATCGGGATTAGGTTGTAATCTTTTATCATTAGTGGATTCGAGGTTTGAGTGTGGCGCACTTACTAGCCCATGGTTTTTCCCGTGAGGGTTTCCACATAAATATCTTATATTATTTACGATTCTGCACTTTATATACTTGATATATTATTGTGACTAGTTAGGGGTATTTTCGTCAATTTGACTAATAATGTTAATTGGGTAAAATCGAATAAAATCTATTCACCCCACCCCCCTCCCCCCCTCTCTAGATTAATATTAGGCACACCTTAATTTGTTTCAGCACTATTTCCTATATAGCAAGCCGTATTGACGGCTTTGACCAAAAGGTTCCTAAGGACATTGTTGCTAAGCAACATCACTCATGCCATCTCTTAACGGACCTTATTCTTCCTCTCAACAACTCCATTTTGTTGAGGTGTTCTAAGAGCCAAGAACTCATGAGAAATGTCTAAGCTATTGCAATAGCTTTCAAAGCAAGCATTTTCAAATTCCCTCTCATGATCACTCATAATCCTCTTAATGCGTTTAATGTGAGAATCTTTCTCATTTTGAATTTTAGTGCAAAGCATCTTAAATTTCTCAAAAGCTTCCGATTTCTCTCTAAGAAAATAGATCTAAGTAAACCTAGAGAAATCATCATCACAATAAAAAAATATATATCTTGCCACCAATACTTTCGGTTTGCATAGGACTCATTAGGTTCATGTGGAGAAGCTCTAATGACTCTTTGGTGGTGAGATACTTGCCCTTTTTATGCATGCTTTTGGTTTGCTTTCCTTGTTGACAAAGACCACAAACTCCATCAACTTTCTTCCCAAGCTCGAAAAGACCATGTACAACTTTGAACTTATCTAAGATTCTTAAATCTCGATAGTTTATGTGGCCAAGCCTTTAATGCCACAACTTAACTTGCTCACATTTGGACACATTATAAGAATGACACTAGTTTTAAGACAATAGCAATTGTCACTAGATCTCTTTCCTTTTAATAAGATTTGTCCATTTGACTTTAAAATAGAGCAATCATTCTTGCCAAACAAGATGGAAAGTCCCTCATCATTAAGATGATAAATGCTTATATGATTGGCTTGTAAGCCATCAACATATAAAACATTTGACAAGGAGGGTAAACCGGGAATGGAAATATTTCCTTTCCCTATGACTCTCTTTCTAGACCCATCATCAAAGGTGACAAATCCACCTTCCTCTATGACAAGAGTTGCTTTGAAACTCTTGTTTATCGTCATGTGCCTAAAGCATCCACTATCAAAATATCAAAAATTTGAAGCATTTGCCTTCAATACAATTTGAGCAATATAGCAAAAGTATTCATCTCTTCTAATCCACCTAAGTGAAACATTTTTTTTCCTAGTGGCCTTAGAAATATTTGCTCTAGATTTCCTAGGATCATGCAAATTTGCTCTAGTTTTCCTAGGAACATGCATTTTGGCTCTAGTCCTATTTCTTTCAATCATGCTTTCAATTATACACATCTTAATATACTTAAAGCAATTTGGACTAATGAGACCATCTACACCATAAAAATGACATGTTGGAGTAAAGTAAGAGATCATACCATGTTTTTATGAATACATCGGGGCTTTCCCATGTCGTTGAGGTTGTCTTAGGTGTTGAACTGGTTCTCTCCTTCTTTGTTGTTAAACTGGATTTGATTGCTTCCTTGATTGAGCTTGAATGATTGGCCTCTTGACTTGGTAAACTTTGGGTTAAGGAAAACTTGCTTATGAAGCTCTCATTGGTTAAGCTTGATCTTGTCTTCTTGGTGCCATCTTTACTTGGGCACTTTTTGAGTACTCCCTTAGATCAATTTTCTCCCTAGTATGTTATGGAAGTAGAGGTTCTTTAATGTCCATGCTCTTTACAAATACCGTTTTTCCCAAAGAGAGATTATCCTTTTCATCTTCAAATCCAAGACCTCTCTTGTCATTTGGAATCTTCATATAATTTATCATAGCATCTAGCTTCTCCTTACATATTGACAAGTAGATTTCTTGCTTTAGCTACCTCTTCTCTCAACTTGACTTCAATCTCCTTGGATCTTACCTATTTCCTCACTCAAGTGAGTCACCTTGTTTGTAAGCTCAAGGTTTCCCCCCCCTTTAATCTTCGAATCTCTTTTTTACTCTTTATCCTAGAGCTTTGGAAATAATTAATGAAGTCTTCAAGATCCATGTTTTCCACATTCCCATTTGTAGAGTGAGATAAGCACCGTCATCACTTGAGTCATTTTCTATTTGTTTCTCTTCCTATTCATCATCAACCTCTTCTTTGCTATTGAGAGAGGATGCGAAGGCTATAAAGTTTGCCACATGATCTTCATCGTCTTGAGATCCTTCTCCCTCTTCCAAGTCATCACTATCACTCCAAGTGGTGGCCATTGCTTTTCCTTTCTTCTTGTTCTTTAAATTTCCTCAATCAGGAGAGATGTGTCCTATGCCACCACACTCAAAACATTGGATGCCTTTTCTATAGTTCTTTTCTTAGCTTGGTTTAAACTTCTTGAAGGGGGTCTTTTTCTTCAAGTCTTAGCCTTTTGACCCAAAGCCTTTCTTTTCAAACCTTACAAACTTCTAAAATCTTTTCACCATCAAAGCCATATCTTCATTCGATTCATCATCCTTTTTCTCAATCTTGGAGGTCTTCAAGCATATTCCCTTTTGCTTCTTTGGAGGTGTGAAGGTAGGAACCTTTCTATACTCATAGGCTAGAAGCCTTCCAATCACTTCACTCGGCTTTATTGTATTGTAATCACTAATTTCCTTTAAAACAGTCACTTTGGATTCGAAACTCTTAGGAAGAGACCTCATAATCTTTTGCTTGATCCTCTTATCCAAGGATAGGTCACCTAGTTGATGACTTTGATTCACTATGTCCATCAACTTCACTTGGAAGTCATTAAAGCACTCATGCTCCTCCATCATAATCATCTCAAATTGTGTTTGGAGGACTTGGAGCTTGGAACCCTTAACCACCTCGGTTCCTTCATGAGCCGTCTCTAGAATCTCTCATGCCTCCTTTGCATTCCTAGTTATTTGGATCAATTTGTATTGATTGTCGTCCATGGCACAAAGGATGGCATGCATTGCCTCGTTGTTCCACTTGGATGCATCAAACTTTTGAGTGCTCTATTGAGACTTAGGCTTGGACACCTCACTACCATTTGTGGAAGTCATAGTTAGAGGAGTATCACCATCTTCTATTGCCATCCATGCCCGGTCATCTATTTAGCAAAGATGGGACTCTATCTTGCCTTTCCATAAGACATGGTTCACCCCGATGAGCAAATGGGGTTTTGTGCTTGAGGTTTCCTCGTTTCCACCTCTGTTCCCACTCATAGTGTTTGGGTATGAATGAGATGAATGCAACAACCAAAATACACCCAAATGCAAGACACACAAAAACACAAGGATCTCCTATGTATGTCTAGGAACCTGCTCTGATACTAATCAAAAATAAATAATATGTGTCTAAACTAACCTAGGGATTTTTTTTTTTTGGGAGGGGGGGGGGGGGGGGGCGGTGTCGAATAGGTTTTAATTGATAAATTACCGACTTTTCGACTTAATCAATTTTAAAATTACCCAAATATAACAACCAAGCAATTGAAATAATTAAATTGCGGAGCAAAATAAAAACACGTCAATTGATTTAAGTGAGAAACCCTCAAACCGGGCAAAACTCATGGGTTATCCAACTAGCCACACACGGTCCTCAAATACACTATATGTAATGATGTTTACAACCTAGGTTGATCTCTAGTCACACAATTCTCGGTCATTAACCCACCACTACTACCCGCAAGCCTTTTATAGTGATTCTAGACCAATTGCTTGTGCACTAACACTCTTAGTCACAGATTGGCTCAATGAAGAGATTAAACAACCTAAGTGAATATGAAAATATTCTAAATGCAATTAATGCTAGGCAAACATCAAATGATTATCTAGAGATTCATGATGACAATTAAAAGCAATCCTAGATATCAATGCCTAAATGCAATGTCATGAAGATTTAGCTAAAGGGAAATATTGTCCTAAATACAAGCTATCAACAAACAACTCATCTCAACCAACAAACAAGGACTCAAACATGTTAGAAACAACATTAAGCAAAAAGTCATGCATTTAATCACAAAATAAATACTAATCCTAGGCAAACATGAACATAAGAATGAAACAAGAGGTTCTAGGGCATGTTCAAATTACCTAGTCAAAGAAAGCGAGAAGACCCATCATTGGATGATGCTTGAATGATGTTAGAATGATGCTAGATGCTCATTGGAATGTGTTTGGTTGAGTAAAAGTGAGTTCTTGGAGCTTCTCTCACTAAAAGAACTTTTTCTCTCTCTTAGATCTGAATTTTTAAACTCTAAAAAGGCTAAGGAGAAAAGATGATGTATTTATATAGTCCAAAAAGGAGCAGCTATGAAATACCCAAAATACCCAAAAAATGGGCAATTCAACGGTTGGTGGTCACCGAACACATGAACCGTCGAATCCTTTAGTTCCCAACCACCGAATCCACTAGAGGAAATCGACTGTTCCAAATGACGATTCCTAACCGCCAAATCCACCTTTCATGGAAAAAATCAAGAGAAGAAGATGTCTTCTCAAGCGGTTGATCATCGCGCAAAAGAAGTACACAATTGTGCATGCGCGGACGTTTCCGATCACATAAACGAAACGAATTATACCACACTTAAGGCTAGAAGAGAAGTGCAAGTGTGTTTGTCAAATGAATGCACAATAATAAAAAGAAAGAGTACAATGCATGAGAAAACTAAATTGCATGAAAGTGTGTGTGTGCGCAACTAAATCTCTTTAAAGAGTTAAGCACAAAAATATACCTTTGAAGTGTTTTTGAGCTTAAGGTCTTGAGAAAGCCTTTGACGCTTGATCATGTCCAATGAAGGTCTAGTCTATCCTTACAAATTAAACCTCAAATATGGTTTATCAACAAAATAAGTCAATCAAAATATAAAGAACTTATAAAGTGTAAATAGATAATTTGTGAATTTTAAGGAGAAACTCTCCTTTGACAATTCAATTTTTTCTATTCTAAATAATTTAAATTAAAAAAATTCTAAAGACACTTCCTTTTGTTCCAAAATTATCCATTTTATCTTTAGACACTCCTATTCTAAAGACACTTTATTTTATTTTAATATTACTTATTATTTTTTTTAAATTTTAATTTTAATTTTAATATTTGACTGATGTGGAAATCTCCTTTCATAATTTTTTTAAGAAAACATATTTTAAAAAATTATTTTGGGGGAGATCTCCATTTTCTTCTCTTCAACTCTTCAAGCATCATCAACATCAATAAAGGTAAAAGAAATTAAAGAATAAAACAAAGATATTTGTTTTTCTGAGATGTGGGCCTACATCCCAATGATCTTTTTCATCTTCAATAGCAAGAAAAACGATTTTTTTTGCTCACAAATCATCATTATTAGTTATTAGTTAAAGAAAGAAATTAAAGATTTTTTTTTTTTCTGAGAATCCATATCTCCATTTTTTCTTCAATCTTCTTCCATTTTTTTCTTCACAATCATCATCAACATCAACACCTTCTTCATTATTCTTAAACAAACCAACAAAAAAAAAAATTACAAACAAACCAACAAAAAAAATATCACAAACATAAACTTAAATCTCAATTATAGGTGATACCCACCCAACAAAACTCATCACCACCGCCCTTCTTCCCTACGCCTCCACCTCCGACACCATTCTCTTATCTCCCTACATGGCAAGCTCCGATATCTTCTCTTTGGAGGAGGTTAGGTTCCATTTCATCTCTAAACAGGTTCCATTTCATTGATTTCCACCATCACATGTGTTGTCTTTTTTCTTTTTCTTTTTAATCTTTTCAAGATTAATTTATTTTTATTTTTGTTTTTTAATATTTGATTGGACACTTTAAATCTCCATTTAGTTTGCAGTGCCTTTAGAATATTTTTGTCATGTTTGGTAATTTTAATTTAGGTTAATATTGTCATTATTAAAAAAAAAAACAAATGAAGTGTAAATAGATAATTTATAAAATGTAAAGAGAAGCTCTCTAAAATTTAGGGTAAAAATGAAAAACGTTCCTCTATTTTGCCCTATTACCCATTTTGGTCCCTCTAGTTTCATTATTGTTTCGTTTGATCCAAATGTTTACTATTAATCTTTTTTTTTTTTTGGTCCCTACCTACCATAAAATTCCGTTAGGTTTTCGTCAGAAACGTGAGGGTATAATGGTAAAAATATGAAGTAAAATGTTTTAATAAAATACTAATACTAAAAACATTATAAAAAAAATTAAAAAAAAAAATTAAAATAATTAAAATAATTAAGAATATATTTGTTAAAAATTAAAACTAAAAAAAAAAAAAAAAAGTTTGTTCATCATCCACAATTCCACATTCAACCAAAACCCTATCAGCCCATTCTATCTTTATCATCATCGACCATCATAAGAGTGAAAGATCGAGAAAGAAGAGCAAAACCCTAGCTGCCCATTACATTTTCACCATCGACCATTATTGGAAAGGGATCAAGAACGAAGAGAGAGAAAGAAAGAAGAGAGGGACCATCGTGAATCTGAGAGCATCAACAGAGAATTCGTCGGTGATGAGCTGACAACAATGGTCAAACCACCACTGTTAAAATCAATCGATGCGACAAGTTGCTCTACGTTGGTTTCCATCGTCTGACCTCTACGATCCTCTTCCCTGATTACGATAGCACAACTGCATCGGCTCCTCTATTAAACTGTTTCAAGATTTCGGTTTACGAGAATGGGTCTCGCCTTCGTGAAGCTTCTAGAAGCACCGACTGGAATGTTCTCTTTTTGATCTCTTTCTAGCTATTGCATCTTCTCTATATCTTCCATTTCTTCCTCCTCTCTCTTTCTTCCCACCTCACTTTGTCTCTCTCTTCATGGGTCAAACTCGGTTCTCGGTCGAACCTAGATCTAGTTTGAACCTAGTTTTGGTTCGATTTTGTGTGTGTAAGAGAGAGATGATGGTTTGATGGTGGTGGTTTGTGAGGTTGAGAAAGTGTGATTTTTTTATTTCTTTGTGAATCCATTGTGATGGTTGTTTGGTGTTCATATGGTGGTCTGATTTTGGGTTTTTAGGTTTGGTGGTGATGATGATGATGGTGATAACTGGGTTTGATCGAATCTAATGGTGGATGTGTTAATGGGTGGTTCTATGATTGATTGTGAATGATGGTTTTGGGTTCTTAATTTTTTTTTTTTTTTTTTTTTTGTTCTTTGGATTTGGTGGATATCCAATCGCCACTAAATCAAAATTTAAATTTTTTTTATTTATTATTATTTTTTTTTGTTCTTTGGATTTGGTGGAGATCTAGATTGGATCTCCACCAAATCAAAAGTTATTTTTTTTGTTCTTTAGATTTGGTGGAGATCTAGATTGAATCTTCACCGTCATCTGATGAGATGATGGTAAAGATCCATTTTAAATTATAAATTATAAATTTTTGTTATTTTAAATAATTTAAATATGTATTTGAAGGGTAAAATAGTATTTTAACATTAGTTAACAGAAGGACCAAACGAGACAATATGGAAACTAAAGGGACTAGAATGAGTAATAGGGAAAACTAGAGGGACGTTTTTCATTTTACCCTAAAATTTAAAGAGTATAACTGCAATAATATATATATATATATATATATATTAAAGAGTAGTGTTAACCTTGGCGGAAACTCAATCATTGCATTTATTATTTTGTTTCTACCTTGCAGTGGTTGAGTTTAATTTTATAGTTATTTTTTAGATGTTAACCTGTGCCTTATGGGTATAAGTTAACATTATCCTCTTTTAAAAAACAGAATGGGCTTCAACCTAGTCTAGCCCATGAGGCCATGATTAGGTTCGTACCTGTGTACAATGATTCAAATATTAGATATATTTAAATTAACTTGTAAAATATATAAAAGTAAAGCTAATAATTTAACCATAAAATGTAAATACCCATTATGAGTGACTATAAATACATGGAATCAAATATCCTGTAAAGAGAATAATAACGTGAATTGAATGGTAAATATACTAACCAATAATTATAAAGAGTAATGTTTTTTTTTTTTTTTGAATGAGTTCGATTGATAGTTGTAAACCCATTCAAGTTGCTTGGCGGTTTTGCTGCAAGACAAATGAGGAGGTTGGTCTTGGTGTCAAAGATCTCTGCATTCTTAGTAATGTCATGTTGAAGAAGTTCACTTGGAGTATGTTGAGTGAAGTTTTTCTTGCTTTTAGTTACCTTTGTGCTCATTATTTCATTTAGGATTACAAACCGAGGGCATGGTATGTCTACTCTTCTATTTGGCTAGGTTAAAAGTCTCATTATGTTCCTCTGATGCTTGAATCTAGGTGGTTGGTTTGTTAGCATTCCAAGTTTCACTTTTGGACGGACAACTAGTTGAGATCGCTGCTGATTGTTTTGATTGAGGATCATTCATCATTGTAGCCTCTTTTAGACTCTCTTGTAGCATATATTTATTCGGATATGAGAGGTCGGGATCTTCATGAATTATTTCGCTTATCTTACCCGACTCTTGCTTTTGAGATTGAGAGGGCGATGGTGAGCTCTGATCCAAACTCTTTGGTTTAGACTTGTTCTTTGAATGGTGCTATGTCTTGTAATGTTGGAAGTTTTTAGTTGAGTTGGACGGCGTTTATCCATCATTCTCGGCTTGTCCTCGCTTTGCGGTTGTTTCATGGAAAGATCTCGTATGATGCTGCATCGTGTGCCCATGGTTATATTTATCCTTTTGTTGTTGGCTTTGTTATGTAGCAGAGGAAGATTTACGCCATCTCTTTTTAGAACTTCCTTTCGTCTGTGGACTGTGGGATGTAGTGTCCACCACATTTGGACGTAATATCAGGCTAGATGGTTTTTTTTTTTTTTTTTTGGATCTTTAGCATGAGATGATGGGGGTCTCGTTTAGCAAACAATTGAAAGCTCTCTGACGGGCTTTAATTATCACAGTCATTTAAGCGGTGTGATTTCTCTAAAATCAAATCACCTTTGAATGTGGCAAAGTTGTTTTTGAAAGGGATATTTTCTTGGTTTGGTGTTTAGTTCGTAAAACGGACTCCCTTCAGTATGATGAAGAATTCAGTGGATGAGCTTTTGACTCTTCAGCTGCTCCATGTCTTTGGTAATTCTTTTAGGGACCCATGCATTTTTAGAGATATTTGGTGTCTTCCCCCACTAGGTTTTCTTAAGGTAAACATAGACCTTTTGGTAGTCCTAACCTTATTGGTTGTGTATGGGTTTTTCGTACTTGTAGAGGTTTTGTTAAAAGTTGCTTTGCTATTCTTCTTGATGTCCGCTTAGCTTTTGAAGTTGAGTTGGCTGCTACCATCCATGCAATTGATTATGCATGGACCTTTGGCTGGCGTCAGTTATGGTTGTAGAGTGATTC
The DNA here is from genome assembly GCA_035582765.1 of Acer negundo. NCBI lineage: Eukaryota > Viridiplantae > Streptophyta > Magnoliopsida > Sapindales > Sapindaceae > Acer > Acer negundo. The sequence continues at coordinate 14,393,635 of CM069233.1, forward strand.
TGCTTTTTTGGTGTGAAAATATATATTAAATGCGTCTAATACAACCTAGAGAGGGGTGAAGAGAGGAGAAATGGGGAGAGGGGTGAATGGGTTGTTAATAGATTATTACTAACTTTTTCGATTTGTTAATATTAGCATATAAAAACCCAAATCAACAAATGATAAAAATCAAGTAAAGTGCGAAAATATAAAGAACATTTGATTTTTATGTGGAAACCTTCAACAAGGAATAACCACGAGACTAGGCACGCTAGCCACTTAAGTCACATCAATCCACTATTTGAAAAGACAGTTACACCCTCAAGTGATACACAGATTCTCACTCACGACAACCTTAAGCTATGGATATTACCACTCACCACTCGCCACTCTTGGTTTAATCCTAGTGATATCCCCTGTTTCACTACTCTTAGCATGAGCACCCTATAATCTACTCACATGCTTTTAATAGTGGTACTTGGCAAATGCTTGCCAACCAACCCTTAGTTGCAAGACTTCACTTGCTTGTGCAACTTCACCTAGAAGCCACAAGATTTTGACTCATTAAAGAGAATTAAAAGTCTAATTGAATATGATAATAATACTCAAATGCAATAATGTGTAAGATCACACACAAAATGCGTACCTAGATGTTATAATGCAATTTAACAATCTAGTTATCAAACAAGCCTACATGCATATACATGAGGACTCAATTAGATGTAGAGTAATTCTAGCAACCTAATTGTTAAATAAATTCACATAAACATTCAAGAACTTGACTAGATGCACAAGGCCAACCTAATAATGCAAGCTATCAAAAACAAACTCAATCATGTTATCAAGACTCATAAATATGTGCAATAAAGAGAGTTTAGGTATTTATTCAAGCAATAAATACCTAATCTAGAGTAAGAAGAACAATAAATGATGTTCAATGAAGTTCTAACTTACCTATTCATCAAACAATGAAGACCCATGCTCAAATGATGTTGAATGATTTAAGATGGAGATAGGTTTTGGGTTTAAAGAGTTAAAGAAACAATCTTGATGCTTTCTCTCACAAGAGACCCTATGCTCTATCAAGAACAAGTATTTTCGTGATCTAGGTTTCTCTGAAACCATCTGAAAGGAAAAAATGAGGTATATAAAGAGCCTATTCAAATTGCGTTGTTTTTGACAAAATCCCTTTCGGACCGCTGGCTGTACCACGGTACAGGTAAGTGACTAGACTGCGGTGTAGATCGCATAACAAAAAAAGCCAATCTCTTATAATGCACCGCGATTTGGGCCGCTGTGAAGGCAGAAGGTATGCACCATGTAATCAACATCGGAAACCTCTCTAAAGCGGACCATGGTGTAAGCATGAGTACATGCCATGTTATATCATGCAATCCAAGCAACGATACAAAGAAAGACTCTCTTTTCAACACACTAAACCACACATAACTAATATGAATGCTGTGCAAGTGTGAATAGTTTAATAAATGACACAGATGCACATATCAATGATACACAAAAGCAAGATAAGTAAATATGCATGAAAGTATATGTGTGCACTTAATCTCTTCAAGAATCAAAGTCAAGTGATGTACTTTTCGAAGCTCTTGATCTTGAAGTTATGGAGATGCTTGGAAGCATGCCTTGATAATCATTAGGAAGACCTAAACTACCCATTACATAATCATCCCCAATGTGGTTTGTCATGAAATAAGCCAATCACAAAATAGAGGTCCTTACATGGCGGTCATCATTCGTTCTAGGTCTCGTAAGGTTCTTTGGCATTGTTGCTTGATTTGGGATTGTTCTCGAAAATGGACTTTGTTGTCACTCATATTAACCGGGAGGGCAATAGGTTATATATTGCTTAGCGTCCATGAGCCTAGTATTGTTACTCTGATATAGTGGTGGACTTCTTCAGACTTTTGCACTTCTTTCATTTATAATGATGTTTATAATAAACATTCATATAGACTCGGTTGATTTGTTTTTTATCCTTTATTTCTCGTGTTGACTCTTTTTATTTAATTTAATAATATGTTGGGACAAGGGTGTTAAGGATATGTCAGTTAAGCTGGGATGTCTCGGTGCACCCACATATTCTAATCGCCAATAACCTCATAAAAAAATAAAAAATAAATAAATAAATAAATAAAAACTTAGTTAATGTTACATGTACAAATTATTTATCCAAATCATGTGTAGATGATAAGATAAATGAGCCATAATTAACACAATGTCCACCATATTATCTTATAATTTATATCATTGTTCATAACTCTAGCTCATGTATCATATTATTTGGGCATGATTTTAGACAAATAATTTAAGCAACATCACATTATTCATTTTATGAATTAAGATCCTAATTCTATGTTGATTTTTTTTTTTTTCGAAGTATTACACTATTACATAAATTCGAGATTTTTTTGGGAATGCGAGGATTTGAATCCATAACCTTGTGGTGCAAGTTTGATGGGTTTACTACCGAATCAACTTTATCTCGTCATTCCATATTGAATTTTTAAATACACATAGATATTATTCATTAGCATGTTCAATCTTGCAGGTATTGATATTCGGATCAAGCATATAATAGATGCTTTTGGCATGTCTCCAATGAGAAAAACTTGTATGGAATGGTCTCACTGTCATGTGGTGATACGGTCTAATGAAAGTGTGTCATTTACACTGAGAACATAAAAATATATTTTTAAAGTACTACGTGGCACACATTCATTGGACAGTCCTATTGCTATGTCAATGAGACTATCCAATGCAAGTTTTTCTCGTCTTTAACATATCACTCACACATTAAGTATTATATTTTAAAAGGTTTAATATTAAAAACCTCTTCTCACATTTAAACTATTATTATATGTATAGTTATAAATGTTTTTATTTTAGAAACTTTCTCTATAAACTAACACCATTAGTATTTCGTTTGTGTTGACCGAGTTTAACTATTAAAAAGTCTAAAATGCCCATATTTAAACATCAAATATATGAATTGACCATTATACCATCATATTTTATCCAAATAAATTAATAAAATGATACAAAAGGTAAGTATGTTAACTTGCAAATGAGAAGTTATTTGTAAATAATTTTATCCTTAAAAATAATAAAATTATAAATGAACCAAAAGCCTCGAAAATAAGTATTTGTTTGGATTTATATAAAAAAGAAAAATAAATACATAAATAAATACATATTTTGGTTTATTTTAAATATTTTTGGTTCATTTGTAATTTTGTTATTTTTAGGTATAAAATTGTTCAAAAAATAATTTCTCCTTTACAAGTTAACATTTTTATATTTTATATCATTTTATTAATTTATTTGGTAAAAATATGAGGATATAATGGTTAATATATACAATTGAAGTTTAAATAGAGACATTTTAGACGTTTTAATGGTCAAACTCGGTCAATGCTAATGGTGTTAATTTATAGAGGGTTTCTAAAATAAAAGCATTTATAACTATACATTCAATAATAGTTCAAAGATGATGGGAGGTTTTTAATATTAAATCTTTTAAAAATCAATATTATTCATTATATAGGAAAAAAAAATAAAAAAATCTTATAAAATACGGTCGAACACAGTAAACTCCAGGTGCTGATGAAAGATTAAGAGCGTTGCTTTGAATCACTGATCATCAATCACAACAAGAAGTACACACATCAACTCTCGCACGTGTCAGTAAATCAAGACTGTTACGTGCGCACTCTCTGTTCCGGGCGTGTTCATGTAAAGGCGAGGATCAGCGGCTGCATTTCCGTTAAGATCGTGACACGTGGAAACAATAAAGCCTGTGGGGACCACGCACTCAAACTAGCAGAAATGTACTTAAATACTGAGGGCTGGCCAAACCAAAACATTAATCCAGGGAAGACACAGTCAGTCTCTGCAGAGAAAAAAGAGACCAGGAGAGATAGAGAGAGCAGAAGTGCTTCCAGGTAAAAGCGCTTATCTCACAAGCTACTTTTTCATTTTCTATTTCTATTACATTCACGTTCACGTCTTCTCTAGATCTCGTTATGGTCGCGTCATGTATTGATTTTTCTGGTGCAATGCGTCCGGTTTTCATCGCGTTTTCTTGAGTAACCAAACGGAAATGAAACGTTTCGTTGAACGTCTCAATTTCTTCTTCTTCTCATTAATGCTTGTCTCTCTGCGTTTTTATTTTTTATTTTTTTAAACTCCTTTGAAGTGTTATACAATTTAATTTAGTTTATTTTTTCTGATTCTAACCTCATTTCTAATAAAATCCCAAACATCTTTTCAAGATAATTTTATTTATTTATATTTATAAATAAATATGATTTATTAGATAACATCTGGATTTTATTCAAAACTCAAATATTCAGTCATCACTCATTAGTTAAATAATTAAATGTCTTATTGTTTTGTCATTTTCTAGGTTTCCGTGCGTATATATATAGGGAGAGATAGATAGTGTTAACTAAGACACGTGCTGATATTAATTACATTTATCGTCTTAATCAATGCAATATATTTTTATTTATAATAAATATTTTTCCTTTTTAGTTATTAAAAGCATATCCAACTTTCTAAATTTCAGTTAAATTTTAGTTATTTTAACTCCAAACTATTTTAGTTAGCAATTTTCTATAAAATCACTTCAATCATCCTCTAGTCTTTAATATTTTAATATTTTTAAAATTTAAAATATAAATAAATTTATTTTGTTTTAAATTGTAAAAATAAAAGAGAGAATATTAATGTTGGAGATAGTTTTTAGAAATAATAAAAAAAACAAGAGATAGATGATAGGGCTCTCCCTACATTTGGAGAGCCACCAAGAGGCTCCCTAAAATAGAGAGCCATTTAAGGAGCCCCTTGGAGTGTAAAAAAAAAACAAATTGGCTCATTATTTAGTTAAGGAGGGGATTTAGAGAGTCCCTTAGAGATGTTATAACAGGTTAACACTACCCTATATATATTTGCCAACCTGAAAATTCCTTTATACAAATAAATAAACTGATGACTATATATATATTCACTAGTAATCGGAAGATGATCAAAACAAGATTCGAATTCACAACCTCAAATAATTACTATAAATTTATATATATATATAGATAGGGGAAATTAGACTGAGCCCCCTTGTGGTTTGCTAGATAGGAAGGAAGATTTGAGTATTCTACATAAACATTCTGCACTTTAACAGTAGTTGAATTTTTTGTTAAGTTGACCCACATTGACATTTAAAATGTCTAAAATGCCCTTTTATTACACGAAAAATAAAATAAGAAATAACACCAAATTAAAAATAAATAATATAAAACCACATAATAATACTATAATAGAATATAAGTATATATATATATAAAAATAAAGTTTTCCATCTAGGTGTCTTGAGATTAAACCTCAAGGGGTCCAATGTAATTTCCCCATATAAATATATATATATATATTTATCTTTGGATGAGATAATATTCAGCTTTATTAAAGTTTGATAGTTTGATGAGCTTTTCCGTTAGTTAAGATATTTTCTGTTAAACAATTATACATATCATATGGAATAAAAACAATCCAAAAATAATAATTATATAGAATACAAATGAATATGATCTTCTCTTCGAGTACAAACAAATTTCATTTTTACTAAGAAAAGAAAAGTATTTTTTTTTTTTTTTTCAAAAAATAAAAGGAGCAGTAGGAAAACTCACACAAAACACTCTAAAAATAATAATATATAAATATATCACTCTAATATCATAATAAAATATTGATATTAAACATCAATATAAGAAGTGATTAGGTTTTTATTTTTATTTTTAAAGCTATTTAAAATAATTATTATATTAAAATAAAGATTTCTATACCATATATAATTATGATGAAATTGAAAATATATTATATATGGGGAATAATATTGGAAGAAAAGATTTTGAATTGTATTTAATACAATTCAGTTGCAGTGTAAAAGGTCATAATTTTTTACTTTTTATTTTAAATTGCTTTTTTGGTATTTTTAAGTTGTTTGACCATTTAAAAAAAAATAATAATAAAACAAGTTAATAATTATGATTTAGTCATTCAGACCCATTAAGTTTTAAGTGGAAAAAACAAACGACCTCTTAGTTTAGTTTAGTGTATGCCACTACATCTATACTATACTATTGAAGTCGTAAGTTTTAGTTATATCTCTTTTCATAAACTTTGAATTAAATGTAAAATTTCTTTAAAAAATCCGAGTATGTGCCATGTGGTGAGGAATGGCCCTGGCCCAGGAGATTTTAAATACTTGTTAGTTACAGTTGTTCATCACATACTTTTAAGTCTTAACACTTGTTCTGAAATTTGTCCATATTACTTCACAGTTCTCATCCAGCACTGTCCACACAATTTTAGTATAAATAATAACAAGGAGTCACGTGATAACATGTTCTACCAAGACCCTTGTTCTATTCTTAACTGGTTTATAATGTCCTTTGAGAAAAGCTTTCTAATGTTTTTATATATCTTATAAACTACTAAAAAATCTTGGAAACTATTTGAAAAGTCTTAGAAATTATAAAACAAGTTTCGAAAATACAAAATAAGTCTGAGATACATTAAAATAAGTATCGGAAACTACATGAAAATTCTTAGAAATTAGAAAATAAGTTTTGAAAATACGAAAATTAAAATTAAAGTGCCATTTAATTTTTGAACCCTAATTATGCTGGACCCCATAGATCTGCTAGTGAATGACAATGGCAGTGTTTGTATTTCCATAACTTTTTCTAGCCCCACAATATGTTCTACTAATTCAGATGGACCCCTCTCATTTGGACTTTATTTGTTAAACCTTTATTATGTGCTTGACAAATTCCCATATTGTTTGCATTTACTTTGAAATTTTCTGCAAAACTCATTTTTAGTGTTTTGAAGTGGAACGCAGCTCCTCTATTTACTTCAACATATGTAAGAATTTATTATGGCTTCACCTGGTTTTCAAGTTGCTAGAATAGAAGAGGAAAAGAAGCTTCCTAGTTTGGCTCTAAGTTTTTATTATTGATAATTTACAAATGCAAGTTTTCTATTGAGTTAAAAGAAATGGCCACCATAGCACAGCACTGGACTTTGGCTTTTTATCATTGTGGATTGGTGTTTATGGCTGTTATTCTCGTCTTTGATGATAACTTATCTTTTCGACTGTGACATTACAAACACTCATCTTTTGTTTGCTTTTATTTTTTTAATCACTGTGATTGGTATTTCATGGCTGTAGTTCATTCAAAAATATTTTAAAGCTGACAATATCTTTTTTTTTTGGCTTTTGTACTGCCACATTAAATTACGATGCCTATAGTACAGAGCTCACCATCTTGCAATGTTTGTAAATGCATGGTTGCAATTTATACATAATTGTTATTTTTTTGCCAATCTCCTATATATGTTATTGATTATTTGAGGTTCTATATATATCTTTGATAATCTTATTCACAGAAAGGCATACAAGAACAATGGGAGCTGGTGGCCGGATGTCAGTTCTCAGCAGCAAGAACGAAGAGAAAGGAGGTTCTCTGCAACGCGTGCCTCACACGAAGCCTCCATTCACTCTCAGCCAAATCAAGAAAGCCATTCCTCCCCACTGCTTCCAGCGCTCCCTCGTTCGCTCATTATCCTATGTTGTTTATGACCTTTGCTTGGCCTTCCTCTTCTACTACATTGCCACCAATTACTTCCACCTCCTCCCATCTCCATATGCCTACTTTGCTTGGCCAATTTATTGGATTCTCCAAGGTTGCCTTCTCACTGGTGTTTGGGTTATTGCTCATGAATGTGGTCACCATTCCTTCAGTGACCACCAATGGGTTGATGACACTGTTGGTCTGATCCTCCATTCTGCCCTTTTGGTCCCTTATTTCTCGTGGAAGTACAGTCACCGCCGCCACCACTCTAACACAGGTTCTCTTGATCGTGATGAAGTGTTTGTCCCCAAGACCAAGGCAGAAATTTCATGGTTTTCTAAATACTTGAACAACCCACCAGGCCGAGCAGTAACCCTTGTAACCACACTCACCCTTGGCTGGCCCTTATACTTGGCCTTCAATGTCTCAGGCCGTCCCTATGATCGCTTTGCATGCCATTTTGATCCCTATGGCCCCATCTACTCCGACCGTGAGAGGCTTCAAATATTCATTTCTGATGTTGGCATCTTTGCTACAATTTATGTGCTTTACAATGTTGCCATTGCAAAAGGGCTAGCTTGGGTTGTATGCGTCTATGGAGTACCATTGCTTATTGTGAACAGCTTCCTTGTGTTGATCACATACTTGCAGCACACTCATCCATCGCTGCCACATTATGACTCGTCCGAATGGGATTGGCTGAAGGGCGCACTAGCAACCGTGGACAGAGACTATGGTGTGTTGAATAAGGTTTTCCATAACATCACAGACACGCACGTAGCACACCACCTCTTCTCTACCATGCCGCATTATCATGCAATGGAGGCAACTCAAGCGATCAAGCCTATTTTGGGCGAGTATTACCAGGTTGATGATACCCCATTTTACAAGGCAATATGGAGGGAGGCAAAAGAGTGTCTTTATGTCGAGCCAGATGAGAGTTCTCCAACCAAAGGCATTTACTGGTACCGGAACAAGTTTTGATCATGTCTGCAGCTTGAGGTAGAAGAAGTTAAAAGTAATGGTAGTCTGAACAAAGCAGTTCCTGCTGTAGTGTGTCAAATGTGCTGGATTTTGTGGTGAAATGTGTTGTTTTGGGAATCACTTGTATAAGTTGTATTGTTTTAGACTTGAACAACGATATAATCAAGTGTTTGTTTGGTGAAATCTCTTGTTATTTAACTAGGTAGATAGCATGTCAGCTTTAATGATTGGTAACATTTCTAGTTTCTTCTGAAAATCTCAGCTTAAATTTGAACATGATTATGTGGCTTGCACAATGACTTTCTTTAAAGAAAGGTGAAAACCTCTGTTTGATCTTCCAAAAAAAACCTTCAATATTTATGTCAACGTTTTGTCATGCCAATTGTCTCAAATATAAGCATACAAACTCATGTGAAATGCTGTGCTAAGAGTATTTATAAGGTAAGTTGATGAAATGAGATCTTTGAATTTTTATATAAGAATTCAATATTTGAGTTGTATTAAAAAAAGGTTTCTAAATAAATCGTGTGAAATGATAAATTGGACTATACCTCTATTCTTTAGTTTATTTCTTTGTTTTAAGTTAAATTCCTGCATTTTACGTTTCTTTTCTTAGTTCTCAGCTATTCAAGTTCTATGAAAATTGGAAGCAATTTGGAAGATTTTCGATCGAACCCAAGAAAACAAAATCTGTTGATGGGTCAACTTCATGAATTAAATTGTATCATCTCAAAAGGAACTGTGTTTTGATCCTTATATGGTTGGAAAGGTATGGAAGTTAGCTTTCCGTATAATTTTATGGTTCGTGATTTCAAGTTTTCTAGAAAGAGTTATGACTATTTTACTACTCAAAAGTCAACCCAGAATTTCTACACAGGATTTTGGAAATAAAGCATTACGGGCTGCTTTTTCGGGAATGAAGGTCTTAGACGAATTTGTTATGTTTTGGAAGATTAATGAAGGCCTAAAAATCATTTTGATTCAGTTTTAATTGATCGTGAACTTTCCATGTTAGGATTAGTTGAGATTGGATTAAGATTCCTAAAGTTAGAAGGATTGTATTTCCTGTTTTAAGTCACATTCAATTAACCTTATTGGAGGTTGATTAGGAAACTAAAAGGAGAGCTAATTCATGCCTATTTAAGAGGAATTACAGCAGAAAAATCAGATATACAGCAGTAGAGACAGGTTGAAGGGTTCTAAGGCAACATTCCATCGATTTTCCGGGTTCTATCATTATTTTCTTCTATGTTTTCTCCTAGGCTTATACTCATGACTATGAGGAATTAATTATTTTTGCTAGGGCTATGATGTAGCCTAGCCATGATTATTTAATTTATTTGGTTAATGTTAATTTCAAGTTTTCTTCCCTATTGAGTATCTTTTGCTGCACTTTAATTATGTGTGAATTTGGATGTCTGATCACCATATGTTTTTAAGTAACTTGATGCAAGTAAGAGTAGATGTCATACTTTACTTGAGTTTTTCTTCTTGCAATTGATACCATGAATGTTTAATTGTAGATGCCATGCAATTAGGAGTTATGTGATGTTTTTAAAAATTTCCATGGAATTTAATGGGCTTTTACGAATTCAATTCATCTAGATGCCATAGAGGATTAATTTGTAGGAATACTTTTAGAGTAACCAGATGCCATGGCCATTAAGTATATTTGGGAAAATTGATCATCAATAAGAGGGATTAATTCGAATTAACATGCCAAAGGAATTAAGTATGATTGGTTACGATGAATTCGGATGCTCTAGTGTTTCGCCTATTTGATTTCCAACTTTACTTTACTGTGAACTTCTATTAATATTTTTCTATAATTTTTTGTTCTTAGTTAGTAATTCATAAATCAATTCTCATTCATTAAAGTTTTCAATTTAAGGCTTAGTTTTAGTTTAATTGGTAAGAATTTTAGGATTAATTCAGTCTCTGTAGGAATGATATATGTGACGCTAACTATACTATCTTTTGATTCGTACACTTGCGAGCAATTAGAATTTGGAGATAAATTGTTAATCATATCTTTCGCAACAATAAGAATTTTTATTTATTTATTTTAACTACAACAAAATTGGATAAGAGAAGAGAAAGTTCGAGCGGTCTACCCATCTCACAATTCAAGACCGAAGGATGATCCCTTCTCCAACAAGTACAATCCGAGGTGGAGTCGGCATCTAAACTTCTTATGGTTCAATAATCATTGCGTAAATGCTCCACTAACAACCTAAGATTACACAAGCAGCAACAACAACAACAACCAAGTGTACCAATCCCAAGGGTACCCTCAACAAAGGCCACAATCAAGTAACCAACCGTGGCACATTCAAAGAAACCTACCATGGCAACCATAAGACCAAAACCAAAACGACAACTACCAACCATCTAGAGGCCAATACCAATTCAATCCTCAAGGAATAAAGGTATATAGCACTTTTAAAATTTTGATTTGTACAACTATCACACTTTAATAACTCTTGTTTAGATAGCACCAAAAAATGGAATTTGGACAAAAATACCCCCAACCTCTTTTCTTTTATCTTATGTGTTCTTCACCTTCTTTCTTCTTTTTTTTCCCAAAACCTCCATTGATGGAGCTTCAATGGAGGTGTCACCGCCGACCGGCGAGTTGATCGACAAAACCATCGGCAACCCGTCTATCATTCGCCACCGGTTGTAATGGAAGTATCCATTTTTAGTTTCAAGTTGTATGGAGAGAGAAATGAAGCCAAACACAAACCGTTGCGAATCTTCATCGTCCAATCTATGACGATCCGTCACGAATCTGACGAAACCGATGGTGCCAACAAACTCGGCATCGTTTGATCTTCTAGATCCAACTATCTTCGGAGTCAACCGGTGCCATCGTCGAATCGTCACTGTCACCATTGATGGAGGTCGAATAGAATAAGTCCCGAACAAACTTGAATTTAGTCTCAAAACCCATTAATAAGTCTCAAAAACTCATGAATAAGTCTCGAATATGTAAATAAGTCTCGAATTTAACCTAATAAGTCTCGAAACTGTAAATAAGTCTCGAATTTTTGAGAAAAAAAAATACGAAGGAAAAGAGTAAGTGGGGGTATTTTAGTTTCACCACCTATTTTGGTGCTATTAAAACAAGAATTATTAAAGTTGTGCTATTTGCACAAGCCCTCCCCAAAAGTGCTATTTAATTTTTGAACCCTTCAATCCTTTCAATCCAAACCATGAGATTCAACTCATTAGAGGAAATGATGAAGAAGATAGAACTACAAATGGGCCAACTTGCAAAAGCACAACAACGAAAAGAACTGGGAAAGCTACGTAGTCACATAGAGCAAGCAAAGGCCATGACGGTCCTCTAGAGTGGTAAAACTTTAGATAGACCTATTTCACTTGAACCTTCTAATGATTTTATCAATGTTTCAGGAAATAGAGATGAAGAAAAGGAAGAGGCCGAAAAGGAGGCTGAAGTGAGCAGTGGACTGAAGCCTAAAAAAAAGGACACTTCGAAGATCTACACGTCTCCGAATCCATACGTGTTGCTTATTCCTTTTCCGGCTTGACTTCAAAAGACAAAGCTCAATCAAGCCTTCAAGGAGATATACGATATCTTATCAAAGGTCAACGTGAGCCTAGCCCTCCTTGAAGTCATTGAGAAGATGTCGGTTTATGCCAAGTTCTTCAAGGAGCTCAATTCGAAGGTTCAAAAGAAGGAAATGATCATGATACCCAAGGAAATGAGTGAGGCTCTAGATGACACATTGCACCTAAACTTAAGGATCCCGAAAGTTTCATCATCACCATCTCGGTGAGTGAGACGAGGAAAGAAAGGGAGATGTTGGATTTGGGAGCTTCAATCAACCTCATGATGTATTCACTCCACAAAGACTTGGGACTAGAAAGGTTGAAGACTACATCGATGGAGCTTTTGCTAGCTGATTGCTCAATACGGCATCCAAGAAGACGTTCTTGTGCATGTAGGGAAGCTCATCATCCCTACTGATTTGGCAGTGCTTGAGATGGAGAGCAATGCATCGAAGGAACGGGAAATGCCAATTTTGCTAAGGGTCCATTTATTTCCACCGCTAAATCAATAATTGATGTTCACAATGGGTACGGATATTAGTCTCATTTTAAAGATTTTGAAACCTTTCTAATAGTATAATTTTTATGATGATAAAAATTATAAATTAAAAGTTATTATATACTAATTGAATTTAATTAAAATGATAAAAAGTATATAGATTTCAAATGAGTACAGATATTGACACCCATAAATATGATAACCACACTCATATTTATAAGTACACATATGTCTAAAATTTAAAATTAAACATTACCATAAACACTCATCTTAATATCAATAGTACCCTTATTTAAATGAATGTTTTCATTTTAATACAATTTATTTATAAACCCTCATAAGTTATTAACACACCCAATACAAAAAAAAAAAGGGGTCTAATAATTTAAAGTATGTAACATTGAAGTCTTAGTGGCTTTAGCCAACATACCTGCAATAGACTGGATGGATATTATATGCAGGATAATTCAAGAAAGTAAGGTTTGAAATAATTATGTGTTCTGATGATACAAGTTCCACTAGATGAGGACGACTGTAATTTAAGGATTTAGAGTTGAACCAATTCCACCAAACCGATCCCTAGCCATCAATGGTTCCATTATCACCTAGTGCAATGTCAAGTTGTTCACGTGAGACATGTAAAAAATTTTAACAACGATTATGATAGGGTAAATAATGATTGGAAAATAACGATTACTCTTCCAACAAAAAATAGTAGAGTAACAAGCAACTGTGATCAAAGTTGTACCCAATACAAACGTTCTTCTATGACAATAATTTTTTTTTTTTTTTAAAGAGCAAGATTTTATTAACAACCAAAACAGAGAACAAAGGAATAACAAACTAACAAGCCACAACAAACCCAAACAAACTAACACCCACTAAAACAATAATTTGAAACCTTACTTTGATTCTTTAGATTCTAGAGAGAATACCCAAAATTCAGTTTTCAAGTAAAAAATAATTTAAGTTTGTTTTCTCTTATACAAAAACTAAAATTTTGATATAATGTATAAGCATAAATATACCTCGTAATTTGTAAATTCACTACTGTAGTCCATAGTAAATTTGACTCCAACATTGTTCATGCTCTATTGAGAATCCACAAAAATTCGATAATTGTTCCAACAATAGGATATGTACTGCTATCTTTAAAAAAAATTAAAAAATTACTTCTCACTTTTTTTCATTAATAGAGTTCATAACAAAAATAAATAAATAAATAAATACGGACCTCTATGATCAGAGTCCTCTGAAAATTCTTGTTCCATTACTTTGTTGTATGATAATGAGAGATTTTGGCTCCGTTGGGCTTCTGTTCTTCTTGTTCTTTAAAATAAAAATAGAATTAAAGTTGAATTATAGTTTTATTATTATTATTTTTATTATTATTATTATTATTTATTAAATAAAGTGATATGGTTGAATATATGGGTGTAAATAGTATTTTGTTTATTTTTAATTAAACTAATTTGGCCTTATTGGTAAATTCCTATTAGGATATTTTTGTAATTAAATTTTTTTAATAAAATACGAGTGTGCTTATCATATTTATGGGTGTCAATATCGGCTCATATTTTAAACACTAATGGTGATGTGATATAAAAAATAATATAATAATAATTGAAGAGAAAGAAGTTACTCTTCAATATTGAAGAGAGAGAAACAAAATTTTAATTGAAGAATCTCATTCAAAAAGTCTATTGGAGCTAAATATGTTGATGTGACTCTTTTGATTTTAACAAATATCTTATTTGAAGTATTTGAAGAGTTTTTTAAAGATACACTCTCTAAAAAAATAGGTTTACAAGTAATTTCTTCTGGCGACAATATCTACACCCTTTATTTAAACAACTTAACATTTCTTGTGTTCCGCTTTTTATTTACTTTGCTGTACAATTTTTAGTCTTGACGGGTCATATAACCGTAACAAATATTATTGACTGAGATGACTTATATTACTTAATTTAATCAACTTTTAAAATCATCCATCAATGTAAATAGTGCTAGAATATACAGATTCAAAATGGTTTTCTCCAACAAACTAAAAAAAAAAAAAAAAAACTTGAAACTGTAAAAAAGATCATGTAATGTTTCCAAAGTCTTATGATAATATACAGGTAGTTTCTCTAGCTTCTCCTTAGAATAAACAAAATATATCGATCACTAATTTCAAATTGTGGACAGCATGTTAACTAAGTCTATAGTAAAATGTTCTTTCCAATGTCTGAATCAATATAACAAAATTTAGAGAAACGATGCTCAAATTATCACCTAGGAGTTGTTAATGAGTGCACGATGTAAAATACCAAAGGAAGAGAGCTTTGTTTCTTTACAATTAGATTACAGGTCTTCCATGGAGATAATGGTGTATAGCTGTTTGGCTGTCGATGTTACTTCAGCGAGGCTTTGTAAAGGAACCTTGATGTCATCTGCGATTGCCATCAAGATGACCTTGCATTCTGCAACAGAGAATAGGAAATTTCGTAAATTCAATGCTCAAACTTGAAAAATTCTGCAGTTATATTCAATAATTGTACGTTGATATGTCACAATTTTTTAAAAGAAATAAATGTGTGTTCTCAAATAGAAGGCTTAAGGATTAATATGTGATAATCAAGTGATCTTTAGACTAATCAATATAAGATGCTGCTTTAAATTGAAAAACAATTTTCCATACCAAATCTAAATTGAAAGACATTGAAATTCAAATTGCTGACCTGGGATTTTGCTGAAATTTAGCAAAGACATTGAAGCAAGAATCTTATGCAGAAGCTGTTCTCTGTTTTTAAGGCTTTCTTTCAGCACAGAGATGAGGGCTGAGAAGGCACGGAGCTGTAATTCCGCATCAGGTATTGAAGAAAGTGCATGGCTCAACCATGCTACGGTGGTTAGGCAAACCCTAACCAATTCCCGATCTCCAGACACTAAAATCTTTGAAATAGTTTTTAAAAATGACCTTTTACCGTTACCAAGCAGTGAAGCTGATACCTTACTCAACCACTCTTCACAGGCATGTTCTTCCTCATCCTATATATATTATAACCACGCTTCAGTAAATATTTTCATTGATTCAAACAAAATAAAGAACTTCATTACTCCACTCTCTATGATTCATAATGTTAATCAAAACTATTAAATAAGTTAATACATCAGTGTTCATTGCATGTAACTCGTGGAAATTTTTCAGAGAAGTGAACTAAAAAGCATCAACATTTCAGCATGACTATATTTGGTGATCAAGATTTATGGAAGTTGTATATATTGTAAAATTAAAGAACTTTTTAACTACTAAAAATATTAGAGAACAACTGTGATCAATACAACAATTTACAACACAAACACAGGTGAATGGTGCACAGAAATTGAACATACCATTGTAACAAAATCGTCAACCAGAAGATTATTTTCTTTATTTTTGGGAGAATTCACTTCACAACCATCGTCAAATCCTGCTTGGCTTAGGATCCAACTCTCGGTCATCAACTCTCCAGTGAGAGAAAAACGGCCTCCCAAGATAATAAGTGCTCTGCAACATTGTTCTCGAACCTTCTCATCAGTTAAGCTTTCATCCAGGGCCATTGTAATGGCATCAACAGCTGCCTCTCTATATATGCTGAATTTTTTAGGCTCAACCTGCAACAACATATGATAAGTTGTCTCAGCAAAATCATGGTTTAGGTTATCAAGTGGCACTCTAGAGGCAACAAAATGACAAATGAATATGACACGACCATAATAAGAACTGGAGAAACCAGAATATGAACACATGTAAACCATTAAATCCTTATTTAAGGAGAATACCACAAAATCTAAGTGTAACAGAAGTACAGAAAGCAAGGGTCTTTTCACGGGTTGAGAACTCTGAAGATACAAAAGCAGTACATGCATCGCATTCAATATCTCTTCATTTGGCAAGCCACTTAAAAGTAATGGAACTTCTCTCCGCCTGTAATGGCCAAGTAAATAACATGCAATCAATGTGTGAGAAGACTGGTATAAATCAGCACCAGAATTACGTAATCTAGAAGATACATTTGTGTTTAAATTATTTGAATTATTATCTTATGCTTTCCATGTATATAACTAACACAGTGTTGGCATGTATATATAAGATTAAAAAGAGCAAACCTGGCGAAGCAAATCAACTCAGTCAGCAACGACACCGCAATTATTCTTGACTTAACTTGCTTGCTATGAAGTAGCTCAAGGAGAGACCGTTTATTAATATTTTTTGCTATCTGGTTTCTGCAACCTGCATCTGCTTCAATACAACTAGACAAGAGAGCTGCTGCACGTGTCTTCTCGTCTAACTTTCCAAAATCAAACCTTCGAATAAAAAATTGCAACCCTCCAATAGAGATAAGATGTTTTGCATTTGTAATTCTGTCCTGACTACTGAAAGTACTAAAAAGCTGCTCTAATATATATATAGCTAATTCATCCTGGTTTGTTGACCCATCCCCCTCTGAATTCTCAACAACATGAGAGGCAAAAGCCAATAAATGTCTGAAATTTTCAGATTTCCAACCATCAATAAGTCGCTTCAAAATAAAGTTGGTAAGTGGCACGGTCAGACATTCCAAAGTTTTTCCAGTTACAGGACATGTTGCGTTTCCCTTGTCCATCCATTCCTTGATGGCCTCTCGCTCAAAAGTTTGACCGGTTTCCAGGGTCACCGGATCTTCAAACAGTTGTCCAATCAGGGGACATATGAAGTCCTGAGGAATGCTTGCGAAGAAGGATCCTTCATCTATGTATTCATAACTTGCTTGTAACTCTGCACTGGGGAAGTGTAGATATGAGCAACCAATATAATCTTAAATATGAAAGATGAATACACACCTAACATGCTCTCTCTTTCTCACCTTCAAAAGAGGGCTTCACTTTCATCGGCTGCACTTGAAAAAGAAAGAAGTTATTTAAAAGAATATTAGAGGACTAACAACATAAAATACCATTGATGATAAAAATTAGTCAAGAATTCAATACATTTGCCAAAGAATCTTGAAATGGTGTCTCACTAGTACTTGGAAGACTAGAAATGGTAAGATCACTAGCACACTCAGTTTGTTGCCCTTCGAAAATAGATTTAGCTAGTCTCTTGAGAGTATGCTCATTTATTTTTCTGCATGGAGGTGACAAGAGTTTAAGAGCTTCTCCTGTATTATTTTTACTGATAACACCGATCTCTCCTTCTTGCGTAATACTGGCTGCAGGAGACGTCCCCTCTCCCTCAGCTGTCAATAAGAGTACATCCTCCTGTAGAAATGTTTAAATTAAGGTCTATGACTCTATTTGATCAGTAAATGATACCGAAAAAATTTTAACGAACAAATAATCAATTCACCATGTCTGATCTCTGCACAGAACAGTTTGCCTACCTCCAGTGTAATTCTTACCCTTGATTATTGAAAGGAACACATATCCACAGACCTAACTGAGCTCATTCCCCATTTATATCAATTAAATGAAATAAATATTAAGAGAATTTCATGATCTATGTGAACATGACAAAATAGTTGGTGAAAGAAACAACATTATCAGTTATTATTGAAGAAGTATGCCTAAAAGATGAACTACAGCAGACAAAACTATACAGGGTTTTCTGCCTGTATCCGATAAAAGCGCCATAATTTAGCTTTATGCTTGCTACTCGCATCTCCAATAATATATTTCGGTCTTACTATGAGTTACGCCTAAGCATCAAAACAACGTTAGTGACATCTACCATAACAGCTCCTAAACTAAGCTTTACTTGCCAAACAGATAACACTCCTAACTTTGGATTGGAGTTTGAAGTAAGTGTATCCATTGATATTAGATCAAGCAGAAAATACAATAAATGAAATAAAATAAAAGCATATAAAATTTGGGGCAAAAAATTCAGTAAAACTACTTACAGTATGGCATACATCGTCTTGGGCACTCTTAGCAGAACCTTCTTCAATATCTTGACTTGTACATTTAACAATTTCAGAAATGTATGTTAATGCATGTTTAACTTCAACCACAGAACCATCAGAGCTTCTTGTATAATTCTCGTAGTTTTCTGTTTCCCTGTCATCTTCAGCATCATCAGCTCTGGGTTTACTTAGTCGTCCAAACACAGCATCATATAGCTTTTTACTTACCATTGGCTTTGGTGAGAAGGGACTAGCAGGACTAGCTAGCTCCGAGGAATGACCATGTGAACCTTTTTTCTGAAGTATACGAACGGATACTGGTGGAATTTGGATAGAAGGGATTGAAGGAGCTTCAACCCCCTCCGTGAGCCAATCTTTGTAGTAAACAGCAAACTGATAAGTTCCAGAATCCACGATTTCATTATACACTTTCTCGATAAGCTTCAGTTTCCTTAGCCTGTTTGGTTCATCTGTTAAAGAATCAGCTTCCTGATTATACCACACCTTCAAATGTGAAAGATGTGGAGAAAACAGATAGTCCCAAAGTTCAGATAACAAAGTTGTTCGGGCCAAGAACGGTGAATCACAAAACACTTGTAAAAGATGCTTAGCCGAGATCCTGTCTTTCTTTTGTAGCTTATAAATCACACCTAGGTAGAGATGAGCACAGGCTGAAAGCTTGGAATTTGGAACCCCAGATGTAAAACCATCCTTCAAATCATTTGAATTCAACCCTGTAATCACACTAAGCTGCAGCGAAGCTTTTTTCAGTTCTTTTAAACTCGCAGACTCCTCAGCAGCTCTTTCTACAGTTTCAATTGCTTGTTCAAGGTTGGCTATGACCTTACTTTCATTGTTGTTTTCTTCTCCAAGTTCACCGTTACTAAGGGAAGAGAAACAAGTATGGTGAAGGGTGGTGCGGAAATCCTCATCTTTGAGAAAACGTTTGATATAACCAGTCAGGATTGAGACCATGGCTTGTACAGCAACTTCATCAAGAGCAAGCTCAGAAACCGGAGGAGTATCTTCAGTCCATTTCCTATTCCGTGAACCTCTATAAGATCTATCATAATTGGTATCAGTCCGTTTCATGCTTTTCCTACTGTTATCACTTCGAAGCAGATGTTCGTTAAAACTATTGCTTTGCCTCTGACCTGCCTTTATATCCTCCACAGACCTCCCTTTGTATCTCTCTTTTACTACAATTGCTTTGGAATATGTTTCCTTCATCACCGAGAAATTCAATTCATCTGAATATATATTCTCTATTCTCTCACTTTCTCCTACACCAACCTCAACTATCGCATTAGAGCCTCTTCCTGCAAGTCTTCCCCTATGTTCTTTCATTGATCCTCCATCAACCATCTCTCTTCTAATAAGATTGTCCCTTGGTCTTCTACCATCAATACTACCAATTCTTGGCAATTCACCTCTCAAATCATATTCAGAAACATTAGACCTTGCCCTCTCGGTCCTGCTTTTGTTACTTGAAAACGAAGCTCTTCTGCTTTGGTCGTTAAAATGGGAAAGAGGCATAGACAAGATTTCTTCTTTGAAAGAAGATCTCAAGCTTGTCCGTGAACTTCTTCCCTTAAATCCTTCCTCTGCAAGAAGCTCCTCCAAAGATGAAGCCATTTGTGCCAATGCTAGAATATTCCTCTACAATGATGTGTATATATATATATATATATATATATATCCAGAATTGAAATCAATGCTCCTCTCTCGCTTTCTACAATAAAAGTTGGAGGAGAAAAGGGATTGAATTCCTAATTAATGTAGTGGAAAAGTAAACGCTTCAATCAGACCCCAAAACATAATTCCATCCAGTACTCAAATTCACTTAAGAAATGCCATATTCTCTTAATAAAAGACACATTTAAGCAATCCAATAAAAAGGTTTCACTTAAACTACCATAATTACAAAGTAGAAATAATATATTGATTGAAAAGTTAATTCTTAGTGCCTGGTCTCTCTAATTAACAACCACTCACAGACTCAGTGAATAGATTCTGCAAAAAATCTCTAAAACAAAATAGGGAATGAGAGAAAGCCATCTATATCACCTCTATCAACTTCATCCATTGATCAAACACATGGTTGGCCAAAAACCTGACCCTATAGTTTATAACTTAAATTGAAGAAATTGAACTAAATAACTAAATCAGAAAAAATATTTCCTTCTCAATTCAAGCATACTTCCACCATTTCAAAACAACATGAAACCAATGAGTACAAACATAAAAACTAGTTGTGATTTGTAAACTGAACTTCTATAATCATCAAGAACAGAAAATATATATATATATATATATATATATATATATGCATACAAGAACATAACATAACAAAAACACCTAAAGCTCTCACCTTGAAGCTCTTTTTCAGGACCCAACTTCACAAACTTTTCACATGAAAAACTCTCCCCCACTTTGATTTTGTCGTCACACAACCAAGTCAGGACTTGTTTGCACATAACTAATCATATGGGTCCTTTTATTTATTTAATTATTTGTTCGTTTTTGAGTTTGGACTATGATTATTGAGACAAGAATAGAATGAAGGAATATTACAGGGGAATCTTTGAGATGATGATTGAAGAGGACAATCCATTTGAGGGAGGTTTGAGATTCTAAAAAGTGAAGGACTGCAAAAGCCAAAAAAAAAAAAAAAACAATAAACAAACAGATAGAAAAATAATTGATGTGGAGCGACAAAAATGGAGAGAGTAACAATAGGCAACAAGGCATGAACTGGAGGGAAATAATGACAATTGAAAAATGACAAAAACAGTGTTGTTGTTGTTCAAGTGTAAGTGGAGACTTCAGTTGAGTTTCATATGACTTTGTCATCGTGGGGTTTTTCTTTAAAATATAATATAGGCAAATTACACAAAATTACCTGAATATTATGTATAATTATATAGAAACTGTAGTCTGACATTAGTCAACGGATTAAAGGATGGTCGGTGTCATTCCGGTTTTTGTTTAATTATACATATAACTAAGGTAGGTTATTGTAGTTTGCCTTTAAAATATTTATTTCTTTTAAAATTAATTGCAATAATAATCCTTACGTTTTGCAATATAGTAATGCTACACATCCCACCTAAAATCTCATATTTTTCATCCCATTACATGTGGCATATGAGATGTCAAATGGTGATTGGATACATGGGTAGGTGAGATAAATCATCATTAATGTGTATCCACTCACAATTTGACACCTCACATACCACATGTAATGGAATTAAAAACTTGGGATTTTAGGTAGGATATTTAGCATTATTGTTTGCAATAACACAACAGTAATGTAAATTTGCTTTTATTACAGTAACATGCATTTGACTAGTTTGACCACAGTTAGATCGAAAAGAACCAATTATGAATTACCCTTCCTTCAATATTATTTTTAATTATTTTAATATTATTTAATAAATAAAATATTAAAAACTAAAAAATCATAAATAAAAATCTGAAAAAACGATAAGAGATGTGGTTTTCTTCAATCTTTCTCAAAACTGAAACAGACCTCAACAATATTTAGCGTGCACTACTACAAAAATGTTAAAATATATGCATCGGTGCATAACATCGGTTTTTAGGTAACCGATTTTAAAAAAACTTTTAGACATTGGTTCATACAAAATTGATGTCTTAAATATTGCAGTTTGAAAAGGCAACGGTTTTTGGGTAAACCGATATTTAAAAAAAAAAAAAAAAAAAAAAAACTTTTAGACATCGATTCATACAAAAATGATGTCTTAAAAATATTACGGTTTGAAAAGACAACGGTTTTTAGACAAATCGATATGGATTTATTTTACAATAAGATATCGGTTTCCTTTAAAACTGATCTTTTAAATAAGTTAAAGATTACGACATTAGTTAAAGATAAACTGTCATGTTTAAGTTTATATTTTTTAAATAACCAGTATCTTTATATTGTTAAATATCATTAATTTTAAAATAATAAATTTAATTACCGGTAGTTATATTATTAAAATTATTATTTTTTAGATAAGTAAAATTTTAAATTTAATAAATTTACTTTTAAATCATTTATTTTAAAAATTTTCAAAAAAAATTATTTATTTATTTTGCACCATCTTGTTTCATACTAAGAGACACATTAATAATTCAATTACCATATAAATTAACATTTGCTCATTAAATTGCAAGATGTATGTAGAGAAATATCTCCCATGTAGTAAGAGTTGTATTCCAAATCATGCTTATTACAATTGATGTCAATGGTCTCTTATAGAGTATAGACCCATAACTTGACTATTTATGTTTTAAAATATTGTACAATTGTTAGCAAATCAAATCTTGTAGTCAAGTGGTAAAAGCTTACCACTTTCTCTTGCATGTAAAATAACCTATGTAAATCCTAAATTCAAATATTTCTTTCTCTGTTTTAAGCATGTAGTGGAATGGTGATAAGTGTTGATGCCTTTAGCTTTGTTAACGATTTTCTTTTAACAACAAAACATACAAAACATACAAAACCAAGTCATCGCTGGCTTTTATTTGTTTGCTTCTTCACTAAGGAAGAAGCAAATACTTTCACTTATTAATTCAAGGGCCTTTCTCTTAACTTTCTTCTTCTCTCTATACTTATATTTTCTCTTCTTCTTTTTTCCTTTCAAGTTCTGGTATTGGAGATCCAGGTTGCTTTAACTCTGTATGCCACCCTATATATATGCTACTTTGACTTTAGGTCAGTTTGAAGAGAGTTTAGATCATATTTTGACTTAGCATTTTTCTAAAGAGAAAAAATCACTAAAGAACTCTCTTCTGTTTACTCAAACACATATCCAAGTGTATCAAATCATCATCTAGCATCATCCATGATCATCTAGGTGACATTCATGCTTGATTTTTATTCAACACTTTTAGCTTGGTAAGTTGGTCACTAATATCACATATATTTTGTGTCTTTCTTAACAAGTAATCTCATTTATTACTTTTATGCTTATAGAACATATTCTATTGACAAGATTGAGATAATTATGTTGATTGTTTGAGAGTTGTATTTTGATAGCTATTATTAGAATTGTTTAATCTTTGATAACTATGCTTTATGACATGTTATATAGCAAAGATTGATATCTAGGATTGTGATTATTGTCATCTTTCATCCTAGATAGGTATTTAGTGTAACCTAGCATTACTTGCTCTTTGAATATCATATTATTCATATTAGGTTGTTTATTCTCTTCATTGAGAAGTGAGTCTTGTGACTACTGGTGAGTGGTGCAAGCTAATTGGACTAGGTCCACTTTTATAAGCATGCTGGTAGCAGTGGCGGGTTATAGACCGTAAGAGATTGAGGTCAACCTTCATTTTTTGTTATTAAACTTGTCTTCAATTTCTTTTCGCATTTAGTACTCAAGATTTGGTTATTGAAAGCTTTATTGATTATAGATTATGTTATTAACATGCCTTATGTGATATGTGATGTGTGTGTGTTGTTAGAGGGTTTGATGACTGAGTGTTTTGTATTCTGATTTTGGATGGAAATTTTCTAGGGAAAGTGGTGGTGGGGTTGTTTGGTTTCTGAGATTATTGCGCTAAAAGGAAAATGTCCTCCTCAAGAGGAGGAAGTGGGGTTGATCAACCCTCGCCGCAACCCCCTCCGACAAGGCGGATCACATGGACCTAAACGGTGGGGAATCTCAGGGAGCCTTTGTTCGGTAGTATGGTCGTGCCTTCATCACTTGCTGAGCTTGCACGGATTCTTCGGGTGGCTAATGAAGTTGAATCCATCAACCCAAGAGTAGCTTACCTCTGTAAGTTCATCCATCCTTTGTATGCATATATATGTAAAATTGGAATATGTTGCTTTGTTTCTTAGGAGGATATATTCAATTAGGATTCTTGATGACATTTAAAGATATTTTTTAAATGACGGATTTTTATGGATTTCTACATACTTTTATAAATCCATATAGACTTTCATTGATTTAATTAGATATCTATCTCAGACTTTTATGGATTTGTTTAGACATCTATCTTAGACTCTTATAAATTTGTTATCTCAGACTTCTATTATAAATGAGAATTATCCAAGTACATGGCCCAATCAGTCAGTCAAAGAGAAGCTCCATTTCAAAGCTCCATTTTCTCAAAGATCTCAACTTTCATGATAAATCCAAAAACATAATATATAAATATACAAAACTTCACGTATAAATAAACATTGCAATTGGAATCGGAATAAAATTCACTTTTCCTCTAACGATTTTATCATCTTTTGGACAAAAATTAAATAAATAATTGCAGTTGGAATTCAAGTATGTCAAAAGAAGACCCAACCTCAATGAACGGTCAAATATCAGGCGCAAAAGCACAGAAAAGAAGCTTTGCTTTTTGTTATTATTATTGATTATTTGTTCTTCTTCTTCTCTCATTCGAAGGCACTGTTGATATTCAATGTTCAATTCAAAGAAGCAAAAAAACAAACACTTGTATGAGTATGACATTAACGGAAAAAAGAAAAAAAAAAAACTAAATATATAATAAAACTAAAATCTTGCGTAATAGTGAAAGCAGGTGAAATGGAAGCTAAAAAAAAACAGAGCCAATCAATGAATCATCGTAGTACACGTGCTAATATGCATACAGTAGTCACCCACTCTCCTACTCCCTCCTTTTTTTGAAAAAAATAATAATAATACTGTTGTTCTGTAATCGTGCTCGTTTAGTCTTGGCGTCTTGCTCTTCCTTTTCATTTTTGTTGGGCGTTCACATTTCGCTATCGTTTAATGTAGCTTTTGCTCTTAGAGAAATGCGAACGCCCAACGATTCTGTTTTGAGGGAGAGAGCAAGTCAATCAAAATTTTGAGGGAGAAAGTCGGATATGTTATAGCATTTGATATTTATACCTTTCACCATTAAGTCCATTAAAATTCATCAAAATCAATGGCCTTAAAAAAAATTCTTTAAAATCTAGTCACAATTGAATATACCTTGATTTTTACAGATATTTTTAAAGTCTCAGTTTAATACACCCGGATTGGATGAATTCTTTAAAAGTCCATAGAAATCTGAATTGAATGCCATTGGATTAATATAGACTCTTTTAAAGTTTTTAAATGTCCAAATCGAATACATCAGGATTTATATAGTCTTTAAATGTCCTTCCAAATCCTAATTTAATACACCCCCTTACATATATTTTGTAATTTCTGTCACAATTAATTTGAATTTAAATATATATTCATTTTAATCTAACACGTAAAAGGTTGGGATTTGTCTTGACTTGACAAAATTAATTGATACATGAGAGGTCCAAAAATATTCTATATCATAATCAGAGATATATACTCCCATAAACACCGATGAGAAATATTTATATTGGATATATGTACTCCTAAATTAAAACAGTGATACAGTATAACCGTCCTCATTAATGAAGGGATATCTATGGCATTTTAGAGGAAACGAAAGGGAAAATTGTTAAAAATAACCTTATCAAATTATTCATTTTTTGTTTTTAGCCTCATCCATTGTTTTTCATGTTTGTGACCATTCATTATAATTTCATTTCATTCTATAACCATTAAATTACAATACTACCATTTTGACTTCTTACTATCACTTATCTCTCAAACCTATTCTTAGTTCTCAACAATTCTTTTTTAAGTACACTATTTTTTTTTTCTTCATGAAATTAATGTTGGTTTAAAGGAAAATCGCAAAACAAAGAAGATTTGGGAAAAAGTTTTTGGTAATTTTAAGTTTGTACTTCAATATCTATTGAAAAGTTTAAGATTTGTAAATATATTCTATTTCAATGACATTATTGTGTTTGTTAGATGATATTTTTTATGGTTATTTGTTATTTTTGAATAAATGTTGAAGCTTATTTTCTGTAAAAAAAAATAACCACTTCGACGTTGGGTATGAAATATAGGGTTGTTTTTCACTCTTTTGACTGTATTACCCGTGAAATAATAGTATATTTCACGTTATTATTTCACGTTTAACATGAAATACAGCCCGATTTTGTGAAATATGGGTAGTTTAGATTTCGTACCATCAATATAATTAAAAACATAATAATAATAATAATAATAATAATAATAATAATAATAAAATAAAACAATACATGTTATAATATTTGTTGCGGTTACTTTTGCAACTCCGTCTTTTAGAAATTGTTTTTTATTATTTAATTCTTTGTATATCTGATGCTATTTGTGTATGCATAGTCCTGACTAGATATCTTTCCTCATTTTAGGGTCAATTGTATAAATAGCCTATAATTAAGGATCTTTCTAATTTTATCAAATTTCAATAATTTTATTGTTTCTATCAAATGATCCCCTTTTCGGATAAATATACCCTAAATATATATATATATATATATATATATATATTAAAGCTGTTTTTTAAAAGAAAAAAAAAATAGAGATCACAAACCTTGTATACTTTTTTAATATATTTTCTATATATATATTAAAGCTGTTTTTTAAAAGAAAAAAAAAATAGAGATCACAAACCTTGTATACTTTTTAATATATTTTCCATCGGAGGTCAACGCACCTCCATTAATGGAGGTCTATAACCTCCAAAAATATATATATATTCTGTTATTGACCTCCATGGAGGCCTGTTCATGAAGGTCAGTTTTTTTTTTTTTTTTTGTTTTTTTTTTTGTTTTTTTTTTTTTTAATAAAAAAAATAAATGTAAGATAAGGTGGAGAGTAATTTTATCAATGGTTTAGGAAAAATGTTGATAAAAACAATGATTCATAATAAAAATAGAAAACTCATTTTTAGCACCATTTTGTTTTTGAAGTATTTTTAGCACTATTTTTAAAGGGCTAAAAATGGTTGTTTCCTCATATCATCTTATATTGTGATATTTGTAAACTTTAAGATGATGAAAATTAAAGGGCACACACATTTTCGATTTATCACTTATTGCTCTATTAATCTTTTAAAATAATTACAGTATACTTCCTTTACCATTTGAATTCTAATAAGGAGACTCATATTTCGTAGTTGTGAATTAACGTAGGTCGTTTCTATGCCTTCGAGGAAGCTTATAGATTGGATCCCAATCCTACTAGGCGAGGTGTTCACCAATTTAGAACTGCCCTTCTTCAACGTCTTGATAGTGTAATTAGACTGCCTAAATAATGTGGCATCTGACTTACGGCTGATAATTTCGTGTGTCCACCAATAGGAAATGTGATTTTTGTTTTTGTGTTTTGCAGGATAATGATCCAACATTATTAAGTAGGAGGAGTCGGAGTGATGCACGTGAAATGCAGAGTTTCTATGAACATTGTTACAAAAAATATATCCAAGCCCTGAAAAATGCTGCTGCTGAATATGATCAGTGAGTTATAATATGGCTGATAAATTGTTTGTTGTTTGTGTACGTATTTGGTAATTAACCATTTCTCTTGTTTATATCATACTCTTAATGTTCTCTTTGGGATTTTAAAAGCTTGTACCAGTGAATGTCAGACGAAAACCGAGAGCACACAGGAAGATTTCAAGATGCTACCCAGAGAACTTGGAGCAAAATCTGAGAGCTCAGACTCTGGTGGAGGAGAATCTGACACTGAAGCTGAGAAGCTACAAAACGAAGAGCAGTTTTATTCCTTCTCACCACCCCCACCCTGTTCGCCTCCAATCCCTTACCCTGTGTTGTCAAGAGGAGGAGAAGGGTCTGTGTTTGATAGTGAGGTCGTGCCTTCATCGCTTATTGAGATTGCACCGATTCTCCGATTGGCTAATGAAGTTGAATCCAGCAACCCAAGAGTTGCTTACCTCTGTAAGTTCCATGCCATCTTAGTTATGCATTAATTTTGCCACAAGTATTTTGAATCTATATATATGTTCTTATTCACTACAAGTATTTTTGAATTTAAATGTTCGCACATCAACAACTTTATTGTAACTTAGGTATTCAAGTTATTACATTTTTAAGAAACAAAATTTGTAATGATATATATAGTTCTTTTTCTATTTTAATTATAATAATGAGGCTCGCATCGTGGTTCTAAAATCTAGGTCGTTTCTATGCCTACGAGAAAGCTCAAAGGCTAGATCCTACTGCTAGCGGACAAGGTGTTCACCAATTTAGAACTGCCCTCCTTCATAATCTTGAAAGGGTATATTATACCTTTTAAATCTATATGCTTAAATTTTATTATTATCTATAAGAATTATTATTATTATTATTATTCTTATTAATTTGTGTGTTTTGCAGGAGAATGAGCAAACATTAACAACAAGAAGGGGAAAAAGTGATGGACATGAAACGCGGAGTATCTATCAACAATATTACAAAAAATATATCCAAGACTTGCAAAATGCTGCTGATCAATCTGTTCATGAGTGAGTTATATTATATGACTTGATAAATTATTTAATTTAATTTGTGTGTGATAATCTTTCACGTGAACCGCTTGTTTGGTAACCATTTTCTCTTGTTAAGATCCATGGCACAGCTCGTCAAGGGATATCAAACTGCCAATGTTCTCTATGAGGTTTTAAAAGCTATGGAAGTCGATCATCATGAGGAGAAACAATATCAGAAGAAATCCGAGAGCTGACAGGAAGAATTATGCGAGAAGTTTCCAAAAGAAATTGAAGCAAAATCTGAGAGCTCGATGAGAGAATGTGAAGCAGAAGCTGGAAACCCTAGAAAAAAAGAAGAGCGGAGAACAAGTATGTTGTCAGCGTGGGATTATTTTTTCCCTCCTCCCATGGAAGATATCTTGTTGGAAGAATGTCGGATAAAAAAGAAGTCCAAAGAAGAGCTCAGAGCATTATGTGACACAAAAGCTGAGAACCAACCGCACCTCCTCGTGCAGGATTCTCACAACAGTAACACCACTTCTGTGATGAGGAAAATAGAAGAGCCCATACCATCATCGCTTGTGCAGGACTCTCTATGAGGTTTTAAAAGCTGTGGAAGTAATCCGAGAGCACGCCGGAAAAATAGAAGCTGAAGCAGAAGGTGGAGACCGGAGAACATACAAAAATAGAACAGCAGAAAATAAGTATGTCAGTTTATGAGTATTGAATATTGATAATATACTCATAATTACAGATTCTATCTTTTAGTTTTCCATTTGCTTGTTATTTTAACAAGCGGTGCTACTGCCATGCCTATCTTAACCTAATTATGTCCTATTTTTATAATTTTGATTTAATTATATAAAATTAAATAATTTTATTATATTTTTTTAACTTATTTCTAGAACTATCCTTCTACTTATTTTTTAAATTTAATATACATCATTTATTGTTTAAAAATAAAAATAAAAATATACATCACCTCTAATCTCCCTATATACAGTTTCTCACCTTTATTACAGGATTTTTTTTTTTTTTCTTATTTTATAGTGAAACCATCCTTCTTGGATAGGTTGGGAGTGTGGTATTGATCGTCTCTGATGGTTTTTTTTTTTTTTTTTTTTTTTTTTTTAAATTTTTTAATTTTTTTTTTACGATTGAGTTAGGCTTTTGGTGTGATTTTGTTTCATCAGAGATTAGGTTTTCTTGATACGATTTTATAGTTTTTGTTGTTGGTGGTGGTATATGTGGTGTCGTTTTCGTCCGGTTGTTTATAATTGATATCATTCTTAAACAATTTTTCTATATATTTGATATCTTTCTCAAACTCTTCCATAATATTTTGTATGTGTGTAATAAACAAATTTTAGGGTTTAAGAGTCAAGAAAAATAATTTCAAGAAAACAAATTACCGGTGAACATGGTTTTTTTTTTTTTTAAAATTTTTTTTTAAATGGAATATCAATTATTTTTACTTTTAAAATAAAAAATTCAGACATTTTTCCTACCCCAGAAATTTCAATAAAATATCCAAGAAACAAAATATATATACCAAACACAAGGCAAAGTATGATTTTAGATAAACTATGCAAGAAACCAGCAAAGTGTGATTTTTTTTCTTTAATATTTTCTAATTTATTGGTTAAGTTACATGGAGGGTCACATACAAGTTCATTATTCTTTTAAAACTGAACAGACCTGCTAATTCTAATATTAACTCTGAAGAACTCTCGTTTCCCAAACAAAAAATACTATTCACACACAAATTTCGTTCCAAAGTTTTAAAATTCATAGCTAATACAATCAAATGCAATGCAAATAAGAAATAACAATCAGCAGAAACTTATGGAAGTGAATGAGGAACTTGTGCCGCCGTGGAAGATGGTATTTGAAACGAATTATGGCGTGTTCTATATTATCTAGAGGGGGTGAATCGATTTTAACCGGCTATTATCAAATTTTCGCGATTAGTGAATTTTACGAAAATACCCCAATCTAGTCAATTTAATAAATCAAGCATAATAGTGCGGAATTAAAAGATGTTTGATTTTTACATGGAAACCTT
This sequence comes from Acer negundo, assembly GCA_035582765.1. NCBI lineage: Eukaryota > Viridiplantae > Streptophyta > Magnoliopsida > Sapindales > Sapindaceae > Acer > Acer negundo. Next base: position 14,424,619 of record CM069233.1, read on the forward strand.
CAGTAAAGAAAAACCACGGATTGTTATATGTGCCACACACGAACCTCGAATCTACTAATTGTAATGGTGTTTACATCCTATGTTGACTTCAACCATTCTCATCCTAGAACCCACCACTACTGCCTGCAGGCCTTTTAAAGTGAACCTAGTCTAATTTGCTTGTGGCCTAAGCAACCTTAGCCACAAAACTTACTTCTTAATGAAGAGATTATAAACATTTATGTGAATATACATGATATCCAAATATGCAAATAGAGCTAGAGTACACTAAATGCTTATCTAGGATTATAAGATGATAGTTAAATCAAGCCTAGATATCAAATGCTATATGACATGACATAAAACTTACCTAACTTAGATTAAACAATCCTAGGTATAGCTATCACAATACATTACTCAATCAAGACAACACAAATAATCTCTATCTTGTATCTATAATATATTCTAAGAGCATACAAGTAATATAAGAGAAGACTTGATAAGAAAAACACTAAGATTAGATGAAATTAGTGAAAATCTTACCAAGCAAGATGTGTTGTAGAAAACCCATGTATGAATGCATCATATATGGTCATAGATAATGCAAAATGAATCTTTAATGCTCAAGGGTAATACTTTGAGTGATAAAGGAGAGTTCTTTATGAATTTTTCTCACTTGAAAAATATCCTAAGCGAAAATTTTGATTTTGGACTCTTAAGAACGACCTAATAACATAGAGACATATATATAAGGTGTCAAAATGAAGCTACGTTGTTTTGAAAAATTTTCCCCTGAAACGTACGATCGGCAGTCAGGACCACCGATTTGAACCACCAAATTAAACCTAAGAACGCTGGTTTCAAACGGCGCTTTCATAACCTCCGATTTGGACCCAAGATAAAAAATCAATCAGGTCACAACAGCAGTTTCAATCAGCAGTCTTGCCGCCGATCACAAACCATCGTTTCACCAAAAATGGTGAAACCAAAGGGAGAAGACACAAGCTTCTCCAACGACGATCATCGCGCTAAACCATGCACACTAACGTGCATGTGCGGACGTTTCCAAACATACTTCGGAAAACGAATTACACCACACTTAAAACTAACAAACATGAATTGCAAGTGTGGGAAGTGAATGTATCCTAATGCCTAACATGTTATGACATTGTCATTGAATAAGATGCACTCAATTAAAACATGCATGAATAGAATTCATGACTTTGCATCCTAATGCCTAAACATGTCATGACATTTCAATGAATAAGATGCAATCATTTAAACATACATGAAGAGACTTCATGGCATTGTATCCTAATGCCTAAACATGTCATGGCATTTCAATGAACAAAATGCAATCAATTAAAACAAGCATGAAGAGATATTCAAGAACATGAATGCACACATATAAAAACACATAACGTACAATTGTAAGATATATGTATGAGTTGTGTGTGTGTGTGTGTGTAACTAGATCTCTTCAAAGCAAGTAAGCACTAGAATATACCTTTGGTGCTTCTTTTCTTGAGGTCTTGAGAGGGCCTTGGTAGTGCAAATCACCAACCATCAAATGCTTAAGCTATCCTTACATCAAGCTCCACATGTGGTTTGTCATCGAAACAAGCCAATCAAACTTGAGGAACTTACAATCTCCCCTTTGGCTATTTCGTGACAAAACCACCGCTCACATTGATCCTCACAACAAAATTGAAGCTAAAGGTCAACAATGATATTCTATATTACAAAGAGATATAAAAATTAAAACTTCAAGTCTTCAATCTCTTATAGAACTATCAATCCTTCAAAACAAAAAATTACACTTTCCAAAGCAAGTGTATGTGAGGTGATCAAGTGAGATAAAACAAGCATTTGCAATAAAGAATTTTGTATTAAAGAAAACATGCAACATCATGCAATGGTTATCATGCAATGAATGTACAATGCAAATGCTCCCTCTCAACGGGTTATTCTCCCTCAATACGTAAACTCCCCAATCATGCGAATTTGCTACTACATTTTAGCAATTAGCATTCTCCCGCTAACTACATACTACTCCCCCTTTTTGTCATGAGATGGGTAAAGGAGTATTCCCCAACCGGGTCACTTGTAGCAAAGAGAGATAGTAGCATACAAGTCATTTGCATAATCATATAATGCACTTTATACAACTTAATTAATTGGAGAGAAACAAGGAGATATATTTTAGAAAATGTGTGATTATTATGCTTTGTATGCAAGACATGTTGCATTCAAATCCAAAAGCAATGGTATTTGGCAAAACAAATGACAAATGTTTCTTTAAAGAATTCAAACCAATTTCACCATTTGTCATGAATCAAAGCAAGGATATAGAAATTATCAATCATTCATTTTAATGAGCAACTATATCCAACCTTATATGCAAAACATAGCATGAGTGACTTTTGCACCTTATTTGATTTTTTCGGGTAAGATACCCGTATGATAATAGTCATGTTCAACCAATAAAGAAAGAGAGACATTGGATTTTAAAATCCTTTGAACGAATACAAGATCATTTATTCGTTTGAGTCTCATTATGCATTTAACAATTGCAATCATTAATTCATGCTTTTTCATTTGAGCATGTCATTTAACAATCATAATGTCATAGAGATAATCATATGTCATTCAAAGAGTACTTCCTAAGTAAATCTCCTAGTCCAAAAATGCATGTTGGAACATAAATATGACATGGATTGCATTCAAAGCAAGGTTCACACTTATTGAATAGAAAAACATATAAGCATATGTGCAACCAAGCTACTCAAGCAATTAATAAAGAAGCATAAGATTTTTCAAATTTTTGCATGTGACAAGTATGTAATTGCTCTCTTTGCTTGAGTTCCCCATATGGGGTCAATTACCACACCTCATCAATGAAAGTCATGAGGTCCTATAGACCTACCAAGTCCATTAGACTTAGTTGAACCTATAGGAGACATGTTAGCATCATAGAATGCGGGTTCATATTTTCTAATCCACTTAGGTGACATATTTTCAATCTTAGTGGTCAAAGATTGCATGTTATTTAAGTTCCTAGGATTATTGATTAAGGATTTCCTAGGCACATGCAAATTGGCTCTTCTAAGCCTATTTTCACCTTGATTGAGGAAGGCATGGGCATGAAGCTCTTTGATGTAGAGATTGAGCAACGCCCTTTGTTGGCATCTTCACTTGGCCATTCTTGAAGGACTCTTCAAGATCAATCTTCCTCCTAGGATGATGAGTAGGTGAAGCTTTGCACTTGCCTTGAGCTTGAGATTGCAAGATCTTACCCTTCTTCAAGTCTTAAAGGTGCCTCATCTCTTTATCCTTGACAATTCTCAAGGAATTTTATTTGCAAGCAAGTTCATCCTTCATTGCCTTCATCCTTTGATGGAAATCTTCAATCTCCTTCTCATAGTTAGACACATCAATTATGTCTACCTTCAAGGAGTCATCCACATCCGAACCCGAAGTGATCTTAGCAAGAGAAGTTCTTGCCTCTTCAAGTTCCATCTTCAACTTGCCTTCAATGTCTTTTACATACCTCATTTCATTATTCAAGTGAGTCATCTTGGGATGTAGTTGAAGATTATGCTTTTCCAATCTAAGGATATCATTTTCTTTCTCCTTCAAAGACTTTTGAAGGGAGTCAATGAACTCTTGGTTGTCTATCACATTGTCACAAGAGTTCCTGGAGCATGGAATACCATGATCACAACATCTCTGACTTGTACTTGTAAGAGTCATTTCATCAAGGCTTTGATGTAGCGAAAGCTCTGTCGAGAAAAACCTGCTTAAAACGATTAGAAACAACCTACTAAAGTTCCGTTGATTTGCGCACAAATACCGGAAAGTTAGGCTTCAATTCGTTGATTCACGATGAATACCGAAATTGGAATAATTAGAGAAAACTCTAAAATTTTATAAATCAAAAGCCGCATGGCCAATTCGGCCTACATCATTATTTAAAGCAAAATAAATCCTAAACCTAATCGAATTCCTTGGAAAGCAAGAAAACGACTTAAAAACGGAAATTTACCAAAAAAGGCAAAAACGAAATTAAAGCAAAAACTAATTCTACTGAGAATCCTAAACACTCCAGAATTGACGGAAGTCGATTCGGAATTGAGAAACTCAATTTATTGCGAAAAAGAAACTTTCCTAAAATGGCAAAACCTGTAACTTCAAGGCCTAAACGACGGAATTTGTCTAAAAAAGGACGTGCTTACGTAGCAAAGCTACGTAGTAATTCCGGAAACGCCGAAACGCATCAGCTGTCAAAATTTCAAGTCATTCTGATTCCGTCGCCCAGGTTTAGCCTTACTTGGTTTGTTTCAAATCCCACCCCTCCAAATAATCTAATGCCAGTTGATCCGCCGCATCAGGCTTGCTTCTTTTAAGCATGCTCCATATCGGTTTCCAATCTTCAAGTCACCAATTTTGAAATCTTCAAGTGACAAAGGTAACGTCTTGAGTTTCTTCTTGGTAGGAAACCGGAAATGTCAAGTAGTTGTTCTCACACTCAACCGAGTTTGTGGAACATTCTTCAACTACTTCAACTTCATTATCTCTCCAAGTAGAGATCATATCTTCCCCTTTCTTCTTTGATGGGGTCACCTTCTCCTTTTTCACCTTAGAGGTCATCTTTTCTTCTCCTTCACTTTAGAGGTAATCTTTTTCTCCTTCTTCACTTTGGAGGTCATCTTCTTTTGAGATTTAATAAATCTCCTAAATCTATCTATCATGAGAGTCACCTCCTCATAGGAGTCGATTTCTTCCCTTTCAAATTCACTCATAAAGTTTGAGTAAAATGAATGCAAATGTATGAATGACCAAAGTCACACAAAATGCACAACATACCAAAATGAGCAAAGGATCATCTAAGCATATCTAGGAACCTGCTCTGATACAAATTGAAATGAATTATGGTGTGTTCTAATATTATCTAGATGGGAAGTAAATATATTTTAACCAACTATTACCAAATTTTCGTGATTAATCAATTTTACGAAAATACCCCAATCTAGTCAATTCAATAAATCAAGCATAATAGCGCGAAAATTAAAAGAGGCTTGATTTTTACGTGGAAACCTTCAACAAGGAAAAACCACAGGATGTTATGTGCACCATACACGAACCTCGAATCCACTAATTGTAATGGTGTTTACATCCTAGGTTGACCTCAACCATTCTCGGCCTATAACCCACCACTACTACCCTCAAGCCTTTAAAAATGAACATAGTCCAATTTGCTTGTGGCATAAGCAACCTTAGCCACAAAACTTACTTCTCAATGAAGAGATCATAAACACTTATATGAATATATCCAAATATGCAAATCGAGCTAGGGTACACTAAATGCTTATCTAGGATTATAAGTAGACCTGGCAAGGTTCCGGTTTCAACCATAGAACCGGATTGAAATCGAAACCGAAAAAACCAAAACCAAAACCGAAGCCGAAAAAACCAAAAAAATTGAAAAAACTAAAATCGGAATCGATTTTCCGATTCCGGTTCAAGAACTGGAACCGGAACCGATGGTACCCGGTTCCAGTTCCGGTTTCGGTTCTAGTATTTAAAGAACGGTCCGGTTCGAACAGTGCTGGAATCGACGGTTCCGGTTCAGTTCAAACCGGCCGGTTTTTGTTTTGTTTTTTTTTTTTTTGACCGTTGAGGCCTAACGGTATGCTGACGTCAGCATACCGTTGGCCTCAATGGCCAACCCTTTAATTTTTAATTTTTTTTTTTATTTTTTTTTTTCTATAAATACCCCTCATCCCCTTTCATTTTTTTCTCACAATCTCACACTAATTTCTTATTTTCCTCTCATTCTCTATTTCTCTCAAATCTCAATTCTCTCTATTCTCAATTCTCTAAATCTCTAATTCTAAATTTCTAATTTTTATTTCAAGTTTCATTGTTTCAATACTCAACTCTCAAGTCTCCAACACTCTCCAACTCTCCAAAACTCCAAGACTGAAGACTCCAAGTTTCCAATGTTTTTATTATTTATTTAATTTTGCAATTTATCATTTATTTGCAATTAATTTTATTTCCAACAAATTTTATTTGCAATTAATTTTATTTCAAAATTCCAATTAATTTTATTTGCAATTAATTTTTTTTCCAATTAATTTTATTTACAATATATTTTATTTCCAATATATTTTATTTGCAATTAATTTTATTTTCAAAATTCCAATAAATTTTATTTCCAATTAATTTTATTTACAATAATTTTATTTCCAATATATTTTATTTGCAATTTATTTTATTTGCAATTAATTTGATTTACAATTTATCTTATTTATAATTTATTTAATTTCCGAATAACCAATTACTATTTAGTATTTACTGAATACTAAGTTTCCAATTTCATTTATTTGCAATTTATCTTATTTCTAGTTACTACTTAATACTTACTATAATAGTACTTAGTACTTACTAGTTACTACTAATCTACTATTCTACTATTATAGTATTATATTATTATAGAATATAGATTTATACTTTATAGTATTATTCTTCTAAGTTCTAAGTTTTCAATTATCTATTTCAGATTTTCAGTATTTCTCTAGTCCCAAATTTATTCCGTCCAATCTAATGGCAAGTGGTGGAAATGGAAGGGGTCACAGCCGTGACGATCCTAGGCGTTCGATTTCGATGACAGGTAAGGGTCAGATGGTCGATAATCTCGGTCATAACGACACCACCTATCACGATTATCTACAACGCCGGGCCTATGCTGAAGACCTAGGCCTAAACATTCCTACTCCCCCTTTAATAATTTTAGAACTCGATCATAATGCCACCCCCGAACCCTAATTTGACAAGCCATTCAGAAAATATGCCTGATATTGATACACCTCCGGATTATGATTTTGATCCACCGGAAGCAGATAAGGACGAACCGGATCCGAAGCAGAGCAAATCTGATCTATTCGTCAAACATATGAAGAAAGTTAGGCAAGAAGATGGAAGCTATATAGCGGCTTGCAATTATTGCAATAAAGTATATAAGTGGTCCAAATCCGGAGGATATGGCACTTATCGGAAGCAAATTCAAATCAAACATTCAGAAGCAGAGACCAGATCGAGGTCACAAACACAAATTCTCAGGTACGCTACTCCTAACCAACGATTATTTCATTATACCGATGAACAAAATAGGGAAGAATTAGTTAGAATGGTAGCAGTTGAACACTTATCATTCGGTTTTGGTGAAAATGTTGGTTTTATTAATTATTGTCGATGAGCATTAAACCTTGCTGCATGCCGTGTTCCTAGATCCACTCTTGTATATACACTTGAAAAGATTTATGTAAAAGAAAAAAAAAAGTTAGAAAGATTTTTTGAAAAATATAACGGTCGTGTTTCCGTATGTGCCAACATATGGACTGACCATTGGCGATCATATTCATACTTGGGTGTCACTTGCCATTTTATGGATGATGCATGGAATATCCAAAAAAGAATTCTTGCATTTAGAGTTTTTGATGATTCACACACTGCTCAAAATATTGTTAGAATGCTTAGAATTATTTTTTTAGAGTATAAAATTTAGAACAAAATTTTTGCAATTGGTTTTGATAATGCTTCTAGCAATACTGCTGCTATTCCATCCTTAATTAATTTATGCAAACCATTTGTTGGTGGTGCATTTTTTCATCAAAGATGTGCATGCCATGTTTTAAATTTATGTGTTCAAAAAGGATTAGAAACTCTTGATCATTTTATTCTACCTATTAAACAAGTCCTTCAGTTTTTATAGAAACATTCTTCTATAATGAATGCATGGGTAAAATATTGTAAACAAAATGGTAGACGTGCCGTTAGATTTCCTCGTGATGTTCCAACACGTTGGAATTCTACTTATAAATTGCTTGCTCAAAGTTACGAGTATAGAGATCTATTAGTTTCTTTTATTCAATTTCATGTTATTGACATTCAACTTTATAAATCTCATTGGGATGCTTGTTACAACGTTTTCAATTTGTTAAAAGTTTTTCATACTGCTACAACAAATTTATCTGGTGTTTATTATCCTACAACTCATTTATTTATTATTAAAAGTCTAAATATTGCTGGTGCATTTGCTTATTGTGAATCCGACATAGAAATAGGGGAAGCCGTTAATGCTATGAAAGAAAAATGGTTACGTTATTATCATGAGTTGCCAGATATTTATTTGATTGTCATGATTTTTGATCCACGTTGTAAATTACAAAATTTTTGTTATTATCTCAATGGTTATTATGGCATCCAAGGTTTAAACATAGAATATAATGTTAATGCATGTTATGATAGAATTAAGAAATTATTGTATTCTTTATATGATGAATATCTTTTAGTTTATGGATCCTTACTCAACTTTGATGTTACACGATCACAAACTGCATATCCCACATCATCATCCTCCGGATTTTTGAATTTAGGATATAGTCTATTATAAAAAAAAACAAAAAAAAAAAAACCTAGATCTTCTTCTTCATCAAGCATTGACAAGTATTCTGAGCTTGAATCTTATCTAAATGATTCTTATGAGTTTATAGAAGATACGTCAGACAAACAATTTGATATATTACAATATTGGAAAGAGTACGCAAAGTACTATCCAATCATGGCTATCATAGCTAAAAATATTTTTTCAACACCAGTTTCTACAGTGGCAGTGGAACAAGAGTTCAGCGCTGGGGGGAATATCTTGGATGAAAGACGTTCATGCTTGACTCCGAAAGCACTCCAGATACAGGTTTGTGTGGATGATTGGACAAAGGCTCAATATAGACAACAAGAAATCGAACATGAGATAACATACGATTTCTTTAAAGATGACGAACATGAAAGTGGAAAGACAAGTACAACGGGCCCGGAATAGAAGATGTGGATCACGTATTCACGTCATCACAAGTCCATGTCATCAACAAACCTGCAATAAAAGGTAAGAGAACTACGTGGCCTTTGACTCCTCTAAAACCCCAAGAGGATACATAGGCAACTTAATTGTAGTGAAAATTAAGTGCAAGGCTAATAATTTTACATTTTTTTTTTGTTTTATTTTAATTTAATTTTGTAATTTATCATTTATTTATTTTATGTTATTTTCGAACTTCGGGTGACCTAATTCCCAAATATCCAATGAAATGTAATATTTAATTTATAATTTGACATTTTGTTTATTTTATTTTAATTTCCTTTTGTAATTTGTATTTTGTCATTTGTTTGTTTTGTAATTTGTCATTTATATATTTTATTTTATTTAATTATTTAAAATTACATTATTATAAGTTTAGTAGTTTACAATTTAGAAGTCTTTTTTTTTTTAAAAAAAAATTAAAATTAAAAAAAAAAAAACCGGTTCAGAACCACCGGCTCCACAAAAACTAGAACCGGAATTGGCATAGGCCGGTTCCGGTTTCGGTATAAGCCGGTTCCGGTTCCACCCAAACTGGGAACCGGAACCGAACCGAAACCTTGCCACCATTAATTATAAGATGACAGTTAAATCAATCCTAGATATAGAACATGGCATAAAGCTTAGCTAACTTAGATTAAACAATCCTAGGTATAGATATCACAATACATCAATCAATCAAGACAACACAAATAATCTTTATCTTGTATCTAGGATATATTCTAAGAGCATACAAGTAATAAAAGAGAAGACTTGATAAGAAAAACACTAAGATTAGATGAAATTAATGAAAACCATACCAAGCAAGATGTGTTGAAGAAAACCCATGTATGAATGCATCCTATATTGTCATAGATGATGCAAAATGAATCTTTGATGCTCAAGGGAAATATTTTGAGTGATAAAGGAGAGTTCTTTATGAATTTTACTCACTTGAAAAATATCCTAAGTGAAAAATCTAATTTTTGACTCCTGAGAACGACCTAATAACATAGAGACATATATTTAAGGTTTCAAAATGAATCTACGTTGTTTTGAAAATTTTTCCCCTGAAAAACACGATCGGTGATTTCAATCGGCGGTTGGGACTGTTGATTTTAACCACCGAATTGAAACCTGAGAATGCTAGTTTCAAATGATGCTTTCATAACTGTCGATCATAACCGTCAATTTGTACCAGAGATAAAAAACCAATTAGGTCACAACGATGGTTTCAATCAGAGGTCTAACCGTCGATTACAAACCGTCGTTTCACTAAAAATGGTGAAACCAAAGGAGAAGACAAAAGCTTCCCTAGCAACTATCATTGGGCTAAACCATGCACACCAACGTGCACGTGAGGACGTTTCCAAACATACTTCGGGAAACGAATTACACTACACTTAAAATTAACAAAAATGAAGTGCAAGTGTGGGAAGTGAATGCATCTTAATGCCTAACATGACATTGTCATTGAATAAGATGCACTCAATTAAAGCATGCATGAATAGAATTCATGGCTTTGCATCCTAATGCCTAAACATGTCATGACATTTCAATGAACAAGATGCAATCATTTTAACATGCATGAAGAGACTTCATGGCATTGCATCCTAATACCTAAACATGTCATGGCATTTCAATGAACAAGATGCTATCATTTAAACATGCATAAAGAGACTTCATGGCATTACATCCTAATGCCTAAACATGTCATGACATTTTAATGAACAAGATGCAATCAATTAAAACAAGCATGAAGAGATATTTAAGAACATGAATGCACACATATAAAAACACATAACATACAAGTGTAAGAGATATGCATGAGTTGTGTGTGTGTATAACTAGATCGCTTCAAAGCAAGTAAGCACTAGAATATAACTTTGGTGATTCTTCTCTTGAGGTCTTGGTTGTGCAAATCACCAACCATCAAATGCCTAAGCTACCCTTACATCAAGCACCACATGTGGTTTGTCACCGAAACAAGCCAATCAAACTTGAGGAACTTATATTATTGTCACAATAGCTTTCGAGACAGAGCTCAACGAAGTTCCTCGCAGCTTTTAGGGCTTCTTGGGCTAGAACCCTAGCTCAATGTTGAAGAAGAAAGAATAAAGAATATAGTATTCAAATTAATCTCATCTATTTGGTTCAGATTGTTTTATTCCATTGCAATGGGATAAAAAAAATTTTTTGATGGGATTATTTTGTCCTATCCAATCATTTAGCCAAACATGAGAAATGGACTAAAAATATGTTAGAGAAAATTTTAAAATAAATAACATTTGAAATTAAATTTGAAAAAACACAACTTTTTTTCATAAATAAAAGAATGTGTTATTTCAAATAGACACATTGTTTTTTTTTTTTTTTTATAAATTTAAATTATATGACTGTTATTTTAATGTTTATAAATACTGGTATCAGACAGTATGTAGACAACACTTGAATCACTTTCTTTCTCCTCTATGTTTTCTAAAAATCATACAGACACAATATTCTATTCAGTGGAGAAAATAAAATATTGTCTAAATAAACTTGCAACTTTCAAAGGTGTTCTAATTTGTTTTCGCAAGTGCACAGCACAAACAAAAAAAGACTTCATTGTATCCTCGAGGCGTATTTGCAAACTCAGTGCATCATAGAATTAGTAGAGGCGAATAATGTCTTAAGGAGAGCGACAACATATTATGCCTTGAAGCCAGTTGTATTAGTGTTTTTTATTTTGGACTAATTTTGTTCTTTGGAGTATTTATTTGTTAACAGTGTTTTGGTTTTGGTTCAAGAACAACGATTTATTATTGACAGAAAATATCCAAGAAAATAAACCTAATATCATCCCATCCCACCAACCAAACATGCCCCAACAGTCTTTTTCATCAAAGTACCTCCAGTTGTAGCATCCACTATGCTCTGAGTAGTAGGGATCAATACTTGATAGAATGGTTGCACTATGATATACTTAGGTAGCTAGTGAATTGTGAGGGCACTTTCTCAGCATCTCCTTAAACCTCCCCCAAGCCTCATAAATAGATTCTGACTCATAATGATAGAAGGCGGTTATCTCATTCCTCAACTTGGCTGTTTTTCTAGGTGGAAAGTATATGTTGAGGAAGGCTTGAGCAAGTTATTCTCAAGTTGTGATCGTCCCTTGTGGCAAAAAGTTTAGCCACATTTTTCGCCTTTTCCCTTAAAGAAAATGGGAATAATCGCAACCTGATAGCATTTTCTTTTACCCCGTTCTGCTTGAAGGTGTCACAGATCTCCAAGAAGTTCTCGATGTAGAGATTAGGATTATCATTTGCAAGCCCCTCAAACTGCACTGTACTAGATATCATCAAAATAATAGATGGCTTGATCTTGAAATTATTGGTGGTCACTGTTGGTCTTCTAATGCTAGACATGTTCTAAACATGTCTCAAGTTTGGATCCATAGTAGCACGGTTTCTTGTTTCTCTTCTTCTTTGACGAGTTGACTTCTCTATCTTTGAATCAAAATCAAGAAACAACAAATTGTTACTCCTAGTACGATAGTGCAAACAAAAAGCAACCTACATGTAGAAAATAGGGATATTATCACTTAGGTCCTAACATTTTTTTGAAATATCTATCTTTTACTCACTTATATATTTTTGGACGATTGGGCCCTATATTTTCAAAAACTACTCAATTTAGTCATTTTGTTACTCAATTGTTACTCAAATTTAACGGTTTCAGGGGTATTTTTGTCTTTAAACAAAGACATGCCACATGTCAACATAAAAATCAATGGAAAAATTAAATATTTAATTTTTAAAGACATTGTACACGTGTCAACACCAAACAATAAATAATTTAATATATATATGTATAATATAAAAAATAATAAATAAATAACTGAAAACTAATATAAAACAAAAGCTAAAATCATTTTCTAATAATAAATCTTTAAAAAAATATATTCTCAAAAGAAAACCTAAATCTTCCATGATCTGGTCTCGAATCGATCGCCGGTAAGCCTGAACCCAGCCACGAGAATCTGAAGCTTTCATTTATGGTGTGACTTGATATTTTAGTTTTTAATGTTTTCATATGGCTTCTTTCTTTATATGTATTTCGTATTTCATCTAGGTTCTTCACAATCTCTTCATCAATTTTCATAGAATCTAGGGCCAAACCCTTTGCACCCAGCACCAACAACCAAACCGGAGGCAAATAGACAAACATAGTCAGTATAATCCATTTGCCTAATCGGACAACAAAAACCATCACAAGAACCCATCACAAATATCACATTCAAAAACAAAATTCAACACTTAGACAAAAAAATTAACAAATCACAAGTAGGTTTTTATCAATCCATCACCAAAACACAAATGGGTTTCTTACGGAATAGTCAATTGATGGAGAAGACGAGAAAAAGCTCCATCATTGGAGATTCGACGATGAAGATTGGAGACCGAACTGAGTATGCGTCTACTGGTTATGTCAAAAAAAGAAAAGAAAAAAAAAATGTATTGGGTTTGGATGAACAAAAATGACAGTTGTGTTTCCAAGTTTTTAGATTATTTTTTTCTTTAATTGATTTGATGTGTGTGGATGGCGTGTTTTGGTTGAAGAAGATGAAGGTTTTGTAGATGAAGATGAAGGTTTGTTCCCTTGAGAGTTATCAAATAAGTTGTTATGGGTTTAGATGAAGAATTGAAGTTGTGATGAAGTTGACTTTTTGTTTTTTTTTTTTGTTTTTTTTTTATTTGCCGATGTAGATATTTAGTGAGTTTTGACTTTTTGTGATGAAGTTGTGATGAAGTTGTTCTGGGTTTTATTGGGTTTTTGTTTTGTTTTTTTAAGATTTATTTATTTTTTTAATTTTTTTAAGAGAAATAAAATGATCATGGGTAAAGATGTCATTTTGTTTTTTCTGTGACCATTGACCATCAAAAATTTGGTCCAAATGACCAAATTGACTGGTTTTGAAAATTTAGGGTCTAATCCTCCGGAAATGTATAAATGAGTAAAAGATAGATATTTCAAAAAAAAAAAAAAACATAAGGACCCAAGTGATAATGTCCCTAAAAAATAAAAATAAAAAGCAAAATAAATAACCAAAGTAGTAATAAATCTAAGTAGTATCGATATTAATAAAGCGCACAATCCCTAACAACGGTGCCAAAAATCGACACTTGCTAAAACTACTTACAATTGTACTGGGCCAACGTACGCAATATAGTGAAAGTAAAGTATCATCCAACATGGATTGGGATGCTAAGTACCGAAATTGGTCAAGTTCATTACTATTTGGAAGATCGATTAATAGGTGGTCTAATTACCTAACAACTACAATTTAAACTAAACTAAGGGAAAATGTAAACTAAGCAATTAATTTAGAAGAAAAAGAACAAGGTTAATTCAAGCAATGAGATGGGAGGCTAGGGTTTCCAATTTCACCAAACTAATCCTATCAAATGAGATTAAATGCCAATTCAAAAGAGATAAACAAGTATTTGATATTGAAAGTCTTGTTCACTTAATCTTTACCAATATACTATTTTAGACAATAAAGGGTATACTCACATGCAACAATAATATATCTTTCAATGACTATTAGAAATACACACAAGTTCATGAAGAGCAATGATACACATTTAATGACTATAGATGCAAGCTCGCATATTCACTACAAGAAAAATGATTTTTAACAACATTCAAAAGGCAACGCATATGTTGTGTGTGTTGCTAAAAATGGTCTTTCGCAACGCGCAAACTATGCACGTTACTAAAGGTCATTTATAAGTAAAAAATGTATATTGTTGAAACCACCTACGGCAACGCATAAATGAATATTGCAAATAATTGAACAGTTATAGCAACGCACAACAGTTGCACGTTGTCGTACTTAAATCATTAGACTATGCACATTTCGTGCACGTTACTATAAACAAGCTTTTAGCAACATATAATTGTGCTCATTGTTGAAAAGCTAATATTTAGCAACACATACATCATGGATGTTGTCATAGAACTTGCGCTTTGTGACAAAATATAATATTCGACAACATCCATATCATAAACGTTGTCATAGGTGTCTTTAACAACGAATAAATGTGTACATTATTGAAAAGCTAATATTTAGCAATATCCATGATGTGTGTGTTGAAGAAGACCCATGCTTAGATGCCTACTAGATGATCCTAGATGATGCTTAGATGAAGTTTCATGCACATAGAAATGAGTTTAGAGAATCAAAGGAGCAATCTTGATGTCTTTTCACTTAAAAATCTCTCTTTCTATTTTAGGGTTCTTGATGATCAAATAGATGAATAAAAGAGAGTGACATAATGGTGTATTTATAGAGAGCAACAAAAAGTTTGGTGAAAAGACAAGTTTACCCCTGAAACGCGCCAATCGGTGGTTTCATTAGGTGGTTTCAAAACCGCCGAATTGATCCCGAGAGCGTCAGGTATCAACGGCGGTTTCATGGCTATCATTCCAACCGTCGTTTTGAGACTGAGATATTTAAATCTATTAGGTTTAAACGGCGGTTTCAATCGGTGGTCTGGGCCGCCTATCATAATTGCATAAATTAGTCCAGAACCTTCTAGAAACAAACGGTGGTTTCATTTAGCGATCATGACCGCCAATCAAACCACCGTTTCACCAATTGTGGTGAAACCAAAGAAGAGGCTAAGAGCATTCTCCTAAGGCGATCTTCACGTTGAACCAAGTACATCAATGTGCATACGCGGACGTTCCGAATAAACTTTGGGAAACGAATTACTAGATACAACAAAGAAGTGCAAATGTGAAATGTGAAGAGAATGCACACAAGAGCAAAGCACACATATGCAAGCATAAGAAGTGTGTGTGTGCAACTAAGTCTCTTCAATGAAAACTAAGCACAAGTGATATACCTTTGGAGTGCTTATCATCTTGAGGTCATGAGAGGGCCTTTGAGCTTGATCACCAATCATCTAAGCTACCCTTACATTTCAAACCCCAATTGTGATTTGTCATCGAAATAAGCCAATCAACCTTTGAGAAACTTACAATCCCCCCATTTGGCTATTTCGTGACAAAACCACCACTCACATTGATCCTCACAACAAAATATATACTAAAGGTCAACAATGATTTTCTATATTACAAAGAGATATTAAAAAGCTAGATCTTCAAGTCTTCAATCTCTTGTAGAACAACCAATCCTTCAAAAAAAAAAAGTTTCTACGCTTTCCAAGACAAGTGCAATGTGAGATGATCAAGTGAAATTAAAACAAGCATTTGCATTTAAACAAATAAAGCAAAATCATATAATGTATGTGCAATGCAATGCTCCCCTTCAACGGGTTACTCCCCCTTAATTAGCAATCTCCCCAATATTCGAATTTCTACTACAACTCTCTTACACATACTACTCCCCCTTTTGTCATGAGATAGGCAAAGGAATATTCCTCAACCAGGTCACTTATAGCAAAGAGAGATAGTAGCATGCAAGATATTTGCATAATCATATAAGCCACTTTATGCAATTCAATTAATCGGAGAGAAACAAGAAGATTTATTTTATGAAAATGTGTGATAATTATGCTTTGCATGCAAGACATGTTGCATTTAAGTCCAAAATACAATGGTATTTGGTAAAGCAGATGACAAAGGTTTCCTAAAGAATTCAAACCAAGTGATTTACCTTTCGCTCTTGCACTTGCTTTTGAAGTCACGGAGATGCTTGGAAGCTTGCCAATGAACACTTAAGCTACCCATTACAAAATCTTCCCCTAATGTGGTATGTCATGAAATAAGCCAATCACAAAATAGAGGTCCTTACACTTAATTTATGTATAAGCTCCATTAAATCGTGTTAGGTTGCATAAATCCTAGGCGAGGGTAAATCTAGAGTTGATCTTAGCTTTTTCGACTTAATCATGTTTTTAAGTTCTAGATTTGGGATAGAATCGGACCATGAGGATAGTAATATAGGGCAATCTATAGCAAACTATGAAACGACGTGGGAAGACAAATATTTGAGTAACTGGCAATTGCCAAATATTTACCAAAATAGCATATACAAAAGTAAAAGATTAGACTTTAGGACCATGCTTGGCCAGTGCACTAAAGAAATCAACGTAAGTTGCTTGGCCCTAGTTATTCGACAAATCTATTAAATAAGACCAGTTTCAACCATTTCAATAAAATTGGCTATAATGACTTGCATATTGGCAGTGTGCAAATAGGATTAAAACCTTTAGCCAAAATTGGATTAAATAACTCCATTTAAATCTGCCTAAGAGACAATAAGATTATAGATTACATGGAATCAATCCTAGGCATAGCCGAGACCAGTTTAAGCAACAGACCAATCTAATTTCAGTGCTATCCTGATTTCACAATAGCCTTGAATGCTGATGAAACAAATTATAGTGTGTCTAAATTACCTAAATGAGGGGTGAATAGGTTTTAATCCGTTAATTACCAATTTTTTCGGATTAGTCAATATTCAAAATATCACCCAATTCACCAAGCAATAAAATCAAGTATAAAATGCGAAAATTATAGAACACTTGATTTTTATGAGGAAACCCTCATCAGGGAAAAACCACTGGCTAATATGTGTGCCACACACAGTCATCGAAATCCACTATATGAATAAAAGGTTACACCTTCAAGGGATACACGGACTCTCACCCTAGATAACCTCAGGCTATGGACACTACCACTCACCACTCACCACTCTTGGTTTAATCCCTAGTGATACCCCCCGATCACTACTCTTGGCGTGAGCATCTCCTACTCTACCCGCAAGCCTTTTACAGTGGTACTTGACCAATTGCTTGAGCACTACACACCAATAATCACAAGTCTTAATTCTCACGAAGAGATCAATAACCTATGTGAATATGTAATGATATTCAAAATGTAAATAATGCTAGGTTACACTAAATGCTTATCTAGAGATTTAAGATGTTAATATGAAAAATCCTAAATATCAATTTTGCTATATGTCATGACATACAATTTAGCTATGTAAAGGGTAACCAATCCTACATACAATAGCTATCACAAACAATCTCAATCAACCAATGAGATAATCAAACGACCATGAATATTCAAGAAAGCTAAACTAGCTTGATAAACATGAATCTATCAACCTAGTTATCAATTAATCACACAAGAAAATTTAAGGATTAGCATTTAGGCAAAATCAACCTAATCATACAAGCTATCACAATACAACTCACAAAACACAATAAAAAAGCAATCTTGAAGCTAGTCAAGTAATAAAGATGCTATTTTGTAAAGCAAGAACATATAAAATATGAAGATGATGTTTTAGCTACAAGTCATGTAAGCAATAATGAAAACCCATAAGAAATCATACCTAAACATGCTAGATGATGTATGAATCATGAAAGGATGATGGGTCTTAGTGTTTTGTATGATAAAAATCAAGTCATGATGACTTTGCTTTGAAGGCACTTCTTTGGCTCTCAAAATGTGTAATTTTTGCTCTAAAAAACGACCCAAGGCTATCAAGGCATATATATAGGAGATCCAATCAAAGTTCTTTCATTTTAGGAAAAAACGGTTCAGATTCCCGTCATGTGTGTCGGTGTGTGCACTGGTCGTCATGTGCACGACCAGTGCACAACGCCTGTGGACGTTGCACTGGTGTGCTGCGCGTGACGTCCTGCGCACGACAAGCGCCAATCATCTGCCAATGATGCACTGGTTGCTAAGCTAGTTCGGCACTGGACTAGCAACGCAATGAGCGGGTGTGAGCAAGTACTAGGACCGGCGCACTACATTTATACATAATCAAACATAAAATTTGTACAAGTATGTGTTGTGACATACATACACTCAAAATGTAAAGATCACACATGCATGCTAAAGAGTATATGTGTGCAACTAAGTCTCTTCATGAAAATTAAGTACAAGTGATTTACCTTTGAAGAACTTATCATCTTGAGGTCTTGAGAGGGCCTTTGAGCTTGATCATCAATGCCTAAGCTACCCTTACATGTCAAACCTCAAATATGGTTTTTCATAGAAATAAGCCAATCAAACTTGAGAAACTTACAATCTTCCCATTTGGCTATTTCGTGACAAAACCACCACTCACATTGATCCTCACAACGAAAATTGAAACTAAAGGTCAACAAAGATATTCTACATTACAAAGAGATATTAAAAAAATAAAACTTCAAGTCTTCAAGTATTCAAGTCTTCAATCTCTAGTAGAATAATCAATCCTTCAAAACAAAAAGATTACACTTTCAAAAGTAAGTGTATATGAGGTGATCAAGTGAAATCAAAAAAGCATTTGATTTCAAAGAAATCAAGCAACATCATGCAATGCATGTGCAATGCAATGCTCCCCCTCAACGGGTTACTCTCCATCAATATGCAATCTCCCCAACATGTTAATTGGCTACTCTCAATTAGAAATCTCATTTACCACATACTACTCCCCCTTTTGTCATGATATAGGCAAAAGAGTATCCCCAACCGGGTCACTTATAGCAAAGAGAGATAGTAGCATATAAGACATTTGCATAGTCATTATGTAAATCAATTAATTGGAGAGAAACTATGAGATTTATTTATGAAAATGTGTGATTAAGATTCTTTGCATGCAAAACATGTTGCATTCAAGTCCAAAAATCAATGGTATTTGGCAAAGCAAATGACAAAGGTTTCCTAAAGAATTCAAACTGATTTTACCATTTGTCATGAATCAAAGCAATGATATAGAAATGTCATTCATCCACCTTTAAAGAGCAACTATATCCATCTTTATAAGGAAAACAAGGCATGAGCGACTATTTACACCCTATTCGATTTTTCCGAGTAAGATACCCGTATGATAGTAGCCATATTCGATAAATAAATAAAGAGAGACATTGGATTTTAAAATCCTTTGAACGGATACTAGATCCTTTATTCATTTGAGTCTCATAAGCTTTTTCACACTCTATTTTGCATTTTGAAATTTACAATCAACAATCATGCTTTTCATTTGAGCATGTCATTTAAGAATCATCATGTCATGGAGAATAATCATGGGTCATTCAAAGAGTACTTCCTAAGAATATCTCCTAGTCCAAAAATGCATGTTTGAACAAAAAACATTACATGGATTGCAATCAAAGCAATGGTTCACACTTATTGAAGTAAATATCTTATAAGCATATGTGCAACCAAGATACTCAAGCAATTAATAAAGAAGCATAATGTACATCAAGTATTTGCATGTGACAAGTATGCAATATTACTTTCTTTGCTTGAGTTCCCCTTATAGGTTCAATTACCAAACCGCATCAATGAAGGGCATGAGGTCCTATAGACCTACCAAGTCCATTGGACTTAGTTGAACCTATGAGAGACATGTTAGCACTATAGCAAGCAGGTTCATCTTTTCTCATCCACCTAGGTGACACATTTTCATTCCTAGTGGTCATAGTTTGAATGTTACTTGAGTTCCTAGGATTATTGACTAAAGATTTCCTAGGCACGTGCAAATTGGCTCTTCTAAGCCTTTTCTTTCCATCATGCTTTCAACCCTACAATGCTTAACGTACATAAAGCAAATAGGCCTAATATGCCCATCAACACCACAATAATGACAAGTTGGTATAAAGTGAGAAGTCATACCATATCCTTGTGAGGTCATTGGAGACTCGTCATGCATTTGATGTCTCCTTTGGTGTTGAACTAGTTCATATCTTCTTTGTTGTTGAACCGGATTAGGTTGCCTCATTGTTTGAGGTTGCATGGCTTGCTTTCTAGGTTGGTTAAACATTGATTGAGGAAGGCTTAGGCATGAAGCTCTTGGATGTTGAGGTTGAGCAACACCCTTTGTTGGCATCTGCACTTGGCCATTCTTGAAAGTCTCTTCAAGATCAATCTTCCTCCTAGGATGTTGAAGAGGTAAAGCTATGCATTTATCTTAAGCTTGAGGTTGCAAGATCTTACCCTTCTTCAAGTCTTAAAGGTGTCTCATCTCTTTATCCCTAACAATTCTCAAGCAATTTTCTTTGCTAGCAATTTCATCCTTCATTGCCTTTATCCTTTAATGGCAATCTTCAATCTCCTTTTCATACTTAGACACATCAACTATGTCCATCTTCAAGGATTCATTCCCCTTAGCCTTTAGTTGAAGGTTTTCCTTCTTCAACAAGACTTCACTTTCCTTGGATCTTACTACCTCCTCACTCAAGTGAGTCACCTTGGTTGAAAGCTTAAGATTTTCCTCCTTCAATCTTTGAATCTCTTTTTATTCTTTATCTAGAGCTTTCAAACTTTTTAATGTAGTCTTTAAGATCCATATCTTCATCAAATCCACTGTTAGAGTGAGATGAAGAATTCTCATCACTAGAGTCATCTCCTACACTTTCCATTTCACCAATGGAGTCAACTTCCTCATCAAGACCATTACCTTGGTCATTTGATGTTATACACTCAACATCCCAATAAGTAGTTACACTAACCACCTCTCTAGCTACTTCTTCATCTTTTCCTTCTTCAAGGTCACAAATCAAGGCATTTTTTCCATTTTCTTCAACTTCTACACAAGTGGCTCCAAATGTCATGTAGTTAATGGCAAGCTCTTCATCACTTGAAGGATTTTCTTCACTCTCACTCTCACTCCATGAGGCAGCCATCGCCTTTCCTTTTCTTCTATCCTTCAAGTTTTCACAATCCGGAGAGATATGCCTGAACCATCTACATTTATAGCATTGAATCTCCTTTCTTGAAGACTTCTCTTGGTTAGGCTCTTCATTCTTAAACATGGTCTTCTTTTTGAAGCCATCCCTCTTTGAGCTATAACCACTCTTTTGTTGATTCATAAATTTCTTGAATCTCTTGACAATTAAAGTCATGTCTTCATTCAAGTCATCCACCTTCTTATCATGCTTGGAGGTATTCAAAGCAATTGCTTTTTTGCTTCTTGGGAGATGTGAATGTGGTAGCCTTTCTTGACTCATATGCAAGAATCCTTCCAATTACTTCACTCGGCTTCATATTCTTGTAATCGTTATTTTCTTCTAAAGCCGTCATTTTTGACTCGAACCTCTTAGGAAGTGACCTCATAATCTTTTGTTTGATCCTTCTATTTGTGTAAGGGTCACCAAGTTGATGACTTTGGTTCACTATGTCCATCAACTTCACTTGCAAGTTATTGAAACACTCATCCTCCTACATCCTAATGGTCTCAAATTGCGTTTGGAGGACTTGGAGCTTGGAGTCCTTGACCACCTTGGTTCCTTCATACACGGTCTCTAAGATCTCCTATGCCTATTTTACAATCTTAGTTGTTTGGGTCAACTTGTATTGATTTTTGTCCATGGAACAAAGGATGGCATGCATTGCCTAGTTATTCCACTTGGAGGCTTCAAACCCTTGAGCATTCCATTGAGCCTTCGGCTTGACAACATCCTCTCCACCACCTGTAAGGGTCATTATAGGTAGAGTGTAGCCGTCTTCTATAGCCATCCAAGCCCGGTCATGTATTTGGGACACATAGGACACCATCTTACCTTTCCATGAGGCATAGTTATCGGCAGTGGGCAACGGTGGCCTCAAGCTCGACGTTCCCTCTTTACTCATCCCGAAATCACTCATAGTGCTTGGGTCAATTAATGAGATGAATGCAAAATGTATGTATCAATCAAAACACACAAAATGCAAGACAAACCAAAAGCAATGATCTCTTAAATATGTCTATGAACCTGGTCTGATACCAATTGAAACAAATTATAACATGTCTAAATTACCTAGAGGGGGATGAATAGGTTTTAATCCGTTAATTACCAATTTTTTTGGATTAGTCAATAATCAAATTATCACCCAATTCCCCAAACAGTAAAATCAAGTATAAAATGCAGAAATTAAAGAACACTTGATTTTTACATGGAAACCCTTAACAGGGAAAAACCACGGGCAAATATGTGCGCCACACACAGTCACCAAAATCCACTATGTGAATAAAAGGTTACACCCTCAAGCGATACATGAACTCTCACCCTAGATAACCTCAGACTATGAACACTACCACTCACCGCTCTTGGTTCAATCCCTAGTGATATCCCCTGATCACTACTCTTGGCATGAGCACCTCAAACTCTAGTCGCAGGTCTTTTACATTGGTACTTGACCAATTGCTTGAGCATTACACACCAGTAGTCACAAGACTTAATTGTCACGAAGAGATCAATAACCTATGTGAATATATAATGATATTCAAAATGCAAATAATGCTAGGTTACACTAAATGCTTATCTAGAGATTTAAGATTTCAATATGAACAGTCCTAGATATCAATTTTACTATATGTCATGGCATACAACTTAGCTATGTAAAGGGTAACCAATCCTATATACAATAGCTATAACAAACAATCTCAATCAACCAATGAGATAATCAAACAACCATGAATATTCAAGAAAGCTAAACTAGCTTGATAAAGATGAATCTATCAACCTAGTTATCAATTAATCACATAAGAAAATTTAAGGATTAGCATTTAGGCAAAATCAACATAATCATATAAGCTATCACAATACAACTCACAAAAAACAATAAAAAAGCAATTTTGAAGCTAGTCAAGTAATAAAGATGCTATCTTGTAAAGTAAGAACATATAAAATATGAAGATGATGTTCTAGCTACAAGTCATGTAAGCAATAATGAAAACTCATACAAAATCATGCTAGATGATGTATGAATCATGAAAGGATGATGGGTCTTAGTGTTTCGTATGATAAAAATCATGTCATGATGACTTTGCTTTGAAGGCACTTCTTTGGCTCTCAAAATGTGCAATTTTTATTCTAAAAAATGACACAAGGCTATCAAGGCATATATATAAGAGATCTAATCAAAGTGCTATCATTTTGGAAAAAAACGGTTTAGATTCTCGTCATGTGCGCTGGTGTGTGCGCTAGTCATCATGTGCAGGACCAGTGCACAACGCCTGTGGACGTTGCGCTGGTGAGCTGCACATGACGTCCAGCACATGACCAACTCCAATCCTCTGCCAATGATGCATTGGTCAGGCGCTTGACTAGCAGTGCAATACGCGTGTGTGAGCAGGTACTAGGACCAGCGCACTACACTTGTACACAATTAAACATAAAATTTGTGCAAGTGTGTGTTGTGACATACATACACTCAAAATGCAAGGATCACACATGCATGCTAGAGAGTGTGTATGTGCAACTAAGTCTCTTAAATGAAAATTAAGTATAAGTGATTTACCTTTGAAGAACTTATCATCTTGAGTTCTTGAGAGGGTCTTTGAGCTTGATCATCAATGCTTAATCTACCTTTACCTGTCAAACACCAAATATGGTTTGTCACCGAAATAAGCCAATCAAACTTGAGGAACTTAATGTTGATATTTACAAAGAAAAATGCCTGGTAGTTGACATCTAGACCTATAACTACCAATTCCTTAGGGGATCCAGCCCCTACAAGTTAGTCTATAGAATTCACTATAGACTACTAACTAGTAGTTTAATTCCCAATTTTAAACCACCTCAGATCCCCCCAGACAAACCATTTGCTACAACGCCTCACCTGCAGTCAATATAATGGTTCATGAGCCATTACACTAGGAAGATATTAATCTACCAAATACTTGGCGGAAAGAAAAAGTTACACCTATTTTATTTTTTTTAATGGCAAACTTTATAAAAAGGACCCAAAACAAGCCCACTTAGAGAACAAAATACAAATGGGGGATAAGAAGCCACCAAGGTCAACTAGCAACAGCCAAGAGCAAGGCTAAGAACGCTACCAAGCCAGAAAAGAAAGACCAAACACAAGGCAAAAATACAAAAACATCCATCAAACTACAAAAAAAAAAAAAAAAAAAAAAACAAAACAAAACAAAACATAGACCACAATGGCAAGCAGCTGGGGAACAAAAAAGACATTAGATAAAACAACCGGAGCACAACAAGTAGCAAAGTAAAACAACATCAAAGATCTCCACATTGAACCCAGTCCCCGTCATTCTTAGAGCCCGACTTAGCCAAGTTATCAACAAAGGAGTTGGTATATCTAGGATTAAAGACAACCGACCAACCATCAGAATTGAGCAGGAAGTTTCGAATGTCGTAAATGACATTCATGTGTTTAATGCTTCCGAAGCCATTAGAATTGTTGATCCAAAAGATGATAGCTGAGAGCGAATCATTTGCAAAAACAATGTCCCTGCTAACCAAATATGATTTTGAAGCACATAACTCGCATGCCTTATGGATGGCTAGGACTTTAGCTGAGTTTGACTCTATAATCCACACATTAAGAGTGAAGAGACAGAGGGTTTTACCATTGTGATCCCTTAAGACACCTCCTATACTTACTAGACTCGATTTCTCCTTAGTAGAGCCATCGACGTTGAACTTAAGACCATCAAAAAGAGAAGAGGATCAAGTTATCAGATTTGAGCATTTAGGCTTGTAGTTATCAACACACAAATCTTTCAGGTTAAGTAAAATGAAGGTCAAAGGCTCCATGGAACTTTGACCATGGTGTTTGAACCACCAACCCACCCAAAGGCCTTCTAATATGAGCCTTAAAAACAACATTACCTACGACAATGGTAACTTAGGTATAAAATTTGGCAATTAGTTAACTCTCCAAGACGGGAGAACTTAAGTCTCTGATGACGACTTCCAATCTGCTAGACAATCATTGTCTCAAAACCTTACTAGAACTAGGTCTTATACTGGTCTAAAAAGACAATTAAGAGGAGAATTTATAGACTCTAGACCCTCTACATCCATTCAACCTATACCTCGGTAAATCCCCAGGATCATTATGACAAAAGACCAAATTGCACTATGTCACTGGAATTGAAGAAAGAGAAAGGGATCATTCCCCTACCCAATAACAAGTTCAATCTCAAATCCATGAGATTAATGTCCTGAACAAAGGAGATAAACATGAAAGACCTAAGTACCAGGTTAATTATGATTTTCTCCATGAAAAATACCACTACTCTATTAATAAAGAAGTAACAAACTATTATGAACCAAGATATTCTAACAGAAAACAAGATGAATTCTATCAAAGATGGTTAACTTATGTCAAAAAGATAAATAAAGATATTCCTTTTTTTGTTTGGCTTAACATGAAATTGGATGGAAAATGCAAGTGGTATTAAGCATGTGTTATTGAAATACAAGTTTTATTAATTTGTTATTGAAATTGTGATATTTGATTGATATATAGCAGGTGTTATTGATGAGTACAGATTTTGGTGTGTTTAATTGTTGGGTTTTGTGTGTTTATTTGATGTGTTTAATTGCTAAGCACTTGTGTGTTTGATCAATAATTGGTGTGTTTAATAAAAAACAGATGTGTTTAATTGATGAGTCACATTATGTTTAATTGTTGAGCACTAGTGTGTTTAATTGATCAATAACCAGCGTGTTTAATAAAAAAAACCGATGTGTTTAATTGATGAGTCATGGTGTGTTTAATTATTTAGCACTGGTGTGTTTAATTGATCAATATCACAATTCCAAAACAATTTCAAAATGATATCAGAACAAAACAATTCGATAATGGAGTCTAACAAATCCAAATAAATCCAAATTATTTTTTTTCCAAGATAAGTCCAAGGAAAGTCACCAATCAAAACTCTAAGAAAAGTTCAACAACAAAAATGAGTCTAAAGTTGTAACACATGTTTGAAAGTACACGAAAAACCATGTTTCACTAATAAATAATCATCAACATTACATTAAAATTCCATCACAAGTGGTTTCAATAATTTCATGAAATAACTTGTTTCATCAATAAATAATCATCAACATTCATTTCATCACAATTTCAACAGTAGTGTTTTAAAAAAAATGCAAAATCCTTACTAATAGTTCATGAAATACAATTTCAACATAATTTCAACATAGTTCTTGAAATACAACTAATTCCATAACAATTTCAACATAATACTTAATAACATAAACATAATGTTTCAGTCATTATTGTCTGGATCCGTAGGATTATCATATGGACATGTTAGACACGTCCTTATGTTATGTCCCTCTTGTCTACATAACTTGCACTGACGACGTCGGGGCGGTGGTGGATCTGTTTATGGGTCCGGAACATTGCCTTACTGATCGGCCTAAGGGTTTCAACAGTTTTGTCTGCTGTGGCTAGATTTCTTGTAGAAGGTACAATACCAACTCCTACGACTATAATCGTCTGCAGATGGAACCCTATTCTTTCTCGGCCTTCCAACTTGAGCTCGCCACTCTAGTGGAAGAACAACTTCGAAACATACTTCCTCAGGAATATTCCATTCATTTAGATGTCCAACAGGAAAGATGCCACCAGAATAGCTTTCCAACCAGGTGGTTGTTTTGTAGAAATCATAACCGAAGTCGACAAATTTCGTTTTACGGAACCTATAGAGATAGTCAAACAAATATCATTATGTTCAATCATTATAAAAATAAATGCATATAAATATTAGGAGAATATATACCTTATAGTAGCTAATGCATGAGAACAAGGCAATAGGTCATTATGAAATTCCTTTCTACTACAAGTCTTCTCAGATAGGTTTACTAAGCCATATTTCTTATCGTCTTTCACATTGAAATTTACATGATTTATTAGGCGCACCGTGTACTTATATGATTTTTAATTTTTTTTGGTTAATTTGTTGGTAGCCCACTGAGACAGTTGTGTTGCATTTTTAGATGCCGCATACAACTTTCATGAAACCATTTTTGCATCATATCGCTAATGTACTCAACCAATATTGTTATTGCAATTGACGAGTGTACAACAAACACTTGTTCATGCACTCCACGATATTAGAAGTCATTCATTGATAACACCTATCCGGACAATAAGTATGAGACCATCTATGAGGCCCAACTCTCATTAGATATTCATATGTTCGCCTGTTTACGCGGCTAAACTTCTGCATCTTCTCCAAGAACTCTGATTCTCAATGTGCCATTGAAGCTCCACATAACAAATTGCATACAATGTGGCTTTTGAATATGTTCTTTAGGTTTATGTTCATATGAAAACCACAAAGGCCATGTGTTATTTCAAGGTACTCTTTAGCCATTGCCACCTTAATTGCAGAACTGCGATTAGAGATGATGATACAATTCATAGGACATCCTATTGCCATTTTCAACTCCTTTAAAAACCAAGTCCATAAATCCTCGCATTCAACATCACCCTAACCATAAGCTAGAGGGAACACCTGATTGTTTGCATCTTGGCACGTTGCAATAAACATGACACCGCCAAAATTACCCTTCAAATGAGTTGCATAAATGCAAATTGTAGGTCGTATGGCGGTATGAAACCCATCAAGTAAAGCACAAATATTCGAATTAGTGAGTAGCGTTTGTCTTTATTGCTATTACAGTACAAGGATTCATGCACTTCAATTGGTGGCAACATGCAGGCAACAACTAATATGAAAGATCAGGAGGACCAAAAACATTATTTTCAACAAGTTCTTTTGCCCTTTTTGCCTTCGTATAAAGCAAACCAAGTCCCTAGTCTGCTTGCATATCAATCATGATTTCTTTTGGTTTCACAGATCGACCACTAACAGTAAGTTTCGGTGAAAGTATTTCACCAATAAGTCATGTGCTTGCTTGATGGTAATTGTTGTGCAAATCATCAATTGTACAACTATGATCTTCCTCAAATATCCAAACTATCCAATAATTTACACCTTCCATCTTAACCGTAAGGATTTAAAATTTGTACTTGGGATTCTTACAGCCTGCTTCATATCTAGTCATGCATGACCTTGTAACACGAATTTCAAAATTGTCCTACAGCGCGTAAGAAAGCAACGCTCGCTTCAAATATTTTTTGCTTTCGAACATCCCACCTTTGGATAAGCGATTACATGAACTAGATTCCTATGTTCTAACTAGTTCAAAAGAGTAGTTTGAAGCTCCATGAATAATCCAAGGTTAGCAGACTACAGTTCTATGCTTATCATCAACAGTAATGCCATCATTTTAAAATGTATCCTGACTTGGACCAGTAAAAACTGGTGGAACAGACCCAGTACGACCACCATCTGTTGGATCCGAACCCATTCCATTATAATGTGCAGGCTCATCATTGTCACCCTCAAGACTTCTACCGTGACCAATGCAATCTTCGTCGAAATCATTTATTCCATACTCACTATTGGGATTGTACTCTAGGATCGATCTCTCATCCTCGTTATAAGGTTTTGCCACCACTTCGTTAATGGTTGGGTCCTTAGAAATTATAGGGTTCACACTTGGGATTTCAAAAGCTGGGTATGTTGTTGGTATAGAACCCCAAACATTATTGCTTCAGCCGATGAATTGAAACTGTGCCACCAATTGCTGTAAAAGCTTTGATAGATAGGCTGAACGGTAGGAATAAAGATGGCAACGGGGCGGGTCGGGGTCCGGGAATGCTTTTCTATCCCCGTCCTTACTTCCCAAAACCATCCCCATCCCCGTCCCCATCCTCGTATTAAGATAAGCGAGGCTGGGGCCAAGGATTCTCTATTGGAGGGGTCTTACCCATACCCACCTCATTCCCTGTTTAATATAACCATGTATTTAAAAATTACAACTTAATAAAAAAAAAATAAAAAAATAAAAAAATAAAAATTAATCAAGTAGGAACTAATATTTAGCCCAAAATCAAAAATTTCATAAAACAAACCAAATTCTAAAGTTTAAAGTCTAAACATATACAAGCCAAATGCAGCACCATCAAACAAGTGAAATAAAGGGTGGTGAATAGATACATCTTTAATTTGATTCAAGTTTGTGTGGCGTCTCATTGTCAAGTATTTCGGAGCAAAACATTTCTAAAGCTGTTGGTTGTAAGATGGATTTTGAGTTGAATAATGTTTAGATAACTATCTTTCACTGTTTAATAATCCAGTCACAATGTTCTTAATGATTAAAAAAACATATACAAATATAGTCCGGACATGAATAGACGTTTTATAGTTAAAAAAACAAAAAAAAAAAAACTATTTATGGCTAAAAAATAATATTAAATGATTTTAAAAATCCGAATATTATATATTATATTATAAATATATATATATATATCGGGGCAGGGACGAGGCGAGGAGTGCTTCCCCAGTACCCGCCCCCACCTCGCTTCACTTTCGAGGACAAGACTTTGTCCTCATCCCCATCCCTGTCCCCGAATATTATCCCCCATCCTTGCTTCATTCAAGGCAAGGCCTCGTGAGACCCCGACCCCATAGGGAATACTACCATCTCTAGGTAGAAACACTTACATGTCCAGGTTCTGCACTAATTTTCTCAACAACACTAACATATACCTCCGGAACATGTCCATCATCTCACAACAGCATTTCCATATCACTATCATCTTTAATCTTCGATCGGGCAGGCCTAAGCCTAACACCAGTATCAATCAAAGTTTTTAACTTAATGGTAAACCTTGTTAAGTCAACATTCACAACGCCTTATACCACCCTAGACAACTCAGCATACATCAAATTTCTACGAACTTTGACAAACTCTGTTTCACCACCCCTCGTAAGAGTTTCCCACATGTTTGCCACCATAAGTGATTACCAATTTCGTTTGGTCCATTCTTGCATTTCAACCAAATCTCACGCTTAGATTTCAATTTATTAAATCAGTCACATATTAAACAAGTTGCAACCAAATTAAATACACAAGGGCAACTCACTCAAACACACTAGTGCAACCCAATTAAACACACCAGGACAAATCAATTAAACATAATAGGACAACCCAATTAAACACATAAGGGCAAACCAATTAAACACACCAGGGTAAACCAATTAAATACACCAAGGCAACCCAATTAAACACACCATGGAAAATAAATTAAACACACCAGGGTAAATCAAGGAAACACACCGGGGTAAATCAAAAAAACACACCGGGATAAATCAATTAAACACATTAAGGCAAACTAAATTAAACACACTAGAGCAAACCAAATTAAACAAACCAGGGCTAATCAATTAAACACACCAAGACAACTCAATTAAACACATCAGGACAAACAAATTAAACAAATAAGGGCAAACCAATTAGACACACCAGGGCAACCCAAATTAAATATATTAGGGCAACTCAATTAAATACACCATGGAAAATCAATTAAACACACCAGGGTAACCCAAGTTAAACACACCAGGGTAAATCAAGAAAACACACCAGGGTAAACCAAATTAAACACACTGGGAAAAATCAAGAAAACACATCAAAACAACTCAATTAAACACACCAGGGCAAACCAAATTAAACACACCAGGGCAAACAAAATTAAACACACTAGAGCAAACCAAATTAAACAAACCAAAGCTAATCAATTAAACACACCAGGGTAAACCAAATTAAACACACAAGAGCAAACCAAATTAAACACACCAGTGCTAATCAATTAAACACACCACTGGAAATCAATTAAACACACCACAAACCATCTTTTTCAACCTAAATTCATCATTAAATATGCAGAACCCGAATCACCACACCATATTCCTCGAGATGAAGGAACCGAATCATCTCGATTCATCATGAAATACGAAGCCAAGTCCATGAAATACAAAGCTAAATCCAAAGCTCCTATAAAGGTTTTGTGTGCATTACAGAGAAAAATAAATGGGTTTTAATGATGGTGTTCAAAAATGAGAGAGAATGAAGAGGGAGAACCATGGTGTTTCGGAGAAAGAGAAAGAATGAAAAGAGAGGACAATGAGAGAAAATGGGAGAGAACGACAAATGAGAATGAAGACAGATATTGTTTTTGACAAAAAGAGAGAGAAGAGATAATTTCAGACAAAAAGAAAAAAAAAAGAAAATAATGAAAAATGGAAAAATGAGAGGCAATTTAGTCTCTATAGTGGATTGTTTAGTAAAAACAATCAACTTACTAATTCTGGGTAAAATTTAAAAACCCATTAAATTTTAGATAAAAATGGCTATTTCCTCTATATATTAATCTCCAATGTTCACAAATACAAGTAAATGTATAACTATATCACCTATTAAAAAAATATAAGAAATATATACAACTTGATCTAGAATTATGTTTGCTTCTCTTTTCTTACAACAATCTTGTTTACAAGAAAATGGAGATTTGATTACCTAAACAAGATTCAACAATCACATAAACACAAATATAAGCGAGTAAGGAATAGAGACATTTGACACGTCATTTTTACATGGTAAACCTCTGAAAAGGAAACTTCCATGGGTTGAACCATTCAACCACTTTTGAGCAACATCATTTTTCACTAGTTGGATAAAAATACACCTTCAAAGCAACCAATCTACATGATTGTCTACTTCCTATTGGATATCTCTTCTATCCTACCATCGAGCCTTTTACTAGCGAAAAACTTGTCGGCACTTAACATAGAAGCCGCATGCCTCTAATTGAGTTCTTCATGCTTTACTTATGGATCCGCATGATCCTAGTTGAGACTCCCTTGCTCAAGCTAGTATCGCATGTTCCAACAAGAGACTTTATGCCCATGCAATGCTTCTTAACATGATCAAATGTGTGTTTATGCAAACAGATGCAATATAAAATATATGATCAAGATATCCTATGGAAACTAGAAATAAGCTTTATGCACACAATGTATGTTTTTCTAGTTTATAATCCAAACAATTGACATCACACAAATCACATATGAAATGTATGGAATAGGTACACTTCATGAAGAACTAGAATAGACATGAAAGTTCATAAATATTATTTTTCTAGTTCTTTATATATTTTTTTTTAAATAAAATTGTACTGATCTAAGGGGAAAAAGCATCACAAACGATCATATGCTGAAAAACCCTTAGACAGAATCCATAAATAAAAAAAAATAAAAAAAAAAAGAGAAAAGAAAAGTAAAAAGAGACAAAAAACAACAAAGCACAAAGAACCAAGGGGAAAACAACCCCAAACAAAAAGAGGCACGCATGCCACACACAAAAGAAAAAGAAAACATCAAGAAAAATGAAAAGACTCTCGACCCATGCAGTCGTTGCCAACTAAAGTAAACAGAACGGCGGGGCAGAGAACCACCAAGAATCACCCTAAAGCTCCAAAGCATGCTTAGAAAGTGTATCTGCAACCTGATTCCCCTCCCTGTAAATATGGGAAACCTGAAAATCCATCTGCGAGATCTGAAAGATACAGCGCTGCCACGCTTGACGAACCCTCCAAGGAACCATCTTAGAACGAGAAGAAAGAAGTTGAACCACATAAGAAGAATCACTTTCAAGCCAAAGATGATGCCAATCATACTTCCATGCAAAATTAATGGCCAAAGAAGCCGCCAAAAGTTAAGCCTCAAATGCAAAAACCTGACCAAGAGGAATAGCAAAGCAACTCTTCACAAAGGCTCTATAGTTCCGAAATATACCACCGTAACCACCAAACCCTAGAGAGCCCATAGCAGCGCCATATGTATTCACTTTAATCCAACCAGGAGCCGGAGGTGACCAAATCACACTCTTGATCACCGGGGCTTTAGAAGGGACCCTGAAGAACAAAAACCTAGAAAAAAGCAATCCAACCAAATCACACTTAAATCCTAGATTTTCTTCATGCAAACTAAAGCTAGAAACATAATATATTCTTAAAGCACTTGTGCATGGCTTTAGAACTAAAATAAAAAATGCTAGAATACAAAAATAAGATAAATCAAGTTTCTCTAGCAAATATTTAGAGCACATATTCACAAAAATAATCAATTAAATCTCAAAGGAATTAATATAAAATTAAATGTGCTAAACCTAAAATATATTCAATTAAAAGATCCTAGCATATGTAAGAGCTATCAATCATGATAATAAATTCAATTAAAAATATAATAGCCCTAGAATATAAGCTAGTCATAATATAACACCCAAACATGTGAAGTTTTAGATTTAACAAAACCTAAATCACATTTAAGTCTCTAATTAGTTGAATGTAAGGATTCTCATTTATTGATTGACTTATTTCATAGACAAACCACATATTGGGGCTTGATATAAGGGTAGCTTAGGTATTTGATGGTTGGTGTTTTGCACAACCAAGACCCGCTCAAAACCTCAAAAGAAGAAGCACCAAAGGTATATTCTAGTGCTTTCTTGCTTTGAAGATATCTAGTTGCACACACATACAACTCATGCATATATCTTATTCTTGTATGTTGTGTGTTTTATATGAGTGCATGCATGTTCTTGAACATCACTTCTTACATGTTTTAATTGATTGCATCTTGTTCTATGATAATGCCATGACATGTTAGGTATTAGGATGCATTCAATTCCCACACTTGCACTTCATGTTTGTTAGTTTTAAGTGTGGTGTAATTCGTTTCCATTTGTGTGATCGGAAACGTCTGCGCTTGCACAATTATGTCTTAGCGCGACAGTTGACCACTTGAGAAGGTCTCATTCTTCTCTTGGATAAGTGGTAGTTTTGGTTTGGTTATTTGGAGTGAAGTGTCTAGTTTCAAAAGATTGGATTTTAATTATTTATATGTTTTTCAAAATTGACCTTTGTATGATCTTGTGACCATAACTTTTTATAAAAAGATTTAAATTGAGTTTTATAAAATACTGGACAACCTAGACACCTATACTTTTCCAATGGTATATTATTCTTAATATTTCATGACCGTTTGGATTGATTTTAAAATCTCCAAATTGACCACCAAAATAGGGCAACTATGTTGTTGTCGGTTTCTGACCTTTGGTCACTCAATCGACCATAACCTTATTTACAGACATCAAAATGTCATTCCATAAATTGGAGTAGAAAGAAGACTTCCATACCTTTCCAACGATATATCATACAAAAGGTTTCGATATCGTTTGGTCATGTTTTGAGGCGCTTGAATTTGAAGTTGATGCCTTGTCGCGGCAAAACCGCTATTCACTCACCCTACATACAGCGGGCACCTGATTGATTTTTCAATCCGCCCTACACCCACCTTGCAACTGCCCTACGTAGAGCGGTCTATGGGAAAACTTTTGGAAAATTTCCATAATGACATAGCTTCAATTGGGCATCATATATATATGCCTTTTTGACCTTAGGTCGTCCCAATGAAAAACCCATATTTTTGATTAAGAGAATTTTGAAAGAGAGAAATTTACCGAAGAACTTATCTTTGATCATCCAAACCTATTTCCATATGCATAAATCATCATCTAAGCATCATCTAGGATCATCTAGCATGTGCTAATGCATGGTCTTCTTCAACACATATGGTATGATATGTTGAACACTATTATCTTACATAATTACTGTTTTTACTTATCAATATATCTCATTTATTATTTGTATGTTCTAAGAGTAATTTATACATACAATATTGAGATTATGTGTTGATTGGATTATTTTGTGATAGATAGGTTTTATTGTTTATATACCATCTAGCTAATTAATCCCATTGCATGACTGAGATTGTTTGTTGATAGCTAGGATTTCATGATTGATATATGCATCTAGCTAATTAATCTCATTGAAATGTTTGAGATTGTTTTTGATAGCTATTGTATCTAGGATTGGTTATCCTCTACATAGCTAAGCTTTATGACATGTCATTTAGCTTTTGATATCTAAAATTGTGTAAATTGCCATATTATCATCCTAGATAAGCACATAGTGTACCCTAACTCTATTTGCATCTTTGGATATCTTTGCATATTCACTTAGGGTGTATGATCTCTTCGGAGAATTAAGTTTTGATCTAGGATTGCTATTACAGGCCTACGGGTAGTAGTGATGGGTTACAGTTCGAGCATGGTTGAGGTCAACCTAGGATGTGAACATCATTTCAAGTAGTGATTGCAAGGATTGAGCAATTGGACTATGTCCACTTTTACTGGCCTGAGGGTAGTGGTAACGGGTTATATACTGGGATTAGGTTGTAAACGCTATCACAATTAGTGGATTCGAGGTTCGAGTGTGGTGCACTTACCAGCCTGTGGTTTTTCCCTGTTGAGGGTTTCCACGTAAATATCAAGTGTTATTTAAATTCCGCACATACTACACTTGTTGCATTATATTGACTAGTTGGAATATTTTCATAAATTGACTAAATGGGAAAATTTGGTAATGAGGGTTAAAATCTATTCACCCCCCTCTAGATAGTTTAATACACACCGTGCATTGTTAATTTGAATTGTTATCAGAGCGGGTTCCTAGATATACTTAGGTGATCCTTTGTTCATTTTGGTGTGTTTTGCATTTTGTATGTATTTGATTGATTTCATACATTTTGCATTCTTCTCATTTGCACTCATTTGACTCAAACACTATGAGTGAATTTGAGAGAGAAGAAATTTACTCCAATGAGGAGATGACTCTTTTTATAGAGAGATTTAGGAGATTTGTGAAATCTCAAAAAAAGATGACCTACAAAGAAAAAAAGGAGAAGAAGATGACCTCTAAGGTGAAAGAGGAGAAGAAAATGACCTCTAAGGTGAAAGAGGAAAAGAGGTAAAGATGAAGTCCTCGTTCTAGAAGTGTGAAGAAGCCTCTTCCCATGTTGAAGAGCATGTGCCTAACTTCAAAGCTTTTGGGGCTTCCTATAGGGAAGATGAAGATGAAGGCAAAAAAGCCTTAAATGTTGACTTAGTTTATGAGTGTCAAATGCTCATTCTCAATGTGCTCTTGAAGAAGGCTAGCATATTTATCAAATCAATCTTCATCAATCTAAAAAGATGATGTCTGAGCAATTGGAAGAAATCTCCATTCTCATCTCTCTAATGAAAACCATGGAGATGAAGTCCTCCATAGATGACTCTTTGAAGACGGACTTGAGTGAAATGTCCAAGTACAAAAGGAGATTGATGATTGCCATCAAAGGATGAAGGCAACGAAAGATGAACTTGCTTGCAAGGAAAATTCCTTTAGAATTTTTAGGGATAAAGAGAAGAGGCACCTTCAAGACTTGAAGAAGGGTAAGATATTGCAACCTCAAACTCAAGGCAAGTGCAAGGCTTCACCTTCTCGTCATCCTAGGAGGAAGATTGATCATGAAGAATCCTTCAAGAATGGCCAAGTGAAGATGCCAATTAAGGGTATAGCTCAACCTCATCCTTTAAGAGCTTCACACCTAAGTTTTGCTCAACCTAGGCTTAACCAACCAAGGAAGCAAAATAACTCGATTCAACATCAAAATTAAAGAAGAAGAGAACCGGTTCAACCACAAAGGCACCAACATCCGGTTAATGCTCCAAAGAAAAGCCATCTGGTGCACCATCAAAGACAACCTTATCAACATGGAAATGCCTTGATGAGAGCTCAAAGCTATGGTATGAATTCTTCTTTTATACCTACTTGTCATTATTGTGGTACGATTGGTCACATAAGACCAAAGTGCTTTAAACTACATAAAAAGATGTAGAATTGAAAGCATGATAAAGAGGAAGAGGCTTAGAAGAGCCCATTTGCATGTGCCTATGAAATCTTTAGTCAATAATCCTAGGATCTCATATAACATG
Source organism: Acer negundo (assembly GCA_035582765.1). Classification (NCBI taxonomy): domain Eukaryota; kingdom Viridiplantae; phylum Streptophyta; class Magnoliopsida; order Sapindales; family Sapindaceae; genus Acer; species Acer negundo. The sequence goes on from CM069233.1 coordinate 14,461,987, forward strand.
CAATATTTGACCACTAAGAATGAAATTGTGTCACCTAGGTGGATAAGAAAAGACAAACCCGCTTGCTATGAGACAAACATGTCTCACATAGGTTCAACTAGGTCCAATGGACTTGGTAGGTCTTTAGGACCTCATACCCTTCATTAAAGCGTTATGGATTTTGACCCCATATGGGGAACTCAAGTAAAGAGAGCAATTGCATACTTGTTGTATGCAAAAAATTTAAAAATTTTTATGCTTCTTTATTAATTGCTTGAGTAGCTTGGTTACACATGTGCTTACATGTTTTTTACTTCAATAAGTGTGAACCAATGCTTGTATTGCAATCCATGTCAAATTTATGTTCAAACATGCATTTTTGGACTATGAGATATATACATAGGAAGTACTCTTTGGGTGACCTATAATAATCTCTATGACATGATGATTGCTAAATGACATGCTTAAAATGTGAAAAGCATGATTTCAAATGACATGCTAAAAAATGAAAGCATGAATTGTTGATTGCATTTTCTTAAATGCAAAATAATGTGTGAAAAGCAAATGAGACTCAAATGAAAATCAAAATGTCTCTCTTTCTTTACTTGTGGAACATGGCTACTATCATACGGGTATCTTACCCGGAAAAATCGAATATGGTGCAAAAAAGTTGCACATGTCATGTTTTGCTTTTAAGGTTGGATATAGTGCTCTAAAATTGAATTCAATGAATTTTCTATATCATTGCTTTTATTTTTGACAAATGGTGAAATTGGTTTGAATTCCTAAAGGAACCTTTGTCATTTGCTTTGCCAAATACCATTGATTTTTGGACTTGAATGCAATATGTATGTATGCAAAGCACTTTTATTCACACATTTTCATAAAAATAAATCTCCTTGTTTTCCCCATTTAATTGAGTTGCATAAAGTGTATTATATGATTATGCAAATGACTTGTATGCTACTATCTCTCTTTGCTACAAGTGACCCGGTTTTGGGACTACTCATTTGCCCATCTCATGACAAAAAGGGGAGTAGTAATGTAGTTAGAGGGAGAATGCTTATTGCAAACTTTTTGTAGCATTTGAATGATTGGGGAGTTTACTTCTTGAGGGAGAGTAACCCGTTGAGGGTGAGCATTTGCATTACACATACATTACAAGATGTTGTGCTAAAATTCTTATTACAAATGCTTGTTTTATCTCACTTGAATAATCTCACATATACTTGTATTGGAAAGTATAGAAACTTTGTTTTAAAGGATTGATTATTCTACAAGATATTGAAGACTTGAAGATCAAAGCTTTCAATTATCTCTTCGTATTGTAAAAAATCCCTTTAGTTTCTATTTTATGTTGTGATGATCAATATGAGTGCTGGTTTTGTCACGAAATAGCCAAAGGGGGAGATTGTAAGGATTCCTATTTATTGATTGGCTTATTTCGTGGACAAACCACATATTAGGGCTTGATGTAAGGGTAGCTTAGGTATTTGATAGTTGGTGTTTTGCACAATCAAGGCCCGCTCAAGACTTCAAAAGGCACCAAAGGTAGATTCTAGTGTTTTCTTGCTTTAAAGAGATCTAGTTGCACACACACACAACTCATGCATATATCTTATTCTTATATGTTATGTGTTTTATATGAGTGCATGCATGTTCTTAAACATCTCTTTTTGCATGTTTTAATTGATTGCATCTTGTTCTCTGATAATGCCATGACATGTTAGGTATTAGGATGCATTCAATTCCCACACTTGCGCTTCATGTTTGTTAGTTTTAAGTGTGGTATAATTCGTTTCCGTTGGTGTGATCAGAAACGTCCGCACTAGCACAATTATGTGCATGTCTTAGCGCAACGGTTGACCACTTGAGAAGGTCTCATTCTTCTCAGTTTTGGTTTGGTTATTTGGAGTGAAGTGTCTAGTTTCAAAAGATTGGATTTCAATGATTTATATGTTTTTCAAAACTAACATTTGTATGGTCTTGTGACCATAACTTTTTATAAAAAGATTTAAATTGAGTTTTCTAAAATTCTGGACAAACTAGACACCCATACCTTTCCATCGGTATATTATTCGTAATATTTCATGACCGTTTGGATTGGTTTTAAAATCTCCAAAGTGACCACCAAAACAGGGCAACTATGTTGTTGTCCGTTTCTAACCTTTGGTCACTCAATTGACCATAACATTTTCTACAGATATCAAAATGTCATTCCATAAATTGTAGTAGAAATTATACTTCCATACCTTTCCAACTATATATCATACGAAAGGTTTCAATGTTGTTTGGTCATGTTTTGAGGCACTTGAAGTTGAAGCTGATGCACTGTCGCGGCAAAACCGTTGTTCACTCGCCCTACGTACAGCGGGTACCTGATTGATTTTTCAATCCACCCTACACCCACCTTACAACCACCCTAAGTAGAGCGGTCTACGGGAAAACTTTTGGAAAATTTCCAAAATGACATAGCTTCAATTAGACATCATATATATATATATATATATATGCCTCTTTGACCTTAGGTCGTCCTAATGACTCAAAAACCCATATTTTTTATTGAGAGAATTTTCAAAGAGAGAAATTTACCCAAGAACTCATCTTTGATCATCCAAACCCATTTCCATATGCATAAATCATCATCTAAGCATCATCCAGGATCATCTAGCATGTGCTAATGCATGGGTCTTCTTCAACACACACGGTATGATATGTTGAACACTATTTATGTAACACTATTATCTTACATAATTAGTGTTTTTACTTATCAATTTATCTAATTTATTATTTGTATGTTCTTAGAGTAATTTCTACATACAGGATTGAGATTATGTGTTGATTGGGATATTTTGTGATAGCTAGGTTTTATTGTTTATATGTCATCTAGCTAATTAATCCCATTTATGATTGAGATTGTTTTTTGATAGCTAGGATTTCATGATTGATAGATACATCTAGCTAATTAATCTCATTGAAATGTTTGAGATTGTTTTTTATAGCTATTGTATCTAGGATTGGTTATCTTACGATATGTCATTTAGCTTTTGATATCTAGGATTGTGTAAATTGTCATATTATCATCCTAGATAACCATATAGTGTACCATAGCTCTATTTGCATATTTGGATATCTTTGCATATTCACTTAGGGTGTATGATCTCTTCGGAGAATTAAGTCTTGATCTAAGATTGCTATTATAGGCCTGCGGGTAGTAGTGGTGGGTTACAGTCCGAGCATGGTTGAGGTCAACCTAGGATGTGAATATCATTACAAGTAGTGATTGCGAGGATTGAGCAATTGAACTAGGTCCACTTTTACAGGCCTGAGGGTAGTGGTAGCGAGTTACATATCGAGATTAGGTTGTAAACGTTATCACAATTAGTGGATTCGAGGTTCGAGTGTGGCGCACTTACCGGCCCGTGGTTTTTCCCTGTTGAGGGTTTCCACGTAAATATCAAGTGTTATGTAAATTATGCACATATTACACTTGTTGCATTGTATTGATTAGTTGGGGTATTTTCATTAATTGACTAAATGCAAAAATTTGGTAATAAGGGTTAAAATCTATTCAAACCCCCCCCCCCCCCCCTTCCCTTCCCTTCCCTTTCTAGATAGTTTTATACACACCGTGCATTATTAGTTTTATTAAATATAGCTTATAATTAATGTTCTATCTCCAAACAACATTTTTTTCAAGTCGAAAACATAAAGATAGGAAGAAGACCCAAGGTTTTCATGCATTTTAAAGCTTAGAAAACACAAGATGAAAAAATACCTTGGTAGCTTGAGTGCAGCCATGAAATTGATGTGGAACACCAAAATACTTGAACAATAGACTTCAAAATTACTTGGAGAAGATAGTAGACTTCAATACGAATCTCTCACTTTTTGAATCACTCAATTTGGTTGAGAATTGATTGAGATATGAAGATTTGAAGTTGAGAGAAAAATATGAAAACTAAAAATCTACAAAAGTCTTTTTTCTTCTTCAAAAATCAAATGAGAGAGAGGGAATTCAAAGGAAAAATGGGAGGGAAGAAGATGTGGCGTAGGGGGAACCATGGAAAAGGGATGGAGGCCCGCCACCTTGGATTCTCATGGTGGCACATGGCCTCCACGGGTGCCAAGGGCCTCGTTTCCCGTTGGGGCCACGCGCCTCCATGGGTGAGGGGTCACTTTGCCATACCCTCTTCCCTTGGCTCCTCCCGCACACCTCTTACATTCTTCGACCGTTCTCCGGCCTCCGAATTCTAAATTCTAATCCATTTTAGGATTACGAACAAATACTCTCTCATGGATATGGACATCTACGAAAATTCAACCAAAAAACTTGAATTCGACTGGATACATTAGAACAAAAACCATATATGATAAACATACGTAAATTTTCGTAAAATTCAACTCGAAACTCAAAAAACTATGTATGAGTAACCGAAACGTCCAGGACTCAGTGATGACAATATAATAATATAATCAAGTCCAATACCAAGTAAACGTAAACAAACAAACACAAATACACACAAGTATGTAATTTCCTAGAAATAGTCCTAGAACATGCATTTCCATATATATTGTCAATTTAAGTTTAATGCATGTGCATACAACAATATGTGTGTGTATGTTATACCAAATGAGTACAACGATGCAAGGATACAAATGTTATACAATGTTGTGTACCTAAACGCCATATAAGAGGAATAAGGTCTAGACATACCTTTGATGTGTAACAAAGCTTGAAGACTTCACTTTGCTTGATGGTTGTCCTTCCTCTTTGAAGCTTGAGTCAACATTAACCTAGACAACTAATCAATACAAAGGAAATGTCGTTTTGATATGAAAATATGCCAACATGACTCAAAAACCTTATAAATCCTCACAAATCACATTCCAAGTAAGAGAAACAAGAACATCATACAGAATCACATCATGCATCACACCAGTTACAAAAAAAAAAAAAAAATGAAAGCAATCTACTTTCAATTAAACCCCAAAATTAATCCCCAATCATCCAAAACCCACACACAAAATAGAGCATCACTTCGAGTTCGATGGAAACACACACACACACACTATATATATATATATATATATATATCTTAACGACCACGATGCTTTCTCTCACCTTATCGGCTCCACCGATCTCGATGGAAGTTCCATTTTCATTGCCTTTTTTTCTTCCTACATTTCTCATTCATTTTTACTTTCATTTTCTAGGTTTTATTTTTGGATACGAAAACAGCTAAGGCGATATGTGCATCAACCGATCCATGATCATGGCCATGCATGAGAATAGGACTAGGTTGCTTGGTTGTAAGTTGTTGTAATAAAATGCTTTACATACAGTGAACCAATATGTGTGCAATACTGCCTCCACATTTGAAGCATTATTGTTGTTAGTTGTTTAGTGGATATTTGCTTCTTTGTTATCAGGTTTAGTTGATGTTGTAACCCTATTAAAGACTCATTTTGAATTCAATAAAATCATTGATTATATTGCAGCCAAATATCCCTCTTTCATTGTTCCCTTCTCACTCTCTTTCTTATTTCTACAAATTGTTCATAACAATTTGGTAAATAACGCGGTTATGATCATGGACACCAAGTTTCTTAACAAAGTTTACGAAATTCTAACTTGTCACAATTCTAGTTTCGACAAAATTAACGCAACTCTTTAGAAAGTCATAATTGAAATCCAAGCCCTACTTGTTAACCATATCGGCAACACCGTCGAGAAGGAGCTCAACCCATTTTCACTAGTAGAAACCTCCCACGATTCCCATATCTCACAAATAGTCACCCGGACTAACCACAACATGCATGATCGCAACAATACCCAGCTGAAATTGTCATTCCCAACCTTCGGCAGCAACAATCCTACACAATGGATTTTTAAGGCCAAACAACCCATTAATTTCAAAAATATCGCTCCTCCTCGACAGGTCTAACTAGCATCATTCAATTTAGAGGGAACTTCTCTCCAATGGCACATGTGGTTAACCAAATTCAGAGGTCCTCTCAGTTATATTTAGACCGCATTTCTCTTGCAAGACGTTTAAGGCATACAAACACATGACATTCATCTGTGTCCCTGCAAAGTTATACACCATTGGTGAAAATATATACCCGCATGTGTCTTAATAACCTAGAATGGGGGGGTGAATAGGTTTGAATCCGTTAATTACCAACTTTTTCAGACTAGTCAATATTCAAAAATATCACCCAATTCACCAAACAATAAAATCAAGTATAAAAATCAGAAATTAAAGAACACTTGATTTTTTACGTGGAAACCCTCAACAGGATAAAACCACGGGCTAATATGTGCACCACACACGGTCACCGAAATCTACTATATGAATAAAAGGTTACACCCTCAAGTGATACACGGACTCTCACCTTAGATAACCTCAGGCTATAGACACTACAACTCACCACTCTTGGTTCAATCCTTAGTGATATCTCTCGATCACTACTCTTGGCATGAGCACCTCCTACTCTACTCGCAAGCCTTTTACAGTGGCACTTGACCAATTGCTTGAGCACTACACATCAGTAGTCATAAAACTTAATTCTTACAAAGAGATCAATAACCTATGTGAATATATAATGATATTAAAAATGCAATTAATACAAGGCAAACAGTAAATGCTTATCTAGGATTCAAAATGTCAATATGAACAATCATAGATATCAATTTTTCTATATGTCATGGCATACAACTTAGCTATATAAAGGGTAACCGATCCTACATACAATAGCTATCATTCACAATATCAATCAAATAATAAGATAATCAAACAACCATGAATATTCAAGAAAGCTTAACTAGCTTGATAAACATAAATCTATCAACCTAGTTATCAATTAATCACACAAGAATTTCAAGGATTAGCATTTAGGCAAAATCAACCTAATCAAGCAAGCTATCACAATGCAACTCCCAAAACACAATAACAAAGTACTCTTGAAACTAGTCAAGTCATAAAGATGTTATCTTGTAAAACAAGAACATGTAAAAGATGAAATTGATGTTCTAAATACAAGTCATATAAGCAATAATGAAAACCCATAAGAAATCATACCTAGAATATGCTAGATGATGTATGAATCAAGAAAGGATGATGAGTCTTTGTGTTTTATGTGATAAATATCAAGTCTTGATGACTTTGCTTTGAAGGCACTTCTTTGGCTCTCAAAATGTGTAATTTTTGCTCTAAAAATCTACCTAAGGCTATCAAGGCATATATATAAGAGATCCAATCAAAGTGCTGTCGTTTTGGAAAAAAGGGTTCAGATTCCCATCATATGTGTTGGTCGTCATGTGCACGACCAGCGCACAACGCCTGTGGACGTTGCTCTAGTGAGCTACACATGATTTCCAGCGCACATCCTCTGCCAAGGTTGTGTTGGTGTGTGCGCTGGTCTGGCGCATGATGACTAGCATACTAAACGAGTCTGTGCGGGTGTAAGGACCAGCATATTGCACTAATACACAATCAAACATAAAATTTGTGCAAATGTGTGTTGTGACATACATACACTCAAAATGCAAAGATCACACATGCATGCTAAAGAGAGTGTGTGTGCAACTAAGTCTCTTCAATGAAAAATAAGTACAAGTGATTTACCTTTAAAGAACTTATCATCTTGAGGTCTTGAGAGGGCCTTTGAGCTTGATCATCAATGCCTAAGCAACTCTTACATGTCAAACCCCAATTGTGGTTTGTCAAAGAAATAAGCCAATCAAAATATGAGGTCCTTACAATTAGTATAACGCATTTACACACTTGTTAAAGTATGCACATGCATTAAATTTAATTTGATAAACATTGTGAAATTGCATGTTTGAGGACTATCTCTAGGAAATGGCATACTTTTGTGACATTGTGTTTATTTGTTTTTGTTTTATTATTTTTGGACTTGAACATGGTCTCATATTATTCCTTATTAAGTCCCGGTCATTTCGGTTACTTACTCATTAGGTTTCGAATCCAAACTAGGAAGCTATGCTACTTTACGTTCTCATACGTTATATTGTCTTCGTCGTCGTATACCGAGTTGAATTCTAAACCTTTTTGTAAAGTTTCATAGTTTTCCTCATGCATAAGGGAGTCACAATTTGTAATCTAAAAATATATTCAAATTTGGAGTTCGGAGGCCTGAATACGGTCGAAGAATGCTAGAGGAGCGCGAGGGGGCGAGAATGGATGAAGGCTATTTTGAGGTGTGTCCCATGAGGAGGCCGTGAGGCTCACAGGTCAGTCACCTCTCTGCCCCATGAGGCTCACGTGCCTCTCACAGGGTGGTGACATGGCTATCCCCCGTTGGCCACTGAAAACCCTCTCTCTCTCTTCCTTTTAAATATCTCATTTCCCTCCCATTTCATTTTAAGAAGAAAATTTGAAAAAGAGAAGTGCATAATTTTCTCTCCAACTTTCCCAACTTCCAAACACCATAACTTTCTCAATCGAACTCCTAATTGAGTGATTCAAGTTGGAGAATCTTCGTGATCAAGTCCCCTACCTTCTCCAAAAGAGTTTGCAGTTGTTTGATCACATTTTATGGTGGTTCTTCACTCAAAACCGAAACTGCACTGGATTCCTAGGTATTGAACTAAACTTTGTGATTTCATCTTTTATGATCTTCAATTACCTTGGGTTTTCTTCTTCTATATGTATGTGTATGTTTGATGAAAGCTATTGAGAAGGATATCTTCAAATCAAAGCTAATCTAGTCTAATTAGAGACTTGAATGTGAATTAGTTTTCTAGAATTCTAGGTTTTCACATGTTTGTGAGTTGTATTGAGATTAGCTTGATATCTAGGGTTATTTGTGTTTTGATTGCCACATTTCATAATTAATAACCTTAGCATATGCTTGGATCTTTTAATTGAACAAATCTAGAATTAGCACATTTGATTTTGTATTTAAAGCTAACTAGGATTTAATTGATTATTAATTATATCCTTGCTCTATATACTTGCCAGAATATTCATTGATCATATTTTGTGATTCTAGCATTTTGGGTATATGTTTCCAATATCTTGAATATGTGCTTCATGTATATGATTTATTCAAGTGTTAGCTTTGTGAATGAAACTAGGAATCACATGTGTTAGGTGTTTCACATGCTCTAGGTTTCAATTCATGTTTTGTAACTAGACAATTTTTGCCTTGTGTACTTACATGACTAAGTCTAATTTCCATAGGATGTATTGACCATATTCTATGTTGCTTGTGTTTGCATCACTTAGATCATTTTCCTTGCAAAAGATGGAAGTCTCATATTGGAGTGTTTGAAGCTTCAACTTGAGCATTAAGTCTTGGCTAGGAGTGTGAGGCTCCGGGTAGTCAAGCAAGGAAGTCTTGGTTAGGACAAGTGGTCCGTATAACCAAGCAATGAAGTCTTAGTTAAGAGCAAGGGGCTTAGATTAACTAAGCAAGGAAGACTTGGCAAAAAGCTAGGCTTCATGTAAGTCCAAGCAAGAAATCTTCCTAGAGATGTGAGTTGAGCATCTTGGATAGGAAGTTGCTTTCTAGAGACATGAGTGAAGTGTCTCGGATAGAAAGTAGGCAAAGTGATTCATTAGGCCCGAGGGTAGAATAGGAGTTGATAGCTTGGAGAGTGTTTCATAGGATTGGTCATGTCTTTGACTGTGTATCTCCTTTTCATCATAGTGGATTACAATTTACCGGTGGTTGTGGATTCAACCCGTGGATGTTTTCTCTTCGAAAGTTTTACCACGTAAAAATCAATGTGTCAAATGTCTCTATCTCTATCTCTCTATATCTGTATGTATAATTAATATATCTTGTTTAAGAACTCCATGTCCTTACATCCTTGTTAACAAGATATTTGTAGAGAAAGAGATGCACACATTATTTGTTGAATCAACATTTGTCTCTTATATTTTGTAATTGTTTGAACATTGTATCTTGTGATATTCTATATCAAGTTGTAAAGTTTAATTAATGCACTTACATTGTAATATTCAAAGTACAACTTGTGGAATTTGCTCTACATTGAATATACTTGTATATAAGATGCATTGTCTCTTGTTATATGTTGTGTAGACTAAGGGTGGTGAATTGAGCATACATGTGTTAATTGTTTGTTAAAAGGTTAATTTGTATGCTCATCAAGGTTTTGACAAAAGTCTCGAAAGAGTTTTGAAATTAGAGTGTCAACCTATTCATCCCCCCTTAGGTTGTTTTGTATAATCTTGTAGGTATTTTCAATTGACATCAGAGCGGGTCACTTAAAGTAATTAGTGTGATTCGGGATCTACGAGGTTATTTACTAGGATAACAACCTTTTGTCTATAATTGTTTGTAATGGTTGTCCTCCTTTGTTGATTGGGAAAATGTTTGTTTTGTTGAAAATGCTCATGAAAGACTTTACTAAGTCTAGTGATGAGCAAGCTTGGTTGGATTGTCAAGAAAGGTTTCTCTTCTCCGAGTTTTATATTTGATGGAGTAGTTTCTTTAAACCAATATGTTCATGAAGTATGAATGAGGTTTATTTTTGAGAAGTTGAAACTTTTAGATCTTTTTGCCATTCATAGTGGTGTAAGTTTTGAAACACCTTTCTCTTAATAAAGATTCAAATATGGAAAAAGAGGCATGAAATAGATTCCAAGCTATTTGTGATAAAGGTTCTTCTTGTTTTATATTTCATTTGTCTACTAACAATTTTTTTTATAAGCTTAAAAAGAATGTTAGTGACAAAAGCAAAGAAGAAGAAGTTTTCTCGGAGGATAATCAATCTAGATATGATCACTTGACTTTGCAACCAAATGAAGAAGATTGCAAACCAAAGACCACAAACTTCAACTTGATGGCAAGAGTTCAATCTCTTGAGAATGAAAAAGATAAAGCCTTGAAGGAAGTTGAAGTGAAGAATGAAGTGATCAAATGTCTAGAAGATAATACGGTTGAGGATGCTCTTGTGTTAGATAGTTTAATGAGTGATTTTGCTAATAATTTGCTTTTCTTATAAGAAACGATCAAAAGCAAGGAAGATGAGTTGGCAATCATTAAGGCCAAAAAGCTTGGTAATCTTTATGAAGATTCAAGTGACTTAAGCTTTGTAGATGAGCAAATTAAGTCTCCTACAACTAAAGGCAAGTCATTAAGGAACAAAAGGGTTTCAAATGCCAATCTTCCAAGGTCAAGTGCAAAATCAGAAGAGTAAAGAGCCTTCACCGTCAGTAAACTCTCACCTAAATAGTATCATCTCCATATGGATTCCGGTTTGCGATTTTTGAAGTGTTGTAGTGCATACTAAATCTAGATGCCATGAGTATATTAGACAATGCAAACTAGGGAATGAGATGCATGTTAGTGAGATGAGAAAATCTTCTATGAATGTTTCTTGCATGATAACACTTTGAATTTTATAAGTGATAAAGATAATCATGTGAGGAAAATTGTCAAGAAGATTTGGGTAAAAAAGAGTGTTTCACATGATCATATGTATAGTCTTGATAATATCTTTGATGATGGCAATAATGTTGTGTTTAACATGAGAAATATCTTTATAGAGAAGATAGTTGATAATTTTTCTTCTAGATATAATATTTCCATGAGAAATGATCATGATGGTTTATGTGTTTGTACACTCAAGGCCAAATGGGTCAAAGGGTGAGTGCTGTTACTATTAGTATAAGTGGCACATGTGAGTTAGCTTTAAGATTAGTGTCTAGTTTTGAGTAACTTAGCTAGCTAGCTTTGTTTCTTTATGACCTTGACATGCACTTAGCTATCTTAAAAATATCACTATAATAGTTGAAATCCATTGATTAACTTTAAGAGAAGTTGAATTTATGATATCTATATGGTGACAATCATGTTAAGACTTTTAGAGAAAGTCATTTTTGTATGTGTTAAGTTGAAGGGTTAAGTCTTTATTCTATTAGAATGACACACCAACAACTTGTTGTCATGAGACAAACAAGCCAAGAGAGCTCACAAAAAGAGTGAAGGCTTTGCTTTTGATGAAAAAACTTGCTTGGGTATTTCTATATCCTAATACTTGCTTTCTAGCTTTTCATCTTTCGACTCTATGTTTGCCTTACATCATGTAGCATGTCATATTAGAGAACTAATATAGCATTCATATGGTTCTCATTGACATTTGCTCTCTAAAGATCTTTTAGTGATATGGTTACAATGATCTTATTCATGATGCTTGAAATGCTTATTTGAATATTGAGTGGCATGTTTTGAAAAATATGAACTCCATATTCTTTGAAAGCTACTATCATGAGAAATAATGATCTTAAGTAAGTCTATTTGTATTTTTTTTTTTTTGATCATGTGCTTTTAAGCCATAAAACTTGGTTTCAAAAATGCACTTTGCTTCTGTTGTATGTTTGGTTGAGTAAGTTGGGTTTGATATATATAAGTTGTGGAAACTCCTTGAAGTCCTTTTAACAGTACATTTAAGATGACATATGGTTAGTATCAATTTTGTTTCGACAACTACATAGAACTCATGAGCACTTTCATGGAAAGGGCTACACACATTGGTTGTGCAGCTGCCCAATATAGGAAAGGGATATGCCATTGTGATAAGTGAAAGCTGCCATGAAGCGTAGTTGTTTATGTTAGAAAAATAAAAAAATGTTGAAAAGAATCAATAAATAAAAAATAAAAAAACTTTGATTCAAAGCCTAAAAGAAAATAAAAATGAAAAGGCTTTAAAGAAGTATTGTTAAAAATCAAGAATTGCTCGGGTTGTCAAATAGAAATGGGATAACGAGCCACATGCATAGACTCGCTCATATGTTGAAATCTATTCTCTTAAAAAGCAAAAAACCGAATGATAATCGGTTTGACCTTTCATGGAAAAGCTTAAGATGAATAGATGTTGATATGATTCTCATGTTTGATTATCAAATTACTTCTTTTCATATACTTGAAGCAATATCTTCACACACACACTTTTGTTTATATGGTATTTTGATACTGTAGCAATTTTAGAAGAATTATGGGAAAGATTGAAAATCTTGGTGTATCTCTCATAATTTATGGAGCTTATTTGATAAATCTCATTGAAATTGCTTGAATGTGTGATTGTGTGGATTTTTTTGTGAACAATATTCTATCTTGATCTTAGATAGAGCACTTATCAAGGAGGAGCATAGTATGTTAGACTTTGTTCTCTTTTATGATAAGTTCACATGTTTAAAGTTGATATTTGTTGGCATATTCTTTGGTTGATATAATGAATCTTTTAGATGTTATTTCATATGTCTTGATTTACATGGTGATTCTTTATATTACTATATGCCATTGTATTTTTGGTCACAATTAATGCATGAATCTTTTTATAATAATTGTATGATTGTGTTTGCAATCCTCCTCTCATTGTTTGGGGTTGTATAGTAGTTGAGATTGCGATCAATTTCTTCATTCTTAAGATTGATAAGAGAGTAATTGCAATGAATTCCTCTTTGTTTGGGGTCGATAGTAATTGTAGTTATAATCAATTCAATTGAGTGTAGTTGCAATAAGTTCCTCTTTATTTGGGGTCGATAGTAATTGTGATTATAATCAATTCAATTGATTATGGTTGCAAAAAATTCCTCCTTGCTTAGGGTGATAGTAATTGTGGTTGTAATAAATTCCATCGATTGTAGTTGTAGAAAATTCCTCCTTACTTAAAGTGATAGTAGTTGTGGTTGTAATCAAATCTCTTCTTGATTGGGGTCGAGATAATTGTTGTTGATACCAATTCCTTCATATGTAGGGTTGATATGATTGTTAATGCAATTGTTGAATTTGGTAGAATAACCAATGTGTTTAAGAGTAAAATTTATGTATTTGTGATTCATTATTCCTTGATAAGTTTGTTGTGTTGTATAGATTTGCATAACCTTTGCTAGGTTAACATGGATAACAAACAATAATCAAGGGAGAAAATAAAGGAGCTAAAAGCAAAGGTGGTTCAACAAGATGCAAAAATCAAGAACTTGGAAGAAAGCATTTCTTCAAGCATAACATCCACCTCCAAAAGTGAGATCAACTTGTGATCTCAAGGTATTTTTTTTTTCTTTTTTCCTTTTGGCTTCATTTTATGTCAAAAAGGGAGAAAAATATTATATTGTTTTAGCATATCTTCTTATTATATGTGTCAAGTATTGAATTTCATATGGCATGTAATATCTTGGATGAGATATCTTCGATGGATATGCATGTATTTAGGGGGAGAATACATGTATCCATTTTGAACTTAATTGTCATATTCCACATTGATCTTAAATGCCATATTCTTGTCAAGTATGTTGTCATATATTCTCTTGGATATTCTTGTGCTTTCAAGAGAAGTTCAATACTTGTTGAAGATTAGTCTAGGTGATTAACTCATTGTAATGTGAGGGTGAGTTTTTGTTACCAATCTTCATGTTTTATGTTTTAGTATTTGTATAGGTGTTTTGACATAGAATTTGCCAAAATGGGAGATTGTTAGGACTTTGAGTCTTGTTGGCATTATTCTATATCAAAACGACATTTCCTTTGTATTGATTAGTTGTCTAGTATTCACGTTTTATTAAGCTTCAAGGAAATTGGACAACATATTAAGAAAAATGAAGACTTCAAGAGGAGAAAGCATCAAACGTATATTTAGACCACATTCCTCTTGCAAGGCATTTGAGGCACACACACACATGGAATTCATATATGTCCCTGCATAGTTGTACACCATCGGTATAACACATTCACATACTTGTTGAAGTACGCACATGCATTAGATTAAATTTGATAAACATTGAGAAATTGCATGTTCTAGGACTATCTCTAGGAAATGGCATACTTGTGTGACTTTGTGTTTATTGGTTTTTGTTTTATTTTTATTTTTTTTGACTTGAACATGATCTCATATGATTCCTTATTGAATCCCGGTCATTTCGGTTACTCACTCATTAGGTTTCGAGTCCAAACCGGGAAGCTACGCTACTTTACGTTCTCACACGTTGTGTTGTCTTCGTCGTCTTATATCGAGTTGAATTCTAAACCTTTTTGTAAAGTTTCATAGTTTTCCTTGTGTGTGATGGAGTCAAAGTTCGTAATCAGAAAACAAATTCGAATTCGGAGTTTGGAGGCCCAAATACGACGAAGAACGTGAGAGGAGCGTGAGGAGGCAAGAATGGCTGAAGGCCATTTTGGGTTGTGCCTCATAAGGAGGCCATAAGGCTCATGGGCCAGCCACCTCTCTGCCCAATGAGGCTCACGTGCCTCTCAAGGAGCGGTGATGTGGTTGTCCCCCATTGGCTACTGAAAGCCCTCTCTCTTCCTTTTAAATATCTTTTTTCCTTCCCATTTCATGTTAAGAAAAAAATTTGAAAAAGAGAAGTGTAGAATTTTCTCTCTAACTTTCTCAACTTCCAAACATCATAACTTTCTCATTCGAACTCCGAATTGAGTAATTCAAGTTAGATAATCTTTATAATCAAGTCTCCTACCTTCTCCAAAAGAGTTTGCAATTGTTTGATCACGTTTTGTGGTGGTTCTTTACTCAAAACCGAAACTTCACGGGATTCCTAGGTATTAAACTAAACTTTGTGATTTCATCTTTTATGATCTTCAATTACCTTGTGTTTTCTTCTTCTATATGTAAATGTATGTTTGATAAAATCTATTGAGAAGGATAGCTTCAAATCAAAGCTAATCTAGTCTAATTAGAGACTTGAATGTGAACTAGTTTTTTAGAATTCTAGGTTTTCACATGTTTGTGAGTTGTATTGTGATAAGCTTGATATCTATGGTTATTTGTGTTTTGATTGCCTCATTTCGTGATTAATAACCTACGCATGTGCTTGGATCCTTTAATTGAACAAATCTAGGATTAACATATTTGATTTTGTATTTAGAGCTAACTAGGATTTAATTGATTATTAATTATATCCTTACTCTAAATACTTGCTAGAATATTCATTGATCATATTTTGTGATTCTAGCATTTTTGGTATATGCTTCTAATATCTTGAATATGTGCTTAATGCATATGTTTATTCAAGTGTTAGCTTTGTGATTGAAACTAGGAATCACATATGTTAGGTGTTTCACATGCCTTAGGTTTCAACTCATGTTTTGTAACTAGACAATTTTTGACTTGTGTGCTTACATGACTAAGTCTAGTTTCCATAGGATGTATTGATCATATTATATGTTGCATGTGTTTGCATCACTTGCATCACTTAGATCATTTGCTTTGCAAAAGGTGGAAGTCTCATATTGGAGTGAGTGAAGCTTCAACTTGAGCATTAAGTCTTGGCAAGAAGTGTGAGGCTCTGGATAGTCAAGCAAGGAAGTTTTGGCTAAGACAAGTGGTCCGGATAACCAAGCAAGGAAGTATTAGTTAAGAGCAAGGGGCTCGGATTAACTAAGCAAGGAAGACTTGGCAATGAGCTAGGCTTCATGTAAGTCCAAGCAAGAAATCGTCCTAGAGATGTGAGTTGAGCATCTTGGATAGGAAGTTTCTTTTTAGAGACATGAATGAAGTGTCTCAGATAGAAAGTAGGCAAAGTGATTCATTAGGCCCGAGGGTAGAATATGAGTTGATAGCTTGGAAAGTGTATTATGGGATTGGTCATGTCTTTGACTGTGTATCTCGTTTTCGTCATAGTAGATTACGGTTTGCTGATGGTTATGGATTCAACCCGTGAATGTTTCCTCTTCAAAGGTTTTACCACGAAAAAATCAATGTGTCAAATGTTTCTATCTCTATCTCTCTATATTTGTATGTATAATTAATATATCTTATTTAAGATCTCTATGTCCTCGCATCCTTGTTAACAAGATATTTGTAGAGAAAGAGATGCACACATTATTTGTTGAATCAACATTTGTCTCTTGTATTTTGTAAGTGTTTGAACATTGTATTTTTGTGATATTCTATATCAAAAGTTTACTTAGTGCACTTACATTGTAATATTCAAAGTACAACTTGTGGAATTTGCTCTTCATTGAATATACTTGTATATAAGATACATTGTCTCTTGTTATATGTTGTGTAGACTAAGGGTGGTGAATTGAGCATACATATGCTAATTGTTTTCTCATAACAATCTTGTAAAAAGGTTAATTTGTATGCTCATCAAGGTTTGCCGGTGGTTGTGGATTCAACCCGTCGATGTTTCCTCTTCGGAGGTTTTACTAGGTAAAAATCAATGTGTCGAATGTCTCTATCTCTATCTCTCTATATTTGTATGTATAATTAATATATCTTGTTTAAGATCTCCATGTCCTCACATCCTTGTTAACAAGATATTTGTAGAAAAAGAGATGCTCACATTATTTGTTGAATCAACATTTGTCTATTGTATTTTGTAAGTCTTTGAACATTGTATCTTGTGATATTCTATATCAAAAGTTTACTTAGTGCACTTACATTGTAATATTCAAAGTACAACTTGTGGAATTTTCTCTTCATTGAATATACTTGTATAAGATACATTGTCTTTTGTTATATGTTGTGTTAATTGTTTTCTCATAACAATCTTGTTAAAAGGTTAATTTGTATGCTCGTAAAGGTTTTGACAAAAGTCTCGAAAGAGTTTTTAAATTAGAGTGTCAATTTATTCACCCCTCCCCCCTCCTCCTCCAAGGTTGTTCACCTGTATTTTCAGGGGTGAATAGGTGTTTACCCAAATTCTTGCACTTCTTTTTCACATAACCAATTTATGCACACTTAGAGAATTTAACAAGTGAATTGCTTTAACAAGTTAATATGTATTCAATTAAGCAAGTGTTAAAACAATACAAGTTAAAGAGTAAAAAACTAAAATGCGAAAATTTACACAAGAGATTTTTATGTGGTAAACCTTCGAAGAGGAAATATCAACAGGTTGATACTATAACCACCGAAAAACTGTATTTCACTATGACAAATAAAAGATACACACTCAAAAAGCAATCAACATATTATACACTCTCTAAGCTATCACCTCTTATTCTACCCTCGGGCATAATGAATCACTTTGCCTACTCCCTATCTAAGATGTGACTCTCATACCTCTAGGAAGCAACTTCCTATCCAAGACGCTCACGTCTATAGGAAGATTCCTTTCTTGACTATACGGATCCTCCCGATCCTAGCCAAGGCTTCTTGCTCAACTATCCGAGTCCTCCCGACTCTAGTCAAGACTTCTTGTTCAAGTTAAAGCTTCACTCACTTCAACAAGAGACTTCCGCCTTTTGTAAGGCAATGATCTAAGTGAAGTATACACAAGCAATATGATGCAATCACAATCAAATAAAATATGTAGATCAAACATACTCTATGAACATGCAATTAGAGAACTAGATTATGCTTGCAGAGATCAATCACAAAGATATCTAGAAACTTAAGCATGTTAATCAAACAAGAACTTGATTATAATAATAGAGATCACAATCAAAATATCCTAGTTCTTAGAACATGTGACTAAACCTAGAAATCAACAGTCAAGTTCAAGAACACAAAGTATTTCTATATTCAAGTTCATGTTATTCAAGATTAGCTAAAAGATGTTCAATCAAAAATCACAAGAGCTAATCTCAAAAATCAATCAAACAAGTCTGAAAGTTGATTCAAAATCATTCTAAACATTTTTCCTTAATTAAATAAGATCTATCAAGTTAATCATTAAAGAAAATGAAAAGAAGATGATTCACTTACAAATGATGAACATACAAATGAAGATCAGATCACTATGAACAATATGTACATCATTTAACTCTACAAATGCTTGAGACGTGTTCCTCTCTTCAAGAACAGAAATTTTGGCTTTTAAAAATCTAAAATCAGAGTTGATTTGAGAGAGATATGCAAAAATGAAGTTAGACAAATTGTCAAGAATTCTGAAGATTTTTGAATATAGATGGGGGGGAAGATGATGTGGAGAGGAACAAAACTCGGGCAGCCAATACCACCATGCCACCTCAGCTCCCCGAGAAGGTGTGTGGCCTCCACGGGGGTAGAGGGGTGGTCTTCCTAAGATGGCCACGTGTCATCTAGAGACAGAGGTGGTTTTGGCAATTTGTCATCCTACTTCCCCTTTGCTCACTTTCGTGCTCCTCTCGTGTTCCTCTCGCGTTCTTCAACCTTTCTTCGGCCTCCAAACTCTGAATTTGAATTCGTTTATGGATTACAAATCGTAACTCCCTCATAAACATGGATGTCAACAAAACTTTCATAAAAGATATTGAAATTGACTCGATAAACAAAGACGAAAACCATGCATGATAAAGACACAGAAAGTTTCGTAAAATCCAACTTGGAACTTAAAAAGTTATGAATTAGTAACCGAAACGTTCGAAACTCAATAAGAAATAATATAAGAACATATTAAAGTCTGAAATCCATAAATAAATAAATAAATAAACACAAGAAAACACAGGTATGTCGTTTCCAAGAGATAGTCCCGGAACATGCAATTTTACAAAAGTTGTCAAATTAAATCTAATGCATGTGCATACTATAATATGTGTGTGAATGTGTTATACCAATTTAGCACAATAATGCAGGGACACAAATTTTTGCAATGTGTGTGTGTGCGCGCGCCTACACCTTGCAAGAGGAAGAAAAATCTCTATACCTTAACATCAAGTAAGCACATTTCCTCTTGAAGACAAACTTTGCATGTGAAGTTGCTTTCCTTCTTTGAAGATTGATGCAATCATGAAACACCTAAGCAGCTAAGCAATACAAATAAAGAGTGTTTTGTTATGAAATCAAGCTAACATAAATCTAAAACCTAACAGGGGCAAATCTAAAACCTAACAGGGGCGAATCTAACAAGTTGGATTTGAAACTTCTTGACAACCTATTCGGATTTTATCCTTACAAAAAGGATAATTTGAGGAGGAGTGAATGATATGTGCATCAACCGATCCATGATCATGGCTATGCATCAGAATAGGACTTGGTTGCTTAGTTGTAGGTTGTTGTAATAAATGGATGCTAGATACAGTGCACACGGTAAATGCAATACTACCTCCACATTTCAATTATTATTGTTGTTAGTTATTTAGTGGATTAGTTTAGTGGTTGTTAGTAGATATTTGCTTCCTTATTATCGGGTTTAGTTTTTGTAAGCCTATAAAAGGCTCACTATGAATTCAATAAAATCATCAAATATATTGCAACCAAATATCCTCCTCTCTTTGTTCCCTTCTCACTCTCTTTCTTATTTCTACAAATTGTTCATAACAATTTGGTATAAGAGCACGGTTCCAATCATGGACACCGAGTTCCATAACGAATTTTACGAAATTCTAACTCGTCATGAGTCTAGTTTCGACAAAATTAATGCAACCCTTTCAGAAAGTCCTAACTGAACTCCAAGCCCTACATGTTAACCATATCAGCAACACTTTCGAGAAGGAGCTCACCCCATTTGCATCAGTAGAAACCTCCCACGGTTCCCATATCACACAAAAAGTCACCTCGACCAACCACATCATGCATGACCATAACAATTCCTAGCTGAAATTGTCCTTCCCAACCTTCGACGGCAATGCTCCTATGAGATGGATTTTTATGGGCGAACAATACTTTAATTTAAAAAATATCGCTCCTCCTCAATAGGTCCAACTGGCATCCTTCCATTTAGATAGAATTTCTCTCCAATGGCACATATGATTAACCAAATTCAGAAGCCCTCTAGATTGGGGCGAATCCAATGGGTTTGATTTGGAACTTCCTACTGACCTATCCGGATATTATCCTTACGAACAAGGATAATTTGAGGAGACGGGAATGATATGTGCATCAACTGATCCATGATCATGGCCATGCATGAGAATAGGACTTGGTTGCTTAGTTGTAGGCAATACAGTGCACCACTGTAAGTGCAATAGTGCCTCCACATTTCAAGCCTTATTATTGTTAGTTATTTAGTGGATTAGTTTAGTGGTTGTTAGTAGATATTTGCTTCCTTATTATCAGGTTTAGTTGTTGGTGTAAGCTTATAAAAGGCTCACTTTAAATTCAATAAAATCATCAAATATATTGCAACCAAATATCCTCATCTCTTTGTTCCCTTCTCACTCTCTTTCTTATTTCTACAATTTGTTCATAACATTTGGTATCAGAGCGCAGTTCCGATCATGGACACCGAGTTCCGTAACGAAGTTTACAAAATTTTAGCTCGTCACAAGTATAGTTTCGACAAAATTAACGCAACTCTTCAGAAAGTCATGACTGAACTCCAAGCCTTACTTGTTAACCATATCGGTAACACCATCGAGAATGAGCTTAACCCATTTGCACATAAACCTCCCACGGTTCCCATATCACACAAATAGTCACCCCGACCAACCACTTCATGCATGACCGTAACAATACCCAGCTGAAATTGTCCTTCCCACCCTTCAACAACAATGATCCTACATGATGGATTTTTAAGGCTGAACAATACTTTGATTTCAAAAATACAGCTCCTCATCAATAGGTCCAACTATCATCCTTCCATTTAGAGGGAACTTCTTTCTAATTGCACATGTAGTTAACCAAATTCAGAGGCCCTCTCAATTAGGGTGAATCTAATAGGTTGGATTCGGATCTTCCTACCAACCTATCCGGATTTTATCCTTATCGAAAAAGATAATTTGAGGAGGGAATAATATGTGCATCAACCGATCCATGATCATGGCCATGCATCAGAATATGACTTTGTTGCTCAGTTGTAGGTTGTTGTAATAAATGGATGCTTTACACACAATGCACCATTGTAAGTGCAATACTGCCTCCATATTTCAAGCATTATTGTTGTTAGTTATTTAGTTGATTAGTTCAGTGATTGTTAGTGGATATTTGCTTCTGTATTATCATGTTTAGTTCTTGTCATATGCCTATAAAAGGCTCACTTTGAATTCAATAAAATCATCGAATATATTACAACTAAATATCCTCCTCTCTTTTTTCCCTTCTCACTCTCTTTCTTATTTGTACAAATTGTTCATAACAATGCGATAGTCTAGAATGATGGAGATGTATGACGATGGTTACAAAGGGATCTGGTCTAGAATGAGATTGAATCTTTATCTATCTTATTTTCTTTTTCAATTTTTTTTATTAAATTTTTTAATATTTTAATTGTATATAAATATTTAATTATTTTTTTCCGTTATTTTTGTTAACATGTGAGTCAATTTTTTTTTATTTTCTTTTGAATTATATATATATGTATTATCCTGGAAAATGGGTCAAACTGGTTTTAAATAGTTGGCCGCAATTATTATGAATTTGGGCTCAATTTAGTTTCCAAAAAACTTGAGGCCTAAAGTGATAGTGTTGGCAATGCTTAAAATTATGTCAAGTGAAGTAATGACTTGGACTAGACCCCAATCGATAGAACTAAGAGAGAGAGAGAGAGAGGTGTTTGGGTTAATTTTATCTGGTCTGATACGTCATTATGGAGTCCAGAATTCACAAAACCAAGTCTCTACAACATTAGACCACGTTAGCTCGAAGGGCCATGAAAGTCAATGGCGAGTTGACAAGCGAAAAGCAAGTCATCCACTAAAGGAACCTGCTCCCCGGAGAAACCCCAAACAGGCGAATTGACTCAAACTCTCCACCTACACAACAAATATAAAACGTTATTAACAAAACAGGATTTCAGTATATCTTTTACGAAACTCGGTCCAATATTAGGCATGGCAATAACCTACAATCTAGCAGTTGACAAATCCAGTAATAAATATAAATATTCAGAGGAATACTCGCACAAGGAATGAAGATCCCCGCACTAAAATGCACGAAGACTCGATTCACCAAGAATCTCGCCAAGATACGATCCTTCTAGGATCACGCCCATTAATAACATTTGATTGCACGCCAAAGGCTAGGGAAACACCCTAAACCATATATAAGTACATGTATCAAGCAAAGGTTGAGAGAACACACAAGCAATTCATCACTTGTAAAATGTAATCACTCTTACATAGTGAAAGATCTTTTCCCTGTCGTTATGACAACCGTGGTTTTACAGCTTTTTCCTTCTCTTAAGGGTTTCCACGTAAAAACCTTAGCTTCTTTACTATTTCTGCACTCGTCTTTCATTGATCATTCATTCATCAATTCACACACCCATCAGTGAGACCTGGTCACATCTCACAAGTTGCACTAGACGTCGATCTGCATACGTGTCACTATTGACTAGATCGTTTAGAAATCGACGTCAACACCAAGAAAGAAAGGAGAAAAGAAAAAGAAAAAGAAAAAGAAAAAGAAAAAGAAAAAGGATGGCTAATAGAAAGAAAATAAAAAAAGAAATAGAAAAAATTGATTTAATCTTCTGTGGATGGTATCTCGGAATCCAGAGAATTCTCCTAGAGTTTTGTTATGTTGTTTTGCCCTATTTGTGAGTTTGTTTCTCTCTAAGATTTTAAATTCCCTTGTATGTATAAATGATTGTTTAAGAGTGATTATGGGAATTGGATAAAGCATTTTATTATATTTTTATCAATTGATCTTATATTTGCATCTTGATAGTGTAAGTTGCATAAGAGAAATTATGGGTATTCAAGGAAATTACTAAACAAAGAATTGTAATTGGGAATTTATATTTCTGACAACATATAATATTTGGGTAACTGGATAATTAAGTTACCGAAGGTTTGATCAAGCCAAAATTGGTATGATTTTGGCCCCCATTCCCGACTCTCTTTGCTTGATTCTCGGGCATTTCCCCGTATTTAATGTCGTTAAATCAAGTGTTTCATGTTTACTTAGGCCTTAGGGGCATTTGTGAGGAAGGTGAGGACTTTGGTGCAAAAAGAGCTCAAGTTGACAAAACAGGGCATTGTCGCCACTTTACAAAGTGGCGACATGATTGCTTAAGTGGCGACATAATGCATTTCTCAGAATTAAAACATCAGGTGTTGTCATCACTTTGTGTCGCCATATCACAAAATAGTGACATGATGGTACAAGTGGCGACAAAATGCTCATTTCATAATTAAAAGCATCAGGTCTTGTCGCCACTTTGTGTCGCCATATTGACAAAGTGGCGACAATTGGAATTTTTTCAATGTCGCCACTTGCAAATTGGCGAAAAAGATGAGAAAAGTGGTGACATGTGAATCTCAGAATAAGTAATCGTTTGTCGCCAATGGCCACATAAGTGGCTACATCACTCCACATCAGATTTTCAAGCAATTATCAATACATTTTTTAGTGTGACTATGTATATATATATATATATATATATCCCTTTCTTCCAACTTGAGAAGGATCCAAGCATTTTCTAGAGCAAGAAATTTACATAGTATTAGACCTAGATTCTCCTCCATACATCACACTCTTAACTTCATCCATTATCTAAACTTGAACTATCTTTTCCATCCAAAACTTCAACACCAATGTCTTAATTACTTCACCCAACCACTCATCTCTTTCCATTCTCTACATTTCAATACATTTGTCACTCACCATTAGACACCCACCTATCTAGACACATCCTCTTCTACCACTCTTGACACTAGGAGCAACAAAGGAAGGGAAGGAGCAAGCTATAAAGAAAGAGGCCTAAGGGTGATTTCCTTAAATATTACTTCCTATTCATTTAATTGTAACTACGCGTAACTAAACCCCTAATCTAGGGGATAGATGTGAGGAACATTTGTTATGGATTTTTGCTTAAGCTATATGTAATTAAATCTCTACTTGTTTTCTATTCACTTAATATTGAGATTCTATACATTACTTTGATTTGCATTGTATATCACTAGTAGATCATTTTATTGTGTGGGATAATTTTTTGTGAAACCAATCTTGGATTGACACCCTTGATTGGTTAAGGAACTTAATGAATAAGATAGATTAGTGGTGGATATACCAACCCTTTTAATATAAACCTTGATTTGTATCAAATTGATCCCACCTTGACCCTCTCTCCTTAATCGGTTAGGCATTGGGGTGGGAAGATGTTTAGTGTTCATTAAAAATGACCTAAACACACTATAGAAAAAAAATGATTAGCATCTAAGAGATTTGGCCATTTATGAAGCTTTAAAGAGCATTATCCATATCACTTGTGAATCCATCAATTCCCTAGCATTCATTCTATTCGTTTACAGCATCCCTCTTATCAAGATTATTGAGTTTTCTATTTTACCTATCACGTTTGTATGTTTACACATTGGATTCCAACTTGAGGATTGAGCAGGCATTCTGGAATATGTTTATCACATCTTCACTTAAGCCAGTTTCTCACAGGTCCACAGTTTCATTTGAGGCAGCCTGGATATTGCGTTGTATTTTAGGGAGACAGCCCATCGATGTTGGTATTATAGTAAAGATACAGATTCAAAGGATTGGTCGGACTGAGTCATATTCAGATATTCTTCCATTCCCATGTATGATTACCGAGTTTTGTAGATTAGCAAGAGTGAATTTATCTAGGGATGTTCTTAAGCCTCCTAAATCTGATATGGGTTTATCTACATGGCATCGTTTGCTGGGCCAACGTGGAGTTAAGATGCCCGGAGCTCCAGAGGGACCATCCGTAAGGAGGCGAAAGAGAGCACGCAGAGCAGAGGTTGGCACGAGTATCCAGTTGCAGCTCCACATGCTCTATCGCTTCTCCGAGTTGGACGAGCTAATAACTCGAACGCATTCGGTCTGTTGAGGCAGAGTTTGATAGAGTGATTCCAGATGAGGAACGCTTTGATAATGATGATGATGATGATGATGATGAGGCTATGGGGACCCCTACAGTTATTGATGATCCTAGTCAGCCTATAGAACTTTATATTCTAGATGGTGTAGAGCGCATTATGGGCACTCAAGGTGATTCCAGATAAGGAACGCTTTGATAATGATGATGATGATGATGATGATGATGATGATGATGATGAGGCTAGGAGGACCCCTGCAGTTATTGATGATCCTAGTCAGCCTATAGGACTTCAGATCCTAGATGGTGTAGAGCACATTATAGGCACTCAGGGTGATGATTTTGATATTCTACATGCTGATGGGTTGGATTTGGCAGAGAGACAGAAGGTCCTAGAGAAAAATCGGGCAAACATTACTTCTAGGTAGATTGGCTTGGAAAGCCTGATTTGAGGTTTGACAGAGACAGTGATCACGGGCTTCACAGAGTTTCGAGAGGGGCTGAAACTCACTCCATATGTGAGGAGACCTAGAAGGACCACTGGTCCAGCCCCTATTCCTAGTGCCACAGTCACCATAGAGATCCCACCTATAGGAGCCATAGTAGCAGGGTCTAGTTCATCAGATGCCCTAGTTAGTACACGAGACCTGGCCGTAATGACTGCACAGTCGACCAATGAGGAGGCAACACAGATTGAGTTAGTCGTAGCCTGTTCTCTTATAGATGAGGGAGTTCGCTCTACGGAAGGTCTCCGGGTGGATAAGGTCACTGCTCGTAAGAGATTGGCAGAGGCGCGGACCCGTAGAGAGGCTAGAGAGGTAAGACGGAAGGACCCGAAAGGGAAGAGCATAGCTGAGTCTGCACTGGATGAGGAGGACTCGAATTAGTACCTCCATTTTGACTATCTCTTGTGCATCATACATTTGGATTTGGACATTTGTTTTTAGCATTTTTAGTTGTTTTCAGTTATTATTTTTGGATATTTCCATGCTTTCTAATTCAGTACTATTTTTAGTTTCTTCTATTTTATTTTCTATATTTTTGCTTCTATTTTGCTTCTATTTTGCTTTTGCTTAGACTAAGGGTGTGAATTGGATTTTGGTAGAGGATTTAGGAAGATTGTTCTTAATTGAATTTGTTTTTTTTTTGTTGAAAGGATTTTTGTGATATGCTTTTCTTGATTGAATAATTTTTGTGGAAGAATTGTGCATATGAGAATAAGAGGGCATTTTTGCAAAAATTTTGATAGACATTGCACAATTCTTTGCTTGGAAATTGTTGAGTTGTGCTTTTATAATATTCTTACCTCCCATGAACATTGAGGACAATGTCCAATTTAAGTTTTGGGGTACATTTGTACAACACCATTTTTCTTGTTTTGCTTAGTTTTTAAAAATTGAACCGAATTTTTCAAATGATTGCAATAAAGCCATATTTGAGCATACCTTGCTTGTTAAGATTGATCCTTACGTGAGTAGTGAGAAATTATGCATCTTTGCCATTGTTTGGTTTAGATTAACGTCATGCCACTTAGGGTGTCATTGAACAAAATACGTTAATCTTTTTCTCAAAATGTTAGAGTGAATTATCAAGTTGCTTAAAAGCTAGGAATTAATAGTGGAGATTCCCGTAAGGATCACAAACATGGCCTTCAAAAGCATATTTTGAGTTGCAAATATTCACACTTTAAACACTCATTCTCAAACACTCATTCAAGCATGTATAAGTTTCATTTGCACTAAATATTGGATGCTTTAATTTGCTTATTGGACAAACCTTTAGAAATGATTTTAGGCAATGCATGTGAAGACACCACTAAATTGGCCTAAATACTTCCATCCCATCTAATGTGTGTGCTCCTAAGCCCCTTTAAAGCCAAACTCGTTTTAAGTTTTTCATTCATGAACCACATCTACATGAACCTTATAACCTACATAATTGACTTCCCTTGACCAAATGATTTACTAAGGCTTAGGTAATCAATGTAAGATCTTATACTTGAAAGTGTAAAAGTGTGTATCTAAGCATGTAAATATGTGCAAAGAGTTTTGCAAAGCAAGAAAACTCGAAAAAGAAAATGAAAAGCAAGAAAACTGGAAAAAGAAAATCAAAAAAAAAATGAAAAGCAAAAGAAAAGAAAAGGAAAAGAAAAAGGGAAAGAAAATAAGGAAAAAAGAACTAAGATTTAGGCACAATTGGCCTAAAGAGATAATTAAAAGTGGTATGTGCTTCTCAAATGAAAAGATCATAGTAGCATGCTCATGTAAATTGAATACACAAGATGGGACGCCTTATATGTGAGAAGCAAATTGAACTCATAATTAGAATGTATGTCTTAGTGTAATCATTGAGTCTTTTGTTATCCATTATCCCATTCTTTGTCTCATCATTCACCTAAGGCCCCATTGCAACTAAAAAGAATACCTTTATGATCTCTAGGAATGTCCATTTTATAAATTTTGGTTGATACATATTCTTTCCGATTCATGGTTTGCAATTCCATTCATGAGACTTACTTTTCAAGAAATTGAGTTTTAAATGTCATCATGTGCAATCAATTAGATATCCATGACATAAATTCATATTGCACAAGAATTTGAGTGAAACCTAGGAATCTCAAGAAAAGAAAAGAGAGAATCCGGTGAGGATTAGTTATCGAGGCGAATTACATTCTAAACCGAATGGCACCTTTGCTTTGAAGCTTAGGCATGTTAAATGTAAGGTCGCATTGCGTACAATTATATTTAGAGTTGCATGCTTTTAATCTTTACTTAACAATTCACTTATGATCTCACCAAATATGTTGTATATTTCGGCCCTCATTTACATATCTTTTGTTTCGTTTTCTTGGCTTTAGCATCTCTTATGGGCTTTTGGTGTGTAATTGCGGGCATTCTTACATTTCCGGAGTTGGAAATAATATTCGGGACTTTCGTGCGAATAAGGAATCAAGCGGTGCAACAAAAGGTCAAGATCCAGCGTAGGAATTCTCACGTTGGTTACCAAAGGATTGAAGAAGCCAGTAGAACGCCATAAAGTGCAGGTCCCTGAACCACACTCCACCCGCACTCTACATTTTCCAGCATGGGAATTTCAACGTTGGAGTGTGGGTAAGTGCAGGTCCTTGAAACGCACTCCACCCGGACTTATTGAGAAATCTGGGAGATGAAATTATGAAAATATGATAAAGTGCGGGTAAGTGCGGGTCCCAAAACCGCACTTGACTCGCACTCTATGTTCCAGTGTGGGAATTCCAGCGTTGGAGTGCGGATGAGTGTGGGTCCTTCAACCACACTCCGCTCGCACTCTACTCACGATAGCTTCTGTTTTTCAGCATTTTGAACCTAATTTTGTGCCCTCTATAAATAGAAAAGGATGGGAACGAACCAAGGGATCCTCCATATCCCACCACACTTAGGTTTTCTTATTTTCTTGTAACTTAGCTCTTAAATACATTCTCCCTCTCATCCAAATCATCTTTACTCAACTCAAAGGCAACTAGGAGACTTGGATCAAAGCTTTAAGGAAAGAGAGCTCTTCAAGGGTTTCCTCTCAATCTCTCTCTTAGTTTTGTATTTGTTGTAAAGAACATGAGTAGCTAAAACACCCCACTATGGGGTTGATGTTATTTGTTTGATAGATATTTGGGCTTTGTAAATAAACTCTATGTTTTATATTTAATCTATCTCTATGTTTTATTCCATTGCTTGATTGATTTCCATTATTGATTTGCTTGGATACACCCTCTTAGCATGTTAATTTGGATTACTTTAGTAGGCAATTAGGTTGTCTAATGCTTTATTGAATGGAAGGATTTCTAGAAATTCGGCTCTACGAACCGTGCCCTTAATCTAACCTCGAACGGGTGTCTGGCTCTATACACCCTAGGTTGGCACTTGTGAGATGATTAGAAGCCTTCTCTATACACCCTAGGTTGGCTACTTTAGTGATTTTGCAAGAATTAACATTCGCGTAGAATCTGGTTGAATAACCTCGAGCCTCATCCGATCTCAAATGGGTGGCCTTCACTATACACCCTAGGTCAGCCACTTGTGAGGGAATTGGAAGTCATCGCTATACACCCTAGGATGGCTACATTATAAATAGGTTGAGTCATAGTTAGATAGATGAGCTTCATGGTTAAAATCCCAATTGAACAACTAGCCACTGTTGGTTGCTTAGGAGGGATTAATCGCTAGTTCTGGTTTTCGCTATACACCCTAGGTTGACCGCTTGCTAGAGATATATAGCCAACACTATACACTCTAGGTTGATTACATTTGTCATTACATGCTTAATTGAGAGTTTGTTGCAATTGCCCCAATATTCGCTTACGAGTCCATCATACATTCATCACTCTATTACCATTCCATTTAGATTGCATTCTTAGTTTAGTTTAGATTATATTTTCACCTACCATATACTTCACTTTTATGCTCACTAGTTCTATTAATCCTAATCTTATCACCGCTACCTCGATCTCAGTGGACGACACCCGTGCTTACCGCTTTACTCATATTTATACTTATGAACGCATCGTATAGGTTTTATTAATTGTTTTAACGAACGGTTTCTAACGGCTAAAATCTTCCCATCAACTTACATGCACAAATCCCCACTAGTGCATCATCTTTGATCATGAGAAGTAAAACCTTGCTCGAATGAGTTAGTATTTGATTGAAAAAACCTTTGAAATATCTTGATAATTGTCTTTAGGGTTGATTTGTGATTGTTTTGCTCGAGGACTAGGAAAAGATAAGTTTGAGGGTATTTCATTAAGCCAAAATTTGTATGATTTTGGCCCCCATTCCCGACTCTCTTTGCTTGATTCTCAGGCATTTCCCCGTATTAATTGTCGTTAAATCAAGTGTTTCATGTTTACTTAGGCCTTAGGGACATTTGTGAGGAAGGTGAAGACTTTGATGCAAAAAGAGCTCAAGTTGGCAAAACAGGGCATTGTCGCCACTTTGCAAAGTGGCGACATGATGGCTTAAGTGGCGACATAATGCATTTCTCATAATTAAAGCATCGGGTGTTGTCGCCGCTTTGTGTCGCCATATCACAAAGTGGCGACATGATGGTAGAAGTGGCGATAGAATGCTCATTTTAGAATTAAAAGCATCAGGTCTTGTCGCCACTTTGTGTCGCCATATTGACAAAGTAGCGACAATTGGAATTTCTTTAATGTTGCCACTTGCAAAGTGGCGAAAAAGATGAGAAAAGTGGCGACATGTGAATCTCAGAATGAGTAACCGTTTGTCGTCAATGGCCACACAAGTGACAACATCACTCCACATCGGATTTTCAAGCAGTTATCAGTACATTTCCGAGTGTGACTATATATATCCCTCTCTTCCAACTTAAGAAGAATCCAAGCATTGTCTAGAGCAAGAAATTTACAGAGTATTAAACCTAGTTTCTCCTCCATACATCACTCTCTCAACTTCCTCCATTCTCTAAACTTGAACTATCTTTTCCATCCAAAACCTCAACACCAATGTCTTGATTACTTCACCCCAACCATTCCTCTCTTTCCATTCTCTACATTTCAATACATTTGTCACTCACCATTAGACACCCACCTATCTAGACACATCCTCTTCTACCACTCTTGACACTAGGAGCAACAAAGGAAGGGAATGAGCAAGCTCTAAAGAAGGATGCCTAAGGGTGATTTACTTAAATATTACTTCCCATTAATTTGATTGTAACTATGTGTAACTAAACCCCTAATTTAGGGGATAGATATGAGAAACATTTTTTATGGGTTTTTGCTTAACCTATGTGTAATTAAATCTCTACATGTTTTCTATTCACTTAATATTGAGATTCTATACATTACTTTGATTTGCATTATATATTACTAGTAGATCATTTTATTGTGTGGGATAATTTTTTTCTGAAACCAATCTTGGATTGACACCCTTGATTGGTTAAGGAACTTAATGAATAAGATAGATTAGTGGTAGATATACCAACCCTATTAATCTAAACCTTGATTTGTATCAAATGGATCCTTATTATGAATATTTGAGATTGCTTGTTAATTGTTGAGTGGATATTTACGTTCGCAATGCTTTTGAGTGTTTGGCCATCATTTGAATGAACTTTGATTGTTGTGGTAAGCATCAAGAGGTGACACACACAATGTTTTGATGAAATGTCTGCATGTTAAGTTAGATAGAAATATCACTACAAGAAACTTGGCCTTTTGTAACACGCAAAATGTGTTGCGATAGGATTTTGCAACATATGGGTGTATGTTATTGATACACCTGTTGCCAAAAGTCTCAAAGCTTTTGGTAATGCGCAATGTGTGTAGTCGTAGAATAATAACAACGTAATATGCGTGTTGTCATTGACATTTAACGCAACACACGGTTGCAATGCACAATTGATGTATGTTGCCTTTCTATGCGTTGTCTTAAACAATTTGACCATGTGTTGCCTTCGAGGTTGATGTCTTAGACAATAAATTTAATGATTTGTAACCTTACTTTGAGTAGTATTTGGGATTCCTGGAAGTGAAACTCGGAATTGGTATGAACTTTCGTTAACACCAACACCAATTAGACACGGAGGCGGCGCAGTGCGATAAATGCCTTCGGATTTTGCATCTTTGATAATAACACCAATGTCAGATGGCTTCAATTCTGGATGATGATCATCAGCATCACGACTCTTCTCTTCCAACGCTTCAATGTCAACTAGACCCATCGGTGTCTCTGTGCAGGCTTCCGTAGCAGATTCTTCGAATACAGTCTTCATTTTTGGATGATCATTAGCGTGACTTTCGAAATCCATATATATATATATATATATGTAAGGTCTCATAAATTGATTGGCTTATTTCATGAACAAAACCACATTTGTGGTTGATGTAAGGGTAGCTTAGGCTTGTGATGATTATTACTTTGCATAACCAAGGCCCTCTCAAGACCTCAAAAGAAGAAGCACTAAAGGTAAATTTCTAAGTGCTTACTTGTTTTGAAGAGATGTAGTTGCACACACTCACAACACATGCATAACTCTTATTCTTGTATGTTGTGTGTCTTTATTATGTACGCATTAATGTTCATTTATCTCTCTTCTTACATGTTTAATATGATTGCATCTTGTGTGTCAATTGCCATGAAATGATTAGGCTTAAGATGCATCTAAGTTGTAGGGGGTGCTGTACAACCGCCCTTCAGGCGCCCTACGTACAACGCTTGTAAAACGGTTAGAACAAAATTGCTCTTGACCGCTCTACGACCGCCCTACGTAGAGCAGTGCCACTGGTCAAACCGCCCTACGTAGAACGAGTGTAGGGTGGCTCTCAAAATCCCGAGACCAACCACCCCCATTTCGCCTAATTTTCGCCATATACGTAGAGCGGTCATGAAGAACATGTTCTTCATTTCCCAGGTAAACCGCCTTACAACCGCCTTACAACCGCCCTACGTAGAGCGGATGTAAGGCGGTCAAGGCAAATTTTTGAAAAACTTATCAAAACGTCGTAGCATCATTTTATCACCCTATATATATGCTACTTTGACTTTAGGTCGGTTCGAAGAGAGTCCAAATCATATTTTGACTTAGCATTTTTCCAAAAAGAAAAAATCACTAAATAACTCTCCTTTGATTACTCAAACACATATCGAAGTGCATCATACATCATCTAGTAACCATCCATGATCATTTAGGTGTCATCTATGCTTGGTTTTTATTTAACACACTTAGCTTGGTAAGTTGGTCGCTAATATCTTACATATTTTGTGTCTTTCTTAACAAGCAATCTCATTTATCACTTGCATGCTTATAGAACATATTCTATTGTCAACATTGAGATAATTGTGTTGATTGTTTGAGAGTTGTATTTTGATAGCTATTATTAGGATTGTTTAATCTTTGATAGCTATGCTATATGACATGTCATATAGCAAAGATTGATATCTAGGATTGTGATTATTATCATCTTTCATCCTAGATAAGCATTTAGTGTAACCTAGCATTACTTGCTCTTTGAATATCATATTATTCACATTAGGTTGTTTATTCCCTTCATTGAGAAGTCAGTCTTGTGACTACCGGTGAATGGTGCAAGCAAATTGGACTAGGTCCACTTTTATAGGCCAACGAGTAGTAGTGGCGGGTTATAGACCATGAGAGATTGAGGTCAACCTAGGTTGTAAACGTCATTGCAATTAGGAGATTCGAGGTTCGAGTGTGGCGTACTATACAACCCGTGGTTTTTCCCGTAAGGGTTTCCACGTAAATATCCTGTGTCATTTAAGATTCCGCACTTTATACACTTGATATATTATTGTGACTAGTTAGGGGTATTTTCGTCAATTTGACTAATAACAAAAATTGGATAAAATCGAATAAAATCTATTCATCACCCCCTCTCCCTTCCTCATCTAGATTAACATTGAACACACCGTAATTTGTTTCAATATATATATGCCTTTGGATTTCACTAATTACGTGCATACATAATTACAATGCACACAAGCATGACAGTTTAAAATTTAATTCAATTGTCACATACTTTAATCATGGCACTAAAGAGCGACAAATCATTATGTCTCAATGAAAATTAAAGCAACGATGAGATATAAATGTAACTCGTTAGTGACCATGTCCGTTCATGAAATTTAAATAAGATAAGTACGTAAATCCCGTATAGATTTTAGAATATTTAAAACTAAAATCATCAAACAGAGTGCCATGGGTTTACCGTGCATTGCCTTCGAGGTTGATATCTTAGACAATAAATACTACAAATACTATTTTGTTGATGTCTTAAACGCACGGTTACAAATACTACTCAAAGTAAGGTTACATACTTCAAGGATCGAGTGTAGCGCACATACCAGTCCATGGTTTTTTTTTTTTTTTGAAGGTTTCTATGTAAAAATCTAGTTTTCCGTACTTTACACTTGATTGTTGTTTTAACAAGAAATGAGTTTTTATTGAATATTGACTAATTAAGAAAAATTGGTAATTTACTTGATTAAAATCTATATAGCCTTCTAGATATAATTAGGCACGCCGTATTAGTTTCATTAAGAATTAAATTCCTTTTCTAACTTGCTTTTCAATAACACCAGATTTTTTTTTTTTTTTATCATTGTTAGCAAGTAAATGGGCGCTAAGTACCGTGTCCCACTACCTATCAGGTGCAGTCTAATTTTTTTTTAATAAAATAAAATAATAAACTCAATCTCTCCCCCCGCTTAGTGCGAGTGAGATTTGAACTCTTAGACTTCTGATATAATTATAAATAAATAAATAAATCTTACTAGCTAAGACAACAAAAAAGAATTTGATGATAAGTGCACTCGATTCATACATGAAACAAGATTATATAGTTAATTAATACAATGATGCCTATATTTCATTATTTCCCAACTTTGGTAAACATGGACGGCGTGATTTGGATGCTTGCCACGTAATTTAGATGATTTGTAGCGCGAGCTATCCGGACCAAAATTTGTGCACTCCATTTATACATGAATCAAATTATATAGAGCGTAGGATTTGAATCCTCTGCTGATCTGATTTTTTTTCTGACTTTTTTAAAACATATGATTGGTTGTTGATAAAGTGATTGTGAAAATCAATCACATCTTAACTATCCATTCATTGCAATACTTATATATCATAAGATTATATGAGATCCGGAAAAATATCAGATCAATAGAGGATTCAAATTTAGAAGGATCCAAATTTAGAAAGTGTGATGTAAAGAATTAGAGGAAATGTGAAGTTTGATACCAATAAAGTTAAGGTTTGTGTGTCCTGAAAATAACTGTCACCAAAGGGGGGAGGAATCTTTATACGTATACTTCAAATATATATATATATATATATATATATATTATTGTGAAAAGGAAAGTGCGATTAAATATAAAGTTGGGAGAAGAGCCGGAGTTGTATCACTATCAGTAATTACAGATAAGGACATTCTGGATATATTCACCACTGACCAGCCTACCAATCAAGTGTATCTGTTGACAAATGTCCTTAATTTTATATTTAATTACAAAAATGCCACCTTATTTAGTTATTTGTAATCCAACGGAGAAGAGCTCATAGAATAATAGATAAGGGAAAAAGGAAATTAAAAAAATTAAAAAAACTAATTT
Organism: Acer negundo; assembly: GCA_035582765.1. Lineage (NCBI taxonomy): Eukaryota > Viridiplantae > Streptophyta > Magnoliopsida > Sapindales > Sapindaceae > Acer > Acer negundo. Next base: position 14,497,712 of record CM069233.1, read on the forward strand.
GCTTTTTCAATACTCTACTACAGGTGACCACTGACTCACTGACTCACTGACTCACTGACCACTTCATTCAAGCCGTTTTTACTCCATGGTTTTCCGTAATATTATCAATTTAGTCCCTAAATTTTGACAAAACACCAATTTTTTAAATGTATTTATTTTTTAAGAGCCATAGTCTCTTACTTTTTAGAATATCTTCGATGTAAGAGTGACTTATGAAAATAAAAGATACCACATAGGATAAATAGATGGTCTTTTAATAATTATATCTCCAATACAGTTATACATATTTAACCTCAAGCTGATGTACCAAAAAAAAATATTAGACATCGTCAACATGATGTCTAATATTTTCAAACGGTCCGTTGCACAATTATTTTTTCAGTTCATTCAGTAAGAGCATGTCCAATGTAAAAGTGGATTGCATTCTAATAATCATTGACATGGCAACAATGTCAAGAGACTTGCTTCCAATATGACATAAAAATAAACTTGATAGACAATCAATTCAAAATTTAGTCTCCAATACTTATGTCTAAAACACAAAAAAAAAAAAATTAACAATGTGTCCATTTTTTTTTCTTTTTTTTTTAATTTTATTTTATTTTCTTACCAAAGATATATAAAAAATTAATGTCAGTTTTAAATGTTTTCTGAGTCAACCTAAAAAATAGTTGTGCAACAGACCGTTTGAAAGTATAAGGTCATATTGACAATATCTAATATTTTTTTTGCCACATCAACTTGACGTTGAATATACACAGTTGCATTGGAGATACAGTTATTAACAGAACGTCTATTTATCCTACGTGACGTCTTTTTTTTTTCACAAGTCACGCTTGCATTGAAGATGCTATAAGTATTTAAAATTGACATTAATTTTTCATTTATTTTTAGTAATGAAATAAAATAAAATATAAAAGAAAATAGGAAAAAAAAATTGAACATGTCATAAAAAAAAAGTGTTATAAATAGAAATATTGGAGACCAAATTTTGAGTTGATTATCTATCAAGTTTATTTTTATACCACATAGGAAGCAAGTCTCTTAATATTTTTGTCATGTCAATGATTATTGATATATAAACCACTTTTACATTGGAGATGCTCTTATAAATACAACAAATTGGTCCTTATGTCTGTTAACCGTCAGTCAAACATAACGGTTTCAATGGCATTTTAGTCTTTAAACTAGGAAACTAGAAAAAATTGCAACGTGTTAAAAAAAATTAATATTTATATATACTACCAGAAATATAGTAAAATTAAGAAAATTTAAATTTTGAATATATATATTTGACAGATTGAGATCCATTCTCCATATTGGATCTCCATCCGTCATACATGTCTCATCCACTGTCTAGAATTGCCTTCCCCCAGCCACATATCTCTATCGCTGCCTCCTTCAATCGTCGATCTCCACCGTTGCCTCTGCCCACCGCCTCAACCATCATCACATTGTCAAACACCCTACAATCAAACAAAAAACCAAAACCTCAGATCTCCCGATGCCAGCACCTATCACTTCAAACACCACGATATCCACTAAAATCAAACACAGCATCATCAAACATCACCACCAAAATCAAGCACACCATCGTCAAACATCACCACCAAAAATCAAAAACCCAAACTCAAAACAACAACAAAAAAATAAAAGCCAAAAAAAAATCCATTTTTGCTTCCACCAAGATCAAATGCACAATCGTGGCGACCCTGAAGTTACATTCGCAACGACCCTGGCCACAAGGTCTCCGCGAACGGGGGTTGCGGCGACTCTGTGATCTTCGATCTCCACCATTGCCTCCCTCAATCGTTAATCTCCACCGTTGCCTCTGCCCACCGCCTTAACCATCATCACATTGTCAAACACCCCACAATCAAACAAAATATCAAAACCTCAGATCTCCCGATGCCAGCACCTATCACCTCAAACACCACAATATCCACCAAAATCAAACACAACATCATCAAACATCACCACCAAAATCAAGCACACCATCGTCAAACATCACCACCAAAAATCAAAAACCCAAACTCAAAACAACAACAGAAAAATAAAAGCCAAAAAAAATCCATCTTTGCTTCCACCAAGATCAAACGCACAATCGTGGCAACCTTGAAGTTACATTCGCAATGACCCTGGCCACAGGGTCACCGCGAACAGGGGTTGCAGTGACTCTGTGAAGTTCACAGGTCTGCCACCAGGAGCGAAACCAGGATTTTGACTTTATGGGGGCCAAGACAAAAACTAATATTAATGGTCACACAATAAAAATATATTAATATACCAAAACGTAATACAAAATGATAATAATAATAATAGTATATTTATAATAATTTTGAGAATCAAAATGAAAATTGACTCTATTTTGTATCTCAAAAGTCATCTAAAATCAAATTTTTTTAAGTTTTTTTTGCGATTTCCGTTTCAATGTACATAATCAAAGAAATTTGAGAGAAAATGATCTTTCATCTTGTTGCATAGATGCAATATCTCTTTCAATAGTTCATAATCAATAAATATATAATTCATATAAAATATTTAAAGCAAGATGAATATTGTATAATAAAATAGTAAAGAAAGTCTTAATTTGTTCTAATGAATACCTAATAAAAAAATACATACATATATAGACGGTTTTAGCACTATATAATTCATGTATAGTTACGGGATAATTACGAGAGGATGCTATTTTTTTTTTAGTTTTAATTTCTTTTAAATTTTCAATTGATTGAAATCCAATGATTAAAAATTAACCCATTAATATAGCAGTAATGCTACACATCCCACCTAAAATCCCACATTTTTCATCCCACTACATGTGTCATGTGAGGTGTCAAATGGTGAGTGGATACATGGGGTAGGTGAGATAAATCATCGTTAATATGTATCTACTCACAATTTGACACATCACATGCCACATGTAGTGGGATGAAAAATGTGAGATTTTAGATGGGATGTTTAGCATTATTGTTAATATAGTAGTTGAACTCATATACGGACTAGATTAAGAAATAATGTATGAAATTATGAGTAATGAAAAATACTAAAAAAGATTGATTTTGTCTTGGATAAAAAATAAATGGAATAAATTTATATTATTAATAAAATAAGGGACTATGTTGCAATTACATGTATACATTTTTTTTTTCTCAAACTTTCATTGGTTGGGGGGGCATGGCCCCTATGGGCCCGCCCTTGCATTCGCCTCTGTCTGCCACGATCCTTCCAATCTCCCCCAATTCAAGGCCGCTCTGTTTCGTGGACTGTCGCTAATAGAGCCTCTTTGTCCGAGATCCATTTGGATCACTATGAAGATGAAGATCCAGATATGGATCCATCATTTTTGTTCTCTAATTTACTTTTTTTTTTTTAATATGTTTTTACTTGTGTTTTTACGGTGAAGATCTCTTCGTTCTTATCTCTATTTTGTTTTTTTTTTAAACCAGTCTTCAATGTTTTTATTTGACGGTAGAGATCCATCTTCTCTTTTTTAATTTTTTTAATATTTATTTATTTTCAAGTTAGGATCAAAAGAGTAAATTTATATATTTTGTCCCCTTTGACCATTAAACTTTTTGTCGAAAAGATCTATTTGATGTATTTATGAAAAGTAAGGGATCATGAGTCCTTAAAAAACAAACACGTTTAAAAAGTTGATATTTTGTCAAAAATTAAGGACCAAATTGATAATACCATTGTTTTCCATTACTATATGCTATTAAGAGAGAGAGAGAGAAAATATTGGGAGGAATTTGGTAAGAATTTTTTTAGCGGAAACCGGTCATCACGATAGGATTAGGTTATATCCAATGGGTCTCCATTTTGTCAAAATGAAGACCCATCCCCCTCCAATCGATCTCCAAATCACGGAGACTGAGAAGCGTCAAAATGAAGATCCAAAACCTCTATATCTATTTTACTATTCACTTTTTATAATCTCATTACTTTTTTCTTCATAAATCTAATTATTATAAAAATTATACCATTAGAAATATTTTGTTGAAATCTTTCAATCGAGTATAAATATTGACTAATATTTTAATTTTTTTTTATTTATTACACATTTTATTAATCAATGAACTAATAAGTATTTTATTTCAAATAAATGTTTTTAAATCATTAATTTTTTTTTTTTGATAAAATAAGGTTGGTCTAGTGATATGCCTCTCACACTTACACCCAGAGATTGTGGGTTCAAGTCCCCCCTTAGGCCTTAGAAAAAAACATTTATGTGTGGTAGACATAAGCAAAATATACCAAGGATCGAAGACTAAAAGCAAAATATTACATATGTCAAAAGTAAAATATTCTATGGATCCAAAACTAAAAGAAATATAAAGAATTATTCACATAAAGAAGTTTATGTGTGGTAGACATAATTATTTATTTAGTCTAAAAATATTCATAACTTAAGATACAAGCTGGACACCTTATCTTGATTAAAGTTGTGAGTCTTTTGTTTTCAGTTGGGAAGTGATAAGCCTAGAATCACCAAGTAAAAGACTTTAAACAAAAGACCTAGTACATATGATGTATTGAACAGATCAAGTGAATAGTATATTTCGATTTTACCGTTAATGGAATAATACATTCACAATAGAGCACCTGAAATATCTATCTTAATCATGAGATAAATAATGTACCACAGGTATTATGAGTTGTAACGTTTGAGCTATCAATGGGTACGATCACAGAATAACGGTTTAATCCCGATAGTTTGGCGTTATAAATTCTGTCATAGCAGACATATATTTATAGATATGAACATCATAGCTTTTATAATCAAATAAGAGCAAATACCATTTTATGGGTCTTACGAGGGCTAGGATAATAAATCTTGGTACCGAGTATTAAATAAGGAGTTATTGAATTATGATTTATAATAAATATAAATTATCCATTAGACGTAAGAACGGTCCTAAGGAATAAAATAATTAATAATGCAACGGCCAAAGGACATTTTAATTATTGGTATTTTTCATGAGGATACATATTTCACATAATCACTTAGGGTAAAAATGTTTAATATATATTATTTTAATTCAAGAGTGCAATTTCAGTTTTTTAGTGGACTAAACTAAAATTAATATTGTAAGTTCTTCAACTTTGATTGGCTTATTTCATGACAAACCACATTTGGAGATGATTTTGTAATGGGTAGCTGAGGTCCTCGATCACAAGCTTTCAAGTATCTCCGTGACTTCAAGAACAAGAGCGAAAAGTAAATCACTTGATTTGCCTCTTGAAGATATTAGTTTGCACTCACACACTTCTCTTGCATGCCTTAGTCTTCTTGCATTTGAGTTTATTGCTAAATGTGTGCATTCTTATCACACTTCACTCTTGCACCTCTTTGTTAGATTTTGTTGTGTGATAATGTCTTACAATTCATTTCCCGAAGTATGTTCGAAACGTCCGCCCGTGCACGTTAGTGTGCTTGATTTAGTAGGAGGATCATCGTCGGAGAAAGCTCTTTTCTTCTCCTTTGGTTTCACCAAATTGATGAAACAGCGGTTATGATCGATGGCTTTGACCGCCGAATGAAACCGATGTTCCATTCCAGTAAGTTCTGGAGTGAATCAGCGGCCATGAAACTATCGAAATGAAATCGCCTTTTGAAACCAGTGTCTTCTGGTTCAAATCTACAGTTTGCGATCGACGGCCTGACCATCGAATGAAACTGCTGAATGGCGCATTTCTGGGTGTTTTTTCCAAAATGACATCACTTTCTAGGGCTAATATATATACCTTCTTCTTCCTAGCTCGTTCAAGTCCGCTTAAAAACTGATTTAAGAGAGAGAAAGCATACCCTAAAGAGAGAGACCATCTAAGAACTCACCTTTACTCACCCAAACACTTTCCCATGAGCATCTAGCATTATCCTAGTATCATCCAAGCATGAGTTTTCTTATTTTCTTTAACTATGTAATTTCTACATATCCTAGAACCTCTTGTTTTATTCTTATGACATGTTTGCATAGGTTTAGCATTTATTTGTTAATTAAATGCATGTCTTATTGCTTAATGTTGTTTCTAACATGTTTAAGACATTGAATGTTGGTTGAGTTTTTAGTTTTCTTTGATAGCTAGCATTTATGACCATTTTGTCCTCTAGCTAAGTCTATATGTTTTGCATTTAGACATTGTTGATTAGGACTCCTTGATTGCATTAATTGTCCTTACTATGTTTAATGACAACTTATGTTGATTGGCTTTTGTTTGATAACTAGATTTTTGGTTTTCATATCTATATCTAGTTAGGCCTTTGTAAGCATTCATTTAGACATATTGATATTTAGGATTGAGTTTATTACCATCATTTAATCTCTAGATAAGCATTTAGTGTAGTCTAGTGATCGGGCCTAAATTGTTGTATATTTCGGTCCTCATTTCCTTATGTTTTGTTTCGTTCTCTTGTGTTTTAGCATCTCTTATGGGTTTTTTGTTCATAATTGCAAGCATTCGTACATTTCTAGTGTTAGAAGCATATTGCGGGACTTTCAGGCGAAAAGGAACCAAAAGATGCTTAAAAGAAGGACAAAAGTCATGAGAAAGCTGAATAGAGTGCAGGTCAGAGTGCGGGTCCAACAGCACTCTCACCAGCACTCTTGCTAAACCCAGGAGTTGAAATTGTGAAAGCTGAATAGAGTGCGAGTCCCAACAGCACTGTTGATAAAGTGCGGGTTAGAGTGTGGGTCCCAACAACACTCTTGCCAAACCCGGGAGCTGAAATTGTGAACACTTGATAAAGTAGGGGTCAGAATGCGAGTCCCAACCGCATTTTATGACCTATTTTTGCATCACCTATAAATAGAACCTTATGTTTCAACCTAAACATTCTCTAACACTTAGAAAATAAGAAATCTTGTAATCAAAAGCTAGGAATACATTCTCCCTCTCATCCAAACCCATTATCTACTCATCCAAAGGCAACTAAGGGGATTGGAGCAAAGCTTCAAGATAAATATTCTCTTCATGGGTTTTCTCTCAATTTTTTCTGTTAGTTTTATTGTTGTAAAGAACATGAGTAGCTAAATCTCCCACTAAGGGGTTGATGTGATTAGTTTGATGGATATTGGGCTTTTGTAAATACACTATATATATATTCTATACTCATATCTATCTATATGTTATATTCTATTGCTTTAATTGTTTTCCAACATTGATTGGGCTTGGATACACCCTCTAAGCATGTTAATTTGGTATCTACTTGAGTAGGCAACTAGGTATACTCTATTTGGTTGTCTAATGCTTTATTGAATGAAAGGATTTTTGAAAATCCAGCTTAATAACCATGGACTTAATCTAATCTCGAATTAATGGCTTTCACTACACACCTTAGGCTAGCCACTTGTGAGAGAATTAAAAGCCTTCACTATACACCCTAGGTTGGCTACTTTCATGATTTTGCAAGAATTAACCTTCGAGTAGAATCTGGTTAAATAACCTCGAGCCTCATCCAATCTTAAACGGGTGGTCTTCACTATACACCCTAGGTCGGCCACTTGTGAGAGAATTGGAAGCCACCACTATACACCCTAGGATGGCTACATTAGTAAGAGGTTAAACCCTCAATAGATAGATGAGCATTCATGGCTAGAATCCTAATTGGGCAACCAACCATTGTTGGTTGCTTGGGAGGGATTAATCGCTAGTAGAGAGTTTTTGATATACACCCTAGGTTGGTTACATTTGTCAAAACGTGCTTAATTGAGAGTTTGTTGCATTTGCCCAATGTTCGCTTACGAGTCCATCAATTCTTTAGTTTCCATTATCATATTTCTCACTACATTCACATTCCATTCACTTTGCATTCTTAGTGTAGTTTTTATTACATTTTTATTTACACTTCACAACACCAACCATGTACTAATCCTAAGCATTTTCTTTTATGTATTTTAAGTATTATTAATCCTAAGCTAATCACTGCTGCCTCGATCTCTGTGGACGACCCTTGCTTGCCACTATATTTGTGTTTTTAAAACCCTTTTGAGGCTTGCTAGGTTTATAAATATTGTTGACAGAAGGTTTTAAAACGACACTAAAAATCACTGTCAAATGGCACCGTTGCCAAGGATTGGTTTATGTAGTAGTGGTTAGATTAGTTTTAGTATTATTAGTTTCAGTATTATTAGTTTCTTAGTTGTTTTTAGTTTTGTTAGTTTCTTTTTATTCTTTGGTAGTTTTGTTTTCTTTTATTTCAGAAACGATGGACTTTTATGGGCGACACACTTATGCTTATGAGAGAGATGAAAATCATGCACAGCTTCAGGAAGAGAACAAGAAGAGGCTGTGGTATGCGAGTTATGTCATGTGGATGGGCATGAAATAGAGAGTTGTCTCTTAAGAGATAAATTTCCGGCGTTTTGTAGACAACATACTCGAAAATAAAAATCCTACAACCCAAAACCACACTACAAGCCATACAATAACTCATTACCAATGACTCATTCATTTGAAGACAAGATAAGAGACTTCATAAGGAATAGTCTTCAGGAGAATGAGTAGATTTTAGCTTCTCAGCAAAAGTCTCAAGCCTACATGCAAGAGCAAGAGCAAGAGCAAATGGAGAGACAACAAGAGCATGATAGGCAAGCCACAATTAGAAGAATTGAAGCTCATGTTGAGACAATCCTTGAAGCTATTAAAACTCGAATGCATAAAGAGACCCCGAATCAACTAGAGCTAGAAGATGCAACAATCACCCACTGAGGTGATGAGAATGTCAATGATGAAAATAGACATGATTTTGCTGACCACTCATCTAATGTTGCCAACGAAAAGTTGGACAAATATGAGATAAACATAGAAGTGAAGAAGGCGGAAGATGTCCCCGTTGAGAAGCCGCTCATATTCAAGGAATCAGAGCCTTTCACTCCACTAAGTCTTTCTTTGGGCCGTTTACGCAAGGGCCCCATGGATAAGTTACTTTTTGGTTTCATCCTACCATTTTATAAACTATGCACTAACTTATCCTTATTCTATATGATTAGGAACATGCCATCCTACGAGAAATATTTCCAAGACCTAATCACATATAGGCGCAAGTTTGAAACCTTGGAATTCGGTTAAGTGATCCAAGTAGCAGCGTCTTGCCTAAACGATAAATAGTGTGCATGTGGGAGGCAACTCACCTATGTTTGCAATTTCTGAACTTTTCCCTTTTTAGTTTTATTTTTGCTTTTTTTCAATAACTGTGTTGTTGGAATGTTTTTGTTCGAATGATTATTTTTTTGGATGGATGAGCCGAAGGCTCTTATGCATGCGCTAAATGATTATGAGTTGGATGCTCTATTGCATGAGTGTGATTATATATGTTTTAGTGTTTCATATTGTTTAATTCGATCTGGGGGTTGTCCATGCCCCCATTCCGCCAATTTCGATAAAATGCTTGATGTTAAGCTTGATAAAAAATCGGTGTGCTTGTGCTTCAATGATATATTGCATGAATTGTCTTTTATTAGTTGAGCCTAGTTTGAGTCTTTTTATTTTTGTTGGGCATTGATTGTGCATGATTAGTGCCTATGTTTGTTTTGAGTCGTGTTAGATGTGCGCTGTTAGGCCGGACTCTCTTGTCTTCAACATTGAGGACAATGTTGAGTTTTAGTTTGGGGTTGTAGAAGCCTTTTTAAGTTGTCTTTTTGAGTATTGAGTCGTTTTTGTGTCTAATTTTTTAAAAATTTGATTCTTAGCCAAAATTTTGAGCTTTATTTAGCTTAGTGAGATACCTTGAGTAAAGTGTTTGTGGCGAATGTGTGTATGCTTAGTGTGCTTGATCAATAACTCTTAGTCATTTTAGGGGTCTCACTTGCACTTCATGGGCTAGTCCCATCTTTTAGTATCTAAGTCAAAGGAACTCGGTGCTCAAACACCTTGTTCTAATAGTGGAGATTTCCCTTGTGGGATTACAAATACAAGCCGAAATCGTGTTTTAAGGAAAAATGTTTTTCAAATCTTTAAACACTATTCAAACACCATGCATAGTCTCAATACATCAAAAATCATCATGTGTCATAGAACATGCATCATATTTTGAAGTGATATTAGGCAATGTGTGATGTAGCCACTTAAAAAGCCCAAATACTTCCCATTCCCGTAATGTGTGTGCTCCCAAACCAATTTTGAAGCCAAACACATAGACTTTTCCATTCTACACCCATATTATCCATAACCCAAGCAACCTAAATACTAAGCCAACCTTCACTTAATTGATCTTGTCGAGGCTTAGAGTTGAATGTAAAGTTGTGCTTTAATTTGATAAATGGCATGTACCAAGGCTATAGTAATGAGTTGTAAAAATGCGCAAAGTCAAAAGGCATGAAATCAAAAGTAAAAGAAAAATATGCTGCAATTGCCTTGCTTAAATTGTAAATGTTACTCAAATGGGTAAAAAAAGCAGTTAAAGATTGCACTTAGAGTTTAATTGTATGCCTGGACGCCATGTAGTATTTTGAAGTAGAGTTGCATAAGGAAATAAATGCTTAAGTGTAGAATGTATTGCCTTAACTTGGTTGATTAGTGCTTGTGCCTAAATTCCCATTCTTTCTAATCACCATTCACCGTGGCCCCATTACAACCAAATGGAAAAAACCTAGTTGATCTTAGGGGAAGTCTAGACTGGGAATATTAGTTAATGCATGTTCTTTCACTAAAAAGAGTGTTTTTCTAAATGTATGCAACTAACTTAATTCCATTACACAAACTCATTTGCATACATCTTGCATGAGTGTGAACCTAGGTTCTAAGAGGAAAGATAAGAAAGAATCCATATGAGAACCTAACGTCGAAGTGAATAATGCTAGAGGCGTGAGAGTGAGTGATTTCCAAGGCAAGGGTACTATAAGTGTGGGATTCGTGTTATGCGAGTTTCCCTTGGGATGCCTTTGAGTTGTTTTAAACATTTTTCATATGCTCATTCCTCACTTCTACTTGTTTTTGCTTATCTCTCTACTAGTTGGCTTTGCAGCAAATGTTTATGTCTAGGAAAATTTTAGATTGAGTCATTTTATTGTTGTGTCTTATTTATTTTATTTTGTGTTTTGCTCGAGGACGAGCAAATGTTTGGTTTGAGGGTATTGATCGAGCCTAAATTGTTGTCCATTTCGGCCCTCATTTCCTTATGCTTTATTTCATTCTCTTGTGTTTTAGCGTCTCTTATGGGTTTTTTTGTGCATAATTGTAGGCATTCGCACATTTCTGGTGTTAGAAGCATGTTGCAGGACTTTCGGGCAAAAAGGAACCAGAATATGCTAAAAGAAGGATGAAAGTCATGAGAAAGCTGAATAGAGTGTGAGTCAGAGTGCGGGTCCAACAACACTCTCACCAGCACTCTTGCTAAACCTGGGAGTTGAAATTGTGAAAGCTAAATAGAGTGCGGGTCCCAACAGCACTCTCAACAACACTCTTGCCAAACCCGAGATCTGAAATTATGAACACTTGATAAAGTGCGAGTCAGAGTGCGGGTCCCAACCGCGCTCTCACCAGCACTCTCACGCCAGAATTCGTTTTTTATGCATTTTATGACCTATTTTTGCATCCCTTATAAATAAAACCTTATATGTTTCAACCTAAACATTCTCTAACACTTAGAAAATAAGAAATCTTGTAATCAAAAGCTAGGAATACATTCTCTCTCTCATCCAAACCCACTATCTACTCATCCAAAGGCAACTAAAGAGATTGGAGCAAAGCTTCAAGATAAATATTCTCTTCATGGATTTTCTCTCAATTTTTTCTCTTAGTTTTATTGTTGTAAAGAACATGAGTAGCTAAATCCCCCACTAAGGGGTTGATGTGATTAGTTTGATGGATATTGGGCTTTTGTAAATACACTCTATATATATTCTATATTCATATCTATCTATATGTTATATTCTATTGCTTTAATTGTTTTCCAATATTGATTGGGCTTGGATACACCCTCTAAGCATGTAGTAGGCAACTAGGTATACTCTATTTGGTTGTCTAATGCTCTATTGAATGGAAGGATTTTCGGAAATCCGGCTTAATAACCATGGATTTAATCTAATCTCGAATTAGTGGCTTTCACTATACACCTTAGGCTAGCCACTTGTGAGGGAATTAGAAGCCTTCACTATACACCCTAGGTTGGCTACTTTCGTGATTTTGCAAGAATTAACATTCGAGTAGAATCCGGTTAAATAACCTCGAGCCTCATCCAATCTTAAACGGGTGGCCTTCACTATACACCCTAGGTCGGCCACTTGTGAGAGAATTGGAAGCCATCACTATACACCCTAAGATTTCTACATTAGTAAGAGGTTGAGCCATCAATAGATATATGAGCATTCATGGCTAGAATCCTAATTGAGCAACCAGCCACTGTTGGTTGCTTGGGAGGGATTAATCGCTAGTAGGGGGTTTTCGCTATACACCCTAGGTTGGTTATATTTGTCAAAACATGTTTAATTGAGAGTTTGTTGTCTTTGCTCAATGTTCGCTTACGAGTTAGTCAATTCTTTAGTTTCCATTATCATATTTTTCACTCCATTCACATTCCATTTACTTTGCATTCCTAGTGTAGTTTTTATTACATTTTTATTTACACTTCACAACACCAACCATTTACTAATCCTAAGCATTTTCTTTTATGTATTTTAAGTTTTATTAATCCTAAGCTAATCACCGCTACCTCGATCTTTGTGGACAACCCTTGCTTGCCATTATACTTGTGTTTTGAAAACCCTTTTGAGGCTTGCTAGGTTTATAATTATTGTTGACGGAAGGTTTTAAAACGACACTAAAAATCACTCCGTCACCTAGCATTATTTGCATTTAGAATATTATCATATATTCATATAGGTTGTGATCTCTTCATTGAGAGTTAAGTAGAATAGTGTGACTAGATGTCAACTTAGGTTATAAACATTATTACATATAGTGGATTTAAGGACCGTATGTGGCTAGCAGAATAGCATGTGAGTTTTTCTAGTTATCGGTTTCTCACGTAAATTAATCAACGTTCAATTTATTGTTTTCCACACTTTAATTACATTGATTGTATTTCATTATATTGGGTTAATTTTTATAATATTGACTAATCCTAAAAATTGGTAACTAATTGGATTAACAACCTATTCACCCCCCCCCCCCCCCCCTCCCTCTAGGTTGTTTATACACGCATATATATAGTTTCAAATATATTTAGGCTTAATTAATTAAGAGTTAATTGGTACTTTAGCCAAATATATTGGAGCTTGTAATTAAAATAATCAGTGGATCCCCAAACTTCACAAGTTAAATTGGATTATCAAAAAGGAACCTATTGGGCTCAAATGTTGGGTTCCAAGACAAAGACTCATCTTACTTCTTTTATTTTATTTCCCATTAGGATTGCAAAATAAATCAAAATATGGTTTTGATTGAAAAATAAATAAATAAATAAATAAAAGACTTATAATAAGATTAGACTTACTAAATCACAATAGAATTTGTGATTCTTGTGTTCCATGAGAAAACAAATTACCCTTTTCTAATAAGAGAAGGAATATAATTACACCAAACTTGTCATTCTCATTGGCGTTGACACAAGCTTCAAAGTAAATTGTAAGTTTCAAATTCAATTTGAGCTTTTAATCTTTTTCTATAAGTCTTATGGGTGGATTTACCCCCTGGTTCAAAGAAAAACGAGCTCACACTCCTTCGTGATTCGATATTGTGCTAAGTACAGAAGATTTGCAAAGACTAAACTACAAAGGTAATCTCTAAATTAATTCAATTTGCATTACGTTTAGAATACGATCTGGCGATGTTTTGAAATTTTTTGTTAAGTTCCGCAAATACATTTATTTTCAAAATGGTTATTTTTCGCTATAATTATTGAAATTCTTTTTAGTTTTAATTTATTTTATTTTATTAGGCAAAATAATAATTTTAGTAAAAGCCATATTAATTTTAGATTACCCACTCGATTCTTTTTCTAGTTATACCCTTGCTTCCACATACAATGGAAAGATCTCCCCACATGGCGTGATACTTTGAAGTTCACAGGTTTATCTCACAATTGCACAAATCGTTATAAGGAACAATTCGTATAGCGGCAAGTACGAGTTCGTTCTATAAATAAGTGTCTTATGTCAATTATTCCTAGCTTAAAGAATGGACATCATGTAAAAGAGAGCAAAAGCATTGAGAGCAAGAGCAAGCAAGAGAGTTCGAAAGCAGGAGAAAGCAAGAGAAAGAGAGATGAGTGGGTAAGGCAAGATGTGTGAGTGAGAGTAAAAGCAAGTGAGAGAGAGTGTTTCAGCATTGAAATGTAAACGAGAGCTTGTGTGTGGAATTATAAAAATTGCATGAAATCATCAACTAAACTAAAGCAATGGAATTAAACAAAGAAAAGCAAAAGGTAATAGGTGGATTAGAGAGATGTAAGGGAATTGAATCAATGGATACACTAGGTTAATGAGTTCACCATAACATTTATACTAATCGTAATGATTGAATTATCAGGCACGGTTAATTCAAGTTCTAGGGTTTATTCTTCTCAAGTATGGCTTCACCACTTGGGTCACGGGGTTGAACCAAGTATTCCTGATTATCACCCGACCTAGCTAAGATCATAACACAAGCAATGACCAAGAATCCAATAAGTACGAAGAACTTGAGAACCAAAACCCATCATATCATAGATATGCATTAAACCGATATCATTTAAGAGAACTTAAAGAACAAGTATAGAAAGCCATCCAATACAAAAGACCTAATTCTAATGCAATCCCTAAAATCTATATTAATGGTTGGCACACATTAACACAAATAATAGAAATTACAATTAAGAATGATGAATGAAATACTTAAACCAATTAAAGATTAATCAATTATAAAAGAGCATAAGTGTTAGGTTTACAACAAATCCCTAGTGGAGGTAGTACACACCATATATCAAGAAAAACAAAGATATGAGAATGAAATGGAGAAAAATCATTAAGTGTCGATGTCACAATCTCTTTCAAGAGTCTCCAATCATCCTTTGTTAGTGTTTGATTCCTTTTAGACAAGAAAAAACCCTCATTTTCTCCATGAACCTCCATCTAAGATGGATGGTTGAAGTATGTGGAGATGGTGAAATGATGTGGCCACCAAGAGGATGGCTCTATTGGTGCATTGAAGGCTCATATCTCTCTTTTTGAGCGTTAGGTCTTCAAAGAATGGTTAGTGATCTTGATTAGGGCACATAAGAGGCATATATATACATATATATAGCCTCCTGTCGAATTTAAGGCGTCAAAACACTTAAATGACGAAATTGACCAAGTCGGGTGCAGTTAGATATGCACGTTTGGGGAATGGGGATGGATATAGGTCCCCCCATCCCCATCCCCACTTCACATACCCTTTCCCCATCCCCCCTCCCCCCCATTTCCCCATTTAGGGAAAATGGGGATGGGGAATTTTGGGGGGACCTATATCCATCATCATCACCAATTCCCCATTTTTCCCGTTTTTCCCCTTTTCCCCATTTCCCCCATTTCCCCCATTCCCCCGTTTCCCTATTTGACTAAAATTTACAAATTAAATTAAAAAAACAAACATTCCATTACAAATACAAAATAAAATTCATTAGTGCATTTTATATAAAATGTGTATATATACTTAGAGAGTTAGGGTTTTCAAAGAATAAACAAAAAAATTAAAAATATATATTATAATTATATTTATATATGTTTAGGGGAAATGGGGAAATGGGGATTCCCCCCATCCCCATTTCAATTTAGGGATGATTTTCATCACCCCCCCCCCCATTTCCCCAATTTTCCCCAAAAAAAATCCCCAAATGGAGATGGGGACACGGGGATTTAGGGTTTCGGGGAAAAATGTGCATCTCTAGGTGCAGTCCACAATCGCCTCTTTAGGGTCGCACTTCCTTCAATTCTTGCATTTTCTTCAGCTTTTGAACCCTAAACTTCTTCAATTAAGCCCTACACCTTATTTAGGGAAAATAACATACACAAGGCTCACAAAACACATTAAAAAACAAATTATACCCCATGCAATGAGCGCAAGAGATAGGAAATGGAGGCCCAACAAAAGTATAGAAATTGCATCATCACCACACTTTATAATTTTATGAGCAAATGCGAGACTCAAACAATCAAACCATTATTACAAATATGAATGAGATACGTACAACTAGAGCTGGCAATATTGGTTACAACTCGAGACAAATAAATGGGTTCGGGTTGGTAATTGGATCAATCCATCTGACCCGTTTAAATAAATGAGTTGTGTCAAATTTCGCTAACGGGTTAGTGGGTGACCCGTTTATATAAGGGTAAATTTGTAATTTTAAATTACTTAATGGATATAATTGGAATTTTACTCATGGTATATAATAGAATAAACGAGTCAAACTCTATGCTTACTGTATTAAGTGAGTCAAATGGGTCAAGATGCGACCCAATTCAACTTGATCCATTTATTAAATGTGTCACAGGTAACTCGTGTAATGTGTTTAACTAATTGTGTCGTGTCGGGTTTGAAGGGATTGACCCATTTCATTAAATGTGTTATGTCGGGGTTGAGCATAAACAGGTCATGTTGTGTCAGGTTGAGCCGAATACAACTAGCGAACCAGAATTGGCAGCTCTAGTACAACTACTCAACTAAGAATGGATACAAGATATATGATGTATTTATAATTTGATGTTGTAAAATGTATATGTACAAAATTAAAAATAATATTGCGTTTTATTTTATAATATTTGGTGATGTCTTAATTTTTGAAAAAATATATACAAAATAATAGACTTAGATCTTTTTTTTTTTTTATCTCTTTATGAAAATGCGAATAGATAAATCTATATGAGTCAGAATATACAATCCAAAAAATTAACCCAAATGATGTGTCATGTGTGTGAATGGACAAATCACTTACCACATCAATTGAGTTGATTTTTGGGCTAATTTTTTGGATTGTTTAGCATTAGTGAATCTGTATAACTATTTAAAAAATAAAAAATAAAAAAAAAACACTAATGCTAGTCAACCTAAAAATTTTGTCTAAAATTTTTATTAAAAAGTTTTTAGTGTGACATATAATTGTAATACTAAAAGTATTTGGTTTACGGTCCGGTCCGGGTTTGATATACTTGGATCATAGATTGGACCGGACCATACGGTTTTACTAATAAAAAAAAAACATATGGTTTTTTTTTAGTAGCGACACCCCTTAAAAACTATATCTACACCCTTTTCATAATAACACCCATCAATTTTTTTTAAAAATCTAATTTGTAAACACCACTTAATGCCAAAAATATTCTTTCTTAATTATATTGTATTATATTTTTGTAAGTACATACCACATATGACTATTATTATGTTATTTAATTAACTTTATTATTATTTCAAATTTTATTGTTACCTTTAATTCTCTTACTATTCTTTCTCTTCCCTGCTTCTTTTCTCTTCTTGGTTTTTTCAAAATCAAACCCCATTTTTCGTTAAAAATCCATTTAAGAATTTTTTTTTTTTTAATTGGAAAACCACTTTTGTTTGAAAGAGTTGTAGGAATGCAAGATTTATATCATGTTCCAAGTGATATGGAAGTAGATACATGTTAAGTGATATTAAAAAAAAAAAAAAAAAAAAGATAGGTGTTCGATGAAATTGAAGGACATATTTTTATTTTTGACAAGAAAACACATGTAATATTGATAAAAAAAATAATAATAAATAAAAGCTAAAGTGTGTTTGAAAGAAATAAAAAAATATAGATAATATAATTAATTTAAAAGTCTGTTTATATACATAATGATTTTATTCTTCTAATAAAAGTTAATTTAAAACTTTACTTTTTCACAACCAAATTTATCTCATGATTTTGATTCATTCTTCATACTTAGTAATCAATTTGTATTTCCTTAAAAGAGATTGAAAATATATTTATAAAGGAATCTATGGTTTATTAAAATGGAAAGAGTTTTTATGATATATGTTAATATCAAGCCATTAATAGGAAAAACAATTACAAAAGATTAAAATAGGAAACTAATTAATAATTATTGGTGGGTGTACTAACAAACAATTAGTCCTCTTAGTAATTTTACTCAAAGGTATTATTGAATTTTTAAAAACATAATAATTTGGGGTGTACATACGGTTTTTAAGGGGTGCAAATATCGTCATTTTTTTTAAAAGTATAAAATCGGACAAAACCGAGTGGTTTGGTTTGATTTGGTCTGGTTTGCGGTGTATGAGTGTTTTTTCCACCCTAGTTATTACGACTTACTACAAGTCTACAATTGGAGAAAATCTTGGCTGGGACGGTTCCATACACGTGGTCATGGGACCGTCCCAGCCAAGATTTTCTTCTACAATTGATACAAAAATTATAATTAGGCTCGGATCAGGTCTCACATCAATCAGGTATAATATTATATATATATATATATATAAAATAACAGTAATAATAATATATTCTAAATATATAAGATCCCTAATAATTGATAACTTATTTGTAAATGTAATATTATTAATTATTAATTATATAGTTTACAATTATTTTATGATTTACACAACAGTTCTACAACTATCATATCATTTGAGTCATTAATATGAGATTTTGTTTGAATTTAATTACTCTTATTTCAATTTTTAAGTTCTGTTTTCATGTGATTATAAAAACGAATATTTTGAATTTAGAGTTTTTCAAAAAACTTTTGAATTTCACAATTTAAAAAGCTAAAATTTAAAATGGTGTTTATTAACATAAATTATTAATAAAAATTTAAATATCTTCTTCCAAATAAATGATTCAAATGAAGGGCAAAAAAGTTTTCAAAACCGCAGGCGAGGTTATTAGTGGGCCCCATCCCCCTGGCGCCTTGTCAGTCACCATCGTGGGCTCCAACTAGAAGAAAAAGTAACTTCGGACAAAACAAAACCGACATATCATCTCTTAATCACAATTCACAGCATAATCATTTAACGAAAGGTCCAAATTGCCCCTGAACTTTTCACCAAATACCCAATATACCCATCATGCGTGGGTGGGTGCCAGATTCTAAAGAGAAAGGACACCGGCTTCAATTGGAATTTATGCTTTAAACCTCGGCTCTTTCGGTGATAAGCATGGTAGGTAAGGTGGAATTGAGTGGGTTGATTGGGGTAAAATGGTCCAATTCGGTCACCGAAAACGGCTACTTTTTAATCGTTTTTTTTGTCATCACTTATCAATTACGTAGCTTTGCACTTTGAGAATCTTTACCTTTTTTGAAATTCGAAAAATAAAAGGACAAAAATGCCCTACACCTTTTTGTTGTTTTACGAGACAGTACCTACAGCTTGCCAGTAGCTCTCGAGCTGCTAAATCGATAGAATTGGCCCCGTTGACATGATGTGTTGTTTTTTTTAGACAAAGATTTCGTTTGAAAATGTATTTATTTATTTTTATATTAGACGAATAATATTAGGATTGTATTAGTGAAGAAATTATTGATGTTATTGCATAATCTCTTTATTAATAATTTTTTTGTTTATCATGTACATGTGTTTTGACCTTAATATATATATATATATATATCAGAATCGGCCCCGGGCTTTGATAGAAGGGGCGGCTGCCAAGGGCATCTTTTTAAATGGGCCATATTTATATGATTTTAGTATGAGTAATGATAATGACACTTCTCAAAAATTGTATCTATATCCTTTTCGTAATTACATCCATTAAAATTTTTAAAAATTATCTAATTTATAAATAAATCCCACTTAAGGCCAAAAATATCATTTCTTTAATTATATTGTATTGTATTTTTGTATGTGCACACCACCTATGACTATTATTATGTTATTCAATCAACTTTATTATTCTTTCTAATTTTTGTTGTTACCTTTAATTCTCTTCTTGGTTTTTTCAAAATCAAACTCCTTTTTTTTGTTAAAAATACATTTGAAGTTTTTTTTTTTTTTTGAGAACCACTTTTTGTTTGAAAGAGTTATAGGGATACAAGATTTGTGTCATTTCCCAAGTGAAGTGGAAGTAAATAGATATTAAATGATAAAAATAAAAATAAAAATAAAAAGATAGGTGTTCGATGAAATTGAAGAACATTTATTTTTATTTTTTTGGACAAGAAAAAATATATGATATTGATAAATAAATAAAATCTAAAGTTTTTTTGAAAGAAATAAAAATATATAGATAATATAGTTAATTTAAAAGTCTGTTTATATACATAAAAATTTTGCTCTTCTAATATAAATTAATTTAAAACTTTACTTTATCACAACCAAATTTTCTCATGATTTTGATTCATTTTCCATACATAGCAATCAATTTGTATTTCCTTAAAAGAGATTGAAAATATATTTAAAAGAGAATCTAGGGCATATTAAAATGGAAAGAGTTTTTATGATATATGTTAATATCAAATCATTAATAGGAAAAAAAAAATTACAAAAGATTAAAATAGGAAACTAATTAATAATTATTTGTGGGTGTACTAATAAACAATTAGTCTTTTTAGTAATTTTACTCAAGGGTATTATTGGATTTTTAAAAACATACTAATTTGGGGTGTACATACGGTTTTTAAGGGGTGCAAATATCGTCACTCTTTTAGTATTAGTTTAGGGGTCCAATTTTGTTTTATTTTAGTTCATAAAATGCTCAGATTTCTATTTTAAGTATTAGTTTAAAAAAGACTCGTATAATAAAGCATTAAAGCCAACAATTTAAAATAAAACGAAAATATAAAATAGGGCCAACTTGGAGTGTAAAAGCCTGAATTAGATTTTGATTTTTTTCCCACACATTAGACATCAATATTCAGATTTCAGTATATTATCTAAATTACTAAAGGATTTAAGGTTTATTATTTTTCTCTCTAGCCATCATTGAATGATTTCTTTCAATCTCTCTCTCAAGTCTTAAAATAAATATGAAAAAGGAACGAATCTTAGAATTTTTCCCCAGGCCCTTAAAAAGTCAAGACCAGCCATGATATACATATATATATATATATATATATATATTTATATATATATTGAAATATTACAATAATTTGGGATCTAGGGAGGGGGACCTACAACCTCATAGTATAAGTGTGAGGAGAACATTACTGTGCTAACATCATGTTGTCTAGAATTTTATTTTTATTTTAGAAATTTCTCGATTTGGAAAATATGTAACAAAAGGTGAATACTAAATACTGGGACCCTTGAAAAGTCAAGACCGGCCATGATATATACATATATATATATATATATATATATTAAAATATTACAATAATTTGGAATCTAAGGAGGGGGACCTACAACCTCATAGTATAAGTGTGAGGAGCACATCACTATGCCAACATCATGTTGTCTATTTTGAATTTTATTTTTATTTTAGAAATTTCTCGATTTGGAAAATCTGTAACAAAAGGTGAATACTATATACAGGGTAAATCTAGTAAAAAGGGAAAGAGTGGTGCTATTGTCATATCCTTCCATTGATCTATTAATGCCCCACTATCAAAAAAATATGTTTAATTATATAAAAATAAATGATTTTATTAAATTGTTTCCAAAACCACTCTTCTTACTTCTTTTTTTTTTTTCCAAACTTAACACACCTCGGCTCTTTGTACTATGTTATACTGTTTTTAGATATCACCTCCATTGCACCCATTCTATGTTAAGAATAATTCTTCTTGTTAT
The DNA here is from genome assembly GCA_035582765.1 of Acer negundo. Lineage (NCBI taxonomy): Eukaryota > Viridiplantae > Streptophyta > Magnoliopsida > Sapindales > Sapindaceae > Acer > Acer negundo. The sequence continues at coordinate 14,519,378 of CM069233.1, forward strand.
TTCTCATAGAATACTTGAAGTATATATACATGACTAACAATTGGTATCCTAATGTAAGACTAACAACCGATAGTTTGATAGTAATACTAGCTCTAACTACTGGATAGATAATTATAGATAATTACATGATTAAATATATATAAGATATAATCATATAACTATGAATCTGGATTAGTATCAATACGCCCCCGCAAGATGGTGAGCACATCAGAGACATCAATCTTGGACCGTAATAGAGTGAACCGTGTCCTAGACAATGGTTTGGTAAGTGAGTCGGCCAGCTGATCCGAAGAGGAGACATGTGACACTCGAAGTTGACCCCATTGAACCTTTTCAAGAACAAAGTGAAAATCAATAGCTATGTACTTCATTCTTGAGTGAAAACACTGGATTAGAGCACATATATGTGGCACCGACATTGTCACAGTATATTGACAATGGATGAGCTTCAGCAATTGATAATTCACTCCAGAGATTTAAGAGCTAGATGACCTCGGCGCTAGCAAGAGCAACGACTCTATATTCCACCTCTATCAAGGAGCGAGCGACCGTTATTTGCGAGAACACCATGAAATAGCATTTGATCCAAGAAAGATGACATAGGCACTGGTAGAGGTGCAATCATCTTGGTTCCCCGCCCAATCCGCATCAAAAAATCCATGTAGTGAAATCGGGAAGTCATGGCTTAGTAGGAGGCCAAAACCGAGAGTCCCACGGAGATAGTGGAGTAGGCGTTTAGCAAGGGCCCAGTGGCTAGTTGTTGGGCTATGCATAAATTGAGCAAGCTTGTTCATTGCAAATGCGATGTCAGGTCAAATAAATGACAGATATTGCAAGGCCCCAATTACCTGACGAAATTCAATGACATCTGTAAGAGAAGCGCCATCAAGAAGTTTCATTAAGAAGTTTCAAAGAGTGCTTCGTTGGTAGTGGAGTTGAAACTGGCTTGGAGTTAAGCATTTTAGTGTGGACCAGTAGATCGGTTACATATTTCTGTTGAGAGAGAAACATGCCAAGTGGAAAAGGGAAGAACCTTAACCCCTAGAAAATAGAACAGTAGGCCAAGATCATTGATTGAGAATCGCTGAGCAAGCGTACCAACAAAATTTTCCACTATAACCTCGTTACTTCTAATGATGATTATGTCATCAGCATATACCAACAAAAAAAATCACACAACCATTAGCATTACAAATGAATAGAGATGAGTCAAATTTAGAGTTGACAAACCCGGTTTGGAAGAGATGTTAGCGAAGTTCATTGTACCATGCCCGAGAAGCTTGTTTAAGACCATAGATGGCTTTCTTGAGGTGACATATGTTCATGAGATATGCATGATATATGAAACTTAGCGGTTGTGCCATAAAGACATCCTCAGATAGGTGCCCTTGAAGGAAAGCATTATTCACATCCAGTTGACGAAGAGACCAACCACGAGAAACCGCAATATTGAGCAAAACCCGAATTACGGTGGTTTTAACCACCGGACTGAAGGTCTCAATGTAGTCAGGACCCGGTTATTGATAAAAACCCTTGGCTACCAAGCGAGCCTTGTATCGAGAGATGGAACTATCCGGTGACTTTTTAATGTGAAACACCCATTTGCATCCTACAATATTGTGAGCCAAGTGTGAGGGAACTAGGTCCCACTTGACATTTTGAATAAGCACATCGAATTCATCCGACATCGCTCTTTTCTATTCAGGAACCTTTAGAGCTTGAGAGACACATGTTGATTCAATATCCATGGACGATGACAGTACATTGGTGAGGGAAAGCTTTTTGATCAGTTTGTGGATGTTGTTCTTAGATCTTATAACCATGAGATGGCTTGGTTGTGTCTTGGTTTGAATTTTTAGTTCATGTGGATGCGGAATGATGACAAAATCAAGTATAGGTGATTTTGCGGTTTGTGGATGTTGTTCTTAGATCTTGTTACCATGAGATGGGTTGGTTGTGTCTCGGTTTGAATTTTTGGTTCATGTTGATATAGAATGATGACAGAATCAGGTATAGGTGATTTTGCGATGGTGGAGTTGGTGCGGATTGAGGCAAAAGCTAGTGGTTTATGGGTGGGCTACTGGACTAGTGCGAAAGGCTTGCAGGTGAGCTGGTGGTGGTCACAGGTGGTACTGGTACAGCAGCTGTTTCTGGTGTGGAAGGATGAGTGTTGAGCAGAGAAGGGACGGGAAACACGGCTGTAGTTCCGGAGCTGGGTGGTGTCGCAAAACGAGGGGTCCCATGCAAGACAAACTCAAATGTGTGTGCATGTGAGGTTAGAACCGAAACCATTGGTGTGGTTTGGAACAACCAGGACATATGTGTTTTAGTGTCGGAACGAGGGGTTTGACATTGGAGACTCGTCTAGGGAAATACAGACTCAACAAACGTGACATGTCTGGAGACAAATATACGATCGCTTTCTAGGTCTAAATGGTGGTAGGCACTTTGAGACAAAAAGTACCCAATAAAAAGACATGCTCTTGACCGGGGCTCTAGTTTGTGGGAATTATATAGTCTACGCCATGGATAACACAGACAACCAAATACACGTAATTTTTCATAGGAAGGACGCAAGGAAAATATTTTTTCAAAAGGCGATGATATATTGAGTAACGGTGTAGGCATCCTATTTATCAAATACACAACTGTAGTGAATGCATATGACCAAAAAGTGAGTGGCAGTAATACATGAGTGAGAAGTGACAGACCTGTTTCTACGATGTGACGATATCGTCGTTCAGAGACGCCATTGTGTTTAGACGTGTGTGGTGGTGTAGTGAAGTGTGATATACCATGACTCACAAGAGTTTGTTTTAAAGCAATAAATTCACCATCATTGTCGCTATAAAACGAAACAATGGAGTGACCAAAATATTTTTCCACCAATAGTTTAAAACGTTTGAACACATCATGAATATCAGATTTATGTTTCAAGGGATAGAGCTATTTATATTTTGTAAAATGATCAACAAAAATAACATAATGTTTATAGCCATCTTTTGAAACAACTGGAGAACTCTAGACATCAGAATAAATTACCTCAAGCCGTTTTGAACTACAGACAGTTGAAACAGAAAAGGCAATTTATGAGTTTTATTACACTTGCAGGCATCACATGGAACATTAGACTTATTAGACGACAAAATAGACAATGCTTGAGAAGACATTAATTAACTTATTATTTTGGACGAAGGATGACCTAAACGATGATGTCAATTAGGGAGAGAGGCTTTGACACTAGAGAAGGCAATGATGGGCGAATTTTTGGGCCAAGCATGAAACGGTCATTCGTAGACACCATTCATAGTCCATTCTTGTAGGAGCCGTTCCCCCATACGAAAATCCTTCACAGTAAACAATAGAGGTGAGAATTCAATCGAAACTTGGTTAGAAGTGCAAAACTTTGATACATAGATTAGGTTTTGTTTCATGTTAGACATATATAAGACATTAGATAATAAAAATTTAGAAGTTTTAGAGGGTAGATGAAGAGAACCAGTGTGAGTGATGTTTAAAACTAAACTATCACCAATCAGAATATCATCAGAGCCACTATATGGAAAATGTAGTGACAAGTTGTTAAGGTCAGCGGTGACATGATGTGAGGCACATGAATCAAGCAACCACTCAGGGGAGTTAGAGGAATGTGGGACATCATAATTAGCACGGAGGTGCCATTGCCTGGTAGACTGATTTGATGAAGCTTGAAATTTTATAGGGCTTAGCGTGAACATGGAGCATTGTTTTGTTGTATGACCTTGTTCACCATATAGTTGATAGAAACCACAATATTATCGTGGTTTGTTTGAGCGACTTTGAGACGACCTAGAATACTGTTATTGGGATTGTTGATTTGTCGGTTTCGGATGAGAGGTGTGGGACGGATTATATCTGTTGCTGGATCGGTTTTGATGGTTACGGTTTTGGTAGTTGCTCGAATGGTGGTTGCTGGACTGGTATAGGCTGCTGCCGGTATGGTTACGAGGTGGTCGAGATGTATAATTCACGATAATAGGTAGACGCTGACTCTTCATGGCTTCTTGCTTTAGTACCGTTTCAAAGTTGATGAATTTTCCATGAAGTTCCTTAAAGGATATAGCTGAATCTCAAGCATAGACAGCGGAAGAGATATCTTTGAATTCATCACTTAAACCATTCAAAATCTTGACAGTTAGATCTTTAGAGTTTTCCAACGCATCAAGCATGACTAGCTCATCTGCAACGCTTTTGACGTGTTGCATGTATTGGGTCACAGTTTGGGTTCCTTTGATGACATTGGTAATGACACCTTTGAGATGTATGATATGACCTTTGGAAGGCTTTGCATATGTGTTGGCAAGTGTAGACCACACATCATAGGCGATTTGAGCGGAAGCAATAAATGGAATAATTGATGGAGGTATTGAACCAAGGATTGCATTCAAGAGTAGTTGGTCTTGTCTAGTCCAGATATTGTGAGCGGGATTAGGTACTACAATGTCGTTCTCTGTGACGGTTGCCGGCGGGCATGGTTTTTAACTATTAATGAAGCCCATGAGATCGAACCCAACAAGTAGGGTATGAAACTGAAATTTCCATGAGCGATAATTGGTTGCTATGAGTTTTAGTGGGGCTTGAGCAACAACGTTTATGGAGACAATGGTGTTTGAGGAAAAATCGATCTCATGTAAAGAAGAAGAAGAAGAGATCACTGTTATTGATTGAGAGGAAGAGGGTGCGATGGTATTGGCCATGAGGATCAGGAACTCATTTGAGTTTAATTTAGCTCTGATATCATGTAGAGAATAATTCTTCTTATTATTTCTCATAGAATACTTGAAGTATATATACATGATTAACAGTTGGTATCCTAATGTAAGACTGACAACCGATAGTTTGATAGTAATATTAAATCTAATTAATTGATAGATAATTATAGATAATTACATGATTAAATTTATACAAGATATAATCAGATAACTATGAATTTGGATTAGTATTAGTATTCTAGACTTTTTTTTTCCTTTCTGATTTCATCAAGGAAAATAAAAATAAAAATAAATAAAGTCTTTCTCCATCATAAGATTATTACTCATTCTCAAGTGAAGACAGGAAAACCAAACATCCAAATGTTGGAAAATTTAGAGACATCTGTAATAAAGCCACTCTTCTTTTTTTTTTTCCTTCTTTTTTTTTTTTTTTTTTTTTTTTCTCTACACAACTCTAATAGCAAGCAGTCTATTTAGTTTGTTAATTTTATAGTTTCAGGTACAAAATTTGTGTTTGCAATACACGTATCAAAAAACAAAGCAAAGAAAAATGGGTATTGGGTAGTGGAGAAGATAATGTTTTTTCTATTCTTTTGTCAAACAAACAGAATAATAACAATTATCGAATGCAATAAATAATTAGGATTTTATTAGAATTCACATTATGTAAGAGTTTATTTATTATTGTATGTCTCTCTAGGTCATTTCGATAAATGATATAAATGTAATATTAAATAATTTAAAAAGCAAGGCATTATTAGTTCAATAGAGGTGTCCCAATAGAACCACTCAAAGGAAAAATATATACATAATCACTATAAATGAAAACACTTAGGGGTTGTTTGTTATTTTTGTCTGAAAATTGAACAGTGTTGAATTTTTCTAAAGACTGAATAAGACATTCTTAGTTCATAAGAGATGTGCCAATAGAACCACTCAAAGGGAAAATATATACATAATCACTATAAATGAAAACACTTAGGGGTTGTTTGTTATTTTTGTCTGAAGACTGAACAGTGTTGAATTTTTCTAAAGACTGAATAGGGATTGAAATTTGAATTTGAATGACATTTTTTTTTCCTCACATCTAATTATATTGTCAACATGTTTATTTTCAAAGTAAAATTATCTGAAAATAAGTAATTTTATATTTATACTCATGTTAAATAATTATACATATAATATGAAATAAAAACAATCCAAAAATAATAATTATATATGAACACATATGATTATGATCTTTTTCTTCGATTTCAAAAGATAAAAGGGGTAGCAGGAAAACTGACACAAAACAATATATATATATATATATATAAATACACCATCTTAATATTATAATAAAGTATAGATACAATTTAGTTAAACAAAAATGACTTGCCATCAGTGGCACTCTCGTTGATATTCAAATCTCCAAGCCTCCTTTCGAAAGCAAGACCTCAAGTAAAAAACAAGTAATTTTCTATTATTCTCACTCCAATACTCCATCCTCTTCACTACTATCTCTCTTTTGTGTTTTTTTTTTTTGCTTCCTCTCACCAGTAGCTTAAATTTGCAGCATTCTAAATCTCTCTTTCTCTTTCTACATTTTTAGGTTTTCTATTCTCTCTTCATCTCTCTGTAAGTAGCACTTTCTCTTTTTCTTTCTCTCTCTCTCTCTCTCTTTCTCTACATTATTGTTAAAAGAAATTGATTTTTTTTTTTTTTTTTGCTGGGCTTGTTGCAGAAGTCGTGGTTTTTAGTACCTTAAAGAGTACTGTTTCGAATCATCTGGTATTATTTTTATTTTTCTCTACTTAGTTTTAGCTTTTTTTAGTAGATTTATAATTTTTGTTTATTTAAAGGTTTTTTTTTGGTTTAAATTTGGGTTTCGGTTTAGTGGATTTTTGTTTGGAAATTCAAGATTATTTATTTATTTTTTTACTGTCGCGTTACTGGTAATGTTAATAGTTTTTATTTGCTGCAGATATTTTTGTCTACATTATGTTGCTTTTATGTGTTTGTTAATTGTTCAGGTTGTTCACTGGACTTGAATCTTAGAGAGTTTTTAATACTTGAATGTTGCTTGACTGTTTGTTTGAGCTCTTTCACTTCTTGTATGTGTGTGTTGTTAGATGGGTTTGATGACTGGGAGTTTTGGATGGAAATTTTTCTAGGGAAAGTGGTGGTGGGGGTGTTTTGATTCTGATATTATTCTGCTAGAAGGAAGATGTCCTCCTCAAGAGGAGGAGGAGGTGGGGCTGATCAGCCTTCGCCGCAACTCCCTCCGACTAGACGGATCACACGGACCCAGACAGCCGGGAATCTCGGGGAGTCTATGTTCGATAGTGAGGTCGTGCCTTCGTCGCTTATTGAGATTGCACCGATTCTCCGTGTGGCTAATGAAGTTGAATCCAGCAACCCAAGAGTTGCTTACCTCTGTAAGTTCAAGCCGGATTGTGATGTCTATCTGTTTTCTTTTTAATTGGGTTTTATTACTTTGTTTCTCTTATGTTTAAAGAGTTTCTATTTCACAGATCTCATTCGCTTTCAATTTCGTTTGCTAAGTTTTGCTAGTGTCTGCATGTCCATATGAGATTTGAGTACTGAACAAAATTTAATGCATAGTTTTTTTTTTTTTTTTTTTTTTCGTTTTCTATACAAATTATGTTGCTTGTGCTTCTTGGCATGCACTTCCTTTTGCATGCATGTGCCTTTGTGCCAGCACTTATCGTATAAGCAAGTCTGGATTTTTATGCAATTTGAGTGTCTGCATGCTAGCATGCTCAGCAGGACACTGCATTTTGGAAATGGATTTGTGGTTTAAATAGCAACCATAAATGCAGTTTATTCAAATGAGTTGCATATATCTCATTGTATAGTTGGTCTTGGGAAATATCATAGGCCTTCTCTTTCTTTTAAAATTATTGCAGTACAATTCTCTTTCTATTTCAATTCTAATAGTGTGACACATGTCGTGGCTCTGAATGTAGGCCGTTTCTATGCCTTCGAGAAAGCTCATAGGTTGGATCCCACTTCTAGTGGACGAGGTGTTCGCCAATTTAAAACTGCCCTCCTACAGCGTCTCGAAAAGGTAAGTATTATCATGTTGGGTGCCATGTAATTGGTCTCCCTGTTATCCTTATCATCAAATACATGTGATAGATGCTCATTTAAGCTTCCCAAGAGTGAACTTGCAAGACATAGTGTTGAGAAGAATTTGTAGATCTAAATTCTATTCTCAAATTTCACATTGGATACCAAGTGTCTTCAACATGTAAGGATCTGCCCAAAATCACTAATAGATTTGACAATGATTTGTGGATATGGAAGTGTGTTATTTTTCAAATTAAACAGCAGTGTTGGATGTGACACTTTGCTTAAATTTAAAACTAAAAGGTTATTTGTGTTTATATGTACTATTTCTAAGCTAAAACATTAAACATGTAAAAAAAAATGCATTTAACTTTCTTATCAAAAGAAAAGCATTTAATGTTCTGTACATTGAAGAGTGATAAATAGCAACCGTAAGTAAAACCGAAAAAACAAACATATCATGCTTGGGAACATTAGGAAAGTAACTGAAGTTCATGTATTCAGTGTGTGCAAACTGGTTGTCTAGCTGGCTGGATATTTGTATCAGGTTGATGGGTTTCAACATGTTAATTTTGCTAATGGAGTGACTGAGACACCGTTAGGCTACAGTGTTATAGGGGCTATGTAATTGACATGAATATATCATTTCGAATCTGCGTTGTATATGAGGATTGATTTATATGCATATTTAATCCATTTAAAACTAAAGCATCTTCCACTTGTGTACATATATGCTTGAAAGAAAATGTGAATCTTTTTGCGTTTTCTAGGAGAATGATCCAACATTAACTAGAAGAGGGAGAAAAAGTGATGCACGTGAAATGCAGAGTTTCTATCAACATTATTACAAAAAATATATCCAAGCCTTGCAAAATGCTGCTGATAAAGCTGATCGGTGAGTTATATGGCTAATAAATTGTTTTGTACATGATAATCGTTTACGTGATAGGATCACAAACATTATTCTTGTTGCTGTATTTGATAACCATTTCTCCGGTTTATCAGTGCACAGCTCACCAAAGCATACCAAACTGCTAATGTTCTTTTTGAGGTCTTAAAAGCTGTTAATTTGACTGAGGCTATGGAAGTTGATCGTGAGGTAAAACCATGTGATATATCCTGACTGTTGGGAACTTAAAACACTTTCTCAGTATGCTTGATTACAGCTAATTGACTGAGAGAATTATGATTGCCAAATTTACAGATTTTGGAAGCTCAAGATAAAGTTGCAGAAAAGACTCAGATCTATGTCCCTTACAATATTCTTCCTCTAGATCCTGATAGTGCAAACCAGGCAATTATGAAATATCCTGAGGTTTGTTTCCAAGTTTCATCTTGTCTCGTCCTCCAGTTTTAGGCCTTTTCTTAGTTTACTGAAGTACTATTGTTATAAATAATAAATCTGCAGATTATAGCAGCTGTTGTTGCCCTTCGTAACACCAGGGGTCTTCCATGGCCCAAGGACCACAAGAAAAAGAAAGATGAAGATATTCTCGATTGGCTTCAAGAGATGTTTGGGTTTCAGGTGAAATAAATGAAAAATAACTAATATGGCCAAAAGCCAATTCCTTCCCCGCACCAACCCCAACCCCCCCCCACCCCCCCCCCCCCCCCCACTATGCAGCTATGCTCATCAGTCAGTTTCATAATTATGCAGAAGGATAGTGTGGCAAATCAAAGGGAACACCTGATCCTATTACTTGCAAATGTGCACATACGACAGTTTCCAAAACCTGATCAACAACAGCCCAAGGTTTCCCTCTTTTTTTTTAGCGGTCATCATGTACTCTTTTGTTTGTACATTCCTTTTAACACAAGTTGTTATGTTTTTTTAGTTTTACTTTTTCACTTATATAAAAACACAAAAGAAATATTCTAGTGTAAACACTTGGTATCTTTTGTTACTGTGGTCTAAGAAACAATGAAGGATGCTTAGATTGCCCTTTTTTTCTTGCCCATATTATGATATTGAATTTCTGGTATTTAATTAAAATTCTTTCTAAATTGTATTTATATATTCATATTTGTGATTGAGGTGCACCTAGGCCCCTGCCTTGCCAAGTTCTATCCCTGTGCCTTGTGCTCAATCAGTTGAGGCAACCTTTAGCTGTAGTAGTCTGCACCTCATGCCCTAAACAGGCCCTAGCAGATTACATATAATTTTAATATTACAAGAGGTTGTGTTGCATCTATCATGTCTTGTTTGATGGTCTTTTGCTTGTTGATGATGGCCAATATTCCTTTTGGGAGTTTCTTAGGCAATGTCCCTTCACATGAATACTCAAATTTAATTAAACAAGCAAAAACACACATGAACCCAAACATAAACACAATTTAATTAGTATTTTACATAGTTTTATAATACTAAATCACACAGGCATACTTATCTCTTCCACAAAATTAGTCATTCCTCTTTTATCTTTTCTAATATCCTTGTGCATTTATTTGTTCAGTTAGATGACCGAGCACTGACAGAAGTGATGAAGAAACTTTTCAAAAACTACAAAAAATGGTGCAAGTACTTAGACAGGAAAAGTAGTCTTTGGTAAGACTCCTACTCCTTATGCGGTTTTTGGATTGTTATTGGCTTCATAAAGACTGTTTTAGTTGGTATATATTTTTTTCTGCATGAGTCTCAGATCTTAGGGGTGGGCACCCAATCAACCTGCCCAAACAAAACCGATTTAAGCTGCCTGGTTTGGTTCCTTAAAATAAAATAAACCAATTGGGTTGCTCAAAAGCATCCCGAGCGGTTTGGGTTAGTTTGACTTAGTGGGTTGTCTTATATCAAACCGAATAACTCAACCTAAACCGTTACATACTTTAAAAGAAAAGAAAGTTTATTAATTAATCAATCAATAAAAAAACATTAAGCTAAACTTCGCTTATATTTTGTTTTTCACATTGCCGTCTTCTAAATTTCAACCCTTCATCTCATTCTCGTCATGAATTCCCTAACTTCTCAGTCCTCGCTCTTTGAACTTATTGTTATGCTTTATAATAAGGAGTTTAGCTACTTATATAAATATTGTTATATTTGCTTATATAAAAAATGAATATAATCATGTTACATTAATTGTTAATAGTGACGAAACAATGTGCAAAGAATACAAAGTAAATTAAAAAAAAAAAGGAACAAAATAAAACTATCTTAGGCTACTCCCAAGCTACCAAACCAAACCAAACTGAATTTTATGGGTTTGGTTCGGTGTGGTTTTGGATATAGTGAAAACCAAACCAAGCCAACCAATGCCCACCCCTCTCAATTAAGCTAACTTTGAAATTGAATACATGGTGTTTGACATGATACCAAGCTAAAGAACTTGGATGGGATATGGTTTGGGGTTTGAAAACCTATCAGTTTTTCATGTGGGCTCAGAGGAAAAGGAGGTTTCATGTGTAATTATATTGTGCTATTTTAATTTTCCCTTGGCTCAAAACCTGCAGGCTACCAACTATACAACAGGAAGTGCAACAGCGTAAATTACTATACATGGGTCTGTATCTTCTCATATGGGGGGAAGCTGCAAATTTGAGATTTATGCCGGAATGTCTTTGCTATATTTATCATCATGTATGTTTTCCAATTGGCTCATCTTCTCCTATATTGCAAATTGGCTAATTTTAACCATGCTGGAGCATGCTTTTACTGAAATTACATCACTTTTAATTGTCTTTGGTATTAATTATTTTGTAAATGTGCAAGATTTAGCTAGCTACATCCTCATGCCATTTTATACCGGTTTGAACTCCAGTTGGTTACGTGTCATAGGTCAAGTTTTTGTTTACGATAATTTCCAGTTTCTGTAACCTCAATTATTAAAGTGGCTTTTATTATTGTTATGGTAAAGCTGTTTTTTCTGAGTATTGATCAAACTAAGTGTAGCTGTTAATCAAACTTGAGTAATTATCTATTGGTGATTGATTCTAGTAGAAAAGTTGTATGAAGATAATATATATGCTGATGTTTTCAACTTACAGAGAGCCAAAGTTGGGATGTGGCTTGGTGATTAATGTTGTTTTGGTGCTCATAACCTATTATTCTTGTCATCTCCAGATAAGTGCTCTAATGGACATATTTTGTGTGCTGCTTGTATGTTTGATTATTGTAGATGGCATTTGAATTGTATGGCATGCTAGCTGGAAATGTCAGTCCCATGACAGGAGAGAATGTGAAGCCAGCCTATGGGGGTGAAGAGGAAGCTTTCTTGAGGAAAGTTGTTACCCCTATTTATGAAGTGATTGCAAGGGTAGGAGTTCAGCTACTTATTTCTATGAAAGGCCAATACATTTTGTAGTGTTATATATTATTTTATTTCCTTTTGAATAGTTATTGGAAAAAAAAATCTTCACAATTGGTTGCTTGGCAGGAATCTGAAAGAAGCAAACTGGGGAAATCAAAACATTCTCAGTGGAGAAATTATGATGATTTAAATGAATACTTCTGGTATTTAGACTGCCTTTTTTTTTTTTTTTTTTTTTTTGTTGCTGTTGTTAAATGTTCTTTTAGAGATTGATGTATCATTTTTTAACTACAGGTCAGTTGATTGTTTCCGGTTAGGTTGGCCAATGCGTGCAGATGCTGATTTCTTTTGTGACCAACACCGATTTGAGAAAAATGGGGTAAATAGTGATTGTTAATAATTTTTCTTCTCTTTCCCTTTTCTGAAAGTTTTTCATGGCATTGTCATTAAATGCATCTGGGTTACAAAGACATTTTGAAGCTACTGCAGCCATGTCTAAAGTATGCATGAGATACTATTGGGTGGTTTTCAGCCTGTAGAATGCCATGACACTTGTATAAAATTTTTTATTTATTATTTATTTATTTATTTTTTTTAATTAAATGTAACGAAAAGGGTAAAAGTGCCTCTTTATGCATTTTTGAGTTTGGTCCGGTCACAATATGATGTCCAATAGAATTCAAATATACATGGTGGTAAGTTTATGATGGGTGACAATTTAACAGTGTAAAACCACAGTGGAAGTTGGTGAACATTTCCCTTTTACTCAATTATCAAAGTTACTTTATCTGATATTCTCATGTGTTATATAATTTGAAGTATATACTCATCAATGAGGCCATAATCTGTGGTTGGCTGTCATTATGTTCAGGAAAACAGCAAGCCAGTTACTAGAAATCGATGGGTGGGAAAAGTTAATTTTGTAGAGATACGTTCATTCTGGCATATGTTCAGAAGCTTTGATCGGATGTGGAGTTTCTTTATATTGTGCTTACAGGTATCTCTCATTCCTTTTGTGATTGATTTTTACCTATATTTTTCTTTTATATATGTAAATATACAACTTCTTGCTGATGATGCCGGGTTTCATGCAAGGTTATGATTATTGTTGCTTGGAATGGTTCAGGAGAACCAAGTTCGATTTTTGATAGTGATGTATTCAAGAAAGTATTGAGTGTCTTCATTACTGCTGCAATTCTGAAGCTTGGTCAAGGTAGGCACAAGTTGTTAAATCTTCGTTTCATGTGTTTGAGTTATACGGATCATCATACTAATATATTCTCTGATAAATTATATATTAACCTTCTTCACTCTAAAGTAGTAGACTATCAATCTTAAATTAACGAAGTTTGATAAAATTAGTCAAGTGAAATATAATCAAAAGCTTCCTGGGAATTGTTTATAAGGAGACATAATTGATTATTTACCATTTTACCTGCATGGAGCATGTTTTTAAGAGCTGAGATGCATAATTTACGTTTGATTATGCAGCAACCATGGTTCTGAATATTTTCATACGATTGGGGATTCTTATTTGGAGTTTTATCACATCTTTTTTGGTGTTAAAATATAGAGAATTAGGTGACAAATGTGCACCTTGGTTTGACGTCTGAAGTATTTTTCTCTTATTAATTTTGAGCCTGGACTTAATTTTGTTTTTGTTACCTTGTTCTTGGTTATAATTGATACCCCTGATGTTTATGCTTTTTTTTTTTTTACCTTTCTTTTGTGGTGATGACTGATGATATGGGGATCAAATTTTGTAATAAGGCCATGGAATTTACTTTAATTTGATATGAGGATCAAATTTTGTAATAAGGCAATGGAATTTACTTTAATTATATATTTTTCCATTAATTAAGGTGTGGAATTTTTATTTGTGATTGACATTATGAAGTATCTCTGTAATCCTGCTTTGCTTAGTTTCTGTTTCCATACATATGTTTTCTGGTGAGATATTAGCCAGCAGTTTTTTGAAATATTTTTATCCGGTAATTGAAGCCCTATAGTTGGCTATAACTATTACTATTTGTTGTTAGGGAGTTTTCTCCCGCATCCGTTGAAATCAAGACTAGTATGTGGTATAAATAGGCAAAAACTAGCCTTAACCCCATGAGGGCTCCGTTAAGGACAAAACCAGAATGCCTAATGGGCCACAGCGGAGTGGCTGTTGGCTTCGTGTGTTCATAGTATGAAATTCTGGCGTCAACAATTGGCGCTAGAATGAGGCCCCCCAAGAAAACACACAGACTACTCTTTACTGGGGGCTGATGTTAGTGGGTTTTCTCCCATGTCGGTTGTAGTCAATACCCCATGTGTACAAAGTTTGAATTTTTGGCGTCACTATATTTTTATATGCTGTGATCTTTTGGCGTCACTGCATATGTTTATTGATGGAAAATTTGAAGTACCTTTTGCTGTGACCATTAGTTGGAAATTTGCACTTGCGTTTTTGTTTTTTTTTGTTTTTTTTTTATTTTTTTCCGTTCTATTTCTATTTGGTAATTGGCAACGCTCCTTAACTGTACTCACTTAATAGAAGTTGTTATATGATAATTTTTATTGTACTTTATGCAGCTATCCTTGATGTAATCCTTAGTTGGAAAGCACAGCAGAGCATGTCAATTCATGTAAAGTTGAGATACATTTTAAAGGTTGTTTCTGCTGCTGCTTGGGTGATAGTGTTACCAGTAACGTATGCCTATACATGGGAGAATCCTCCGGGATTTGCTCAGACCATCAAAAGTTGGTTTGGCAACGGTGCACATTCACCGTCCTTGTTTATATTGGCTGTTGTTATTTATCTGTCACCAAATATGCTAGCTGGTGTTTTGTTTCTTTTCCCCTTCATTCGACGATTCCTGGAGAGATCAAACTATAGGATTGTAATGCTCATGATGTGGTGGTCACAGGTTTGAAGACTTTATTTTTAATAATTTTTTACATTCTATATGGTTAGACAAGCATTTTGTTGCAGATATTTTGACTAAAACAGAAACATAGTGCTTATTGTTGGCGTCATTGGTTCATTTATGTGTTTGCTTTGCACCTTGCAGCCTCGGCTCTATGTTGGGAGGGGAATGCATGAAAGCGCATTTTCTCTCTTCAAGTAAGAAATTAATGTTCCAATGATGGGTGAACTGTTTCTTGAATATGATTGTTAGCAATATTTCTTTTCTGAATTTTTTGTTTTCTTTTTTTTTGTTCGATATTTCAGGTATACAATGTTTTGGGTTCTTCTAATAGTTACAAAGTTGGCATTTAGTTACTATATTGAGGTTTGTCTTTTATTTATCATATGAACTTCCGTTCTTTCATTCTGTTGGTAATCAATAAATAGATAACCCAAAACTATATATGCATTCAAAGATGATACTAAACCAAAAGAGGATTGTGGTTGAGGTAGTGATGAAGCTGTTAATCTAAGGTGCCCCGAATTTATTTGTTCCGGCAAAATATTGATTTGGTTTTACAGAACTGGTGTAAAAAAAATTCAAATTATGCTCTTATTGGATGAGATACAATATTTTTTTCCTTATTCTAACAATTCTGTTTTGGTTTGCAGATAAAACCTTTAGTGGGTCCGACCAAAAGTGTCATGAATGTTCAGATAACTAATTTCCAGTGGCATGAATTCTTCCCCCGTGGTAATGAACAAAGTGATATGTGTTCTACTTTTATATCTCACCTGTGTAACAGAAGGGTTTATTTATAATTTTATTGTTTGCTTGGCAGCAAAGAACAATATTGGCGTTGTGATTGCTCTCTGGTCTCCGATTATCCTTGTATGAGTCATGCTTGTTTTGTGTTATCTGTCTGTTTGATTTTGCTAGTACAGTGTAACTTATAATACATATTTCTTTTTTTAGGTTTATTTTATGGATGCCCAGATTTGGTATGCTATATTCTCTACTATATTTGGAGGCATTTATGGTGCATTTCGTCGCCTTGGAGAGGTTCGTGGAACTCGATTCAATCGTTAAATTCTATATAGAGTTCTATATTCATGTCTCTTGTTATAATGTTATCTCTATTTTATATTTCTTTCTTTCCAGTCAGTGAGTACATGAAATTACCTATCTTTGCACTAGATATATTCAGAATGCATTCTGTGATGATTGTATTAGAATCAATGCATGCTTCTATTTGTGCTGGCAATTAATTACACTTTCCTCAGTTGCACAATGGGTAAATATAGAATTGTGTATTTTAACATTGATGAAATCCTAAAAACAGAAAGTTTCCTCCCACCCCCTCCCCTGGTTTTGGTTCTTAACAAAACCTATACAGTGGAAGATAATAAGTTGTTTTATCTTCTTGGGTGTCAAGATGTTGTTGATCTAACTTATTTTGTTCATTCCAGATTCGGACATTAGGAATGCTGAGATCTCGTTTTCAATCACTGCCTGGTGCTTTCAATGCCTCTTTAATTCCTGAGGAGAGGAGTGAGCCAAAGAAGAAAGGATTGAGGGCCACTTTGTCGCGCAACTTTGCTGAGGTTGAACTTTTGCAACATATTAACTGGAATTTGCAATTTCTTCATAATTTTGTTTTGAAAGTTTGTTGAATATCCCTTGCCTCAAATATGCACATCCGGTGGTTGTTGCAGATCCCATCATCAAACAAAGAACAGGAGGCTGCAAGATTTGCTCAATTGTGGAACAAAATAATTAGTAGTTTCAGAGAGGAAGATTTTATAAGTGACAAGTATGTGGTGTTTCTATCTCTAACATTTTCTGTTTTGTGCGCCTCTGAATCTTATTTATGCAGTTTCTATTGTCATTTACTGAACTTGTTTTCTTTTCCGTTTTTAGGGAAATGGACCTGTTGCTTGTTCCATATTGGGCTGATCGTGATTTGGACCTTATTCAGTGGCCTCCATTTTTACTTGCTAGCAAAGTTTGTGTCACCATACTTTCTTTAAAAGTTGTTAAAACTTGTTGTCAAGATATTAACACGTTTTCTGCTTTGTAGATCCCAATAGCGTTAGACATGGCCAAGGACAGCAATGGTAAGGACCGCGAGCTGAAAAAGAGAATTGAAGCGGACAATTACATGTCCTGTGCTGTTCAGGAATGCTATGCTTCATTTAGGAACATCATCTGTTTCTTGGTTCAAGGAAACCGTGAGAAACAGTACGTTATGATTTAATTTCCATGATGCACTTCAATTGGTTAAGATTGATGTGAGGTCACAAGAACTGTTTTCTGATCCAATTCATATTTATGTTTGTGCTGATGATTTATTCAGGGTTATAGAGGACATATTTTCTGAAGTTGACAAACATATAGAAGCTGGTGATTTAATTAGTGAATACAAAATGAGTGCTCTTCCCAGCCTCTATGACCTCTTTGTGAAACTAATAAAATATTTGGTAAATTAATGTATTCTAGTATGGAATTATTTTAATTACAGTTGAATTGGGTATGATGCATATTCCTAAAGTAATTGGTTTGATATCTGCAGCTAGATAATAAACTGGAGGACAGGGATTCTGTAGTAATTCTTTTCCAGGACATGCTGGAGGTTGTAACAAGGGATATAATGATGGAGGATCAGATATCCAGGTGTGATATCGCAATCTGTTTGTCTCAAGAACATCTATATTATGATTTCCTTCTCATGGATTTGTCTTTTTCTTGAATAGTTTGGTCGACTCGACTCATGGTGTATCAGGGTATGAAGGGACGGTTCCTCTTGAAAAACAGTTATTTGCTTCTTTTGGAGCTATAAATTTTCCAATTGATCCAGTAACAGAAGCTTGGAAAGAGAAGGTGGGTCTCATTAACTTCAATAATTATAGATGATGTAGTATGCAACTTTAAGTTTATCATCCACTGTATACCTCTTTGTTTGTGCCAGATCAAACGGCTTTTTCTGTTGCTTACTACAAAGGAATCTGCTATGGATGTGCCATCCAACTTAGAAGCTAGGAGACGTATTTCTTTCTTCTCGAATTCATTGTTCATGGTCATGCCTAATGCTCCTAAAGTTCGCAATATGCTCTCTTTCTCGTAAGCTTTCTTCTGATTCACTTTGGTGTGACTTTGCTTTTTTATTCTAATCGGTAATACATCTCCATGAGTCAAACAATTCAAACTACTTTTTTCTTTTCTGCTATGCAGTAAATCTAAGGGAATTTCTATTTTGTTGCCTTTTTTTGGTAGTGCAAATTATTAGTTCTCTTGTGATACATCCATCATAACACATGAGCAAGATCTAGATTAGAGAATTTGAGAATATTGGAATTCATTGCACACAACAGTCCTAATTTTCATTGGATACTGCAAGCATAATGATATGACTTGAAAGAGTAAATCTTATAAATTGACTATAGTCATTATGCATGAGTAGGTGCACGGGGGGGTAGGTGGATTTGTGTTGTTGTCTGTATGCATGATTTTAATGTAATTGTAGAAGCTAGATGTTGGAGTCCAAAAGTTGCGGGAATGTAGCAAAGGTATACCAAACTATTTCCAGAAAATTTGATTTCTTTATGAATTTCTGGTGATGGACATATTTCTCTGCTACATTATTGACCGAGTTACAAAGTATATACACTAATTTATCCTTAATATGTGAGTATTATATGTATACTTTATGAAGCTTTGATGTATTAAAGATATCTTATCCTTAGTTTTATGTGATGCTTATGCCATATGTATCATGCATTTTGATTGCATTTTTTTGTCTTTTATCTTTCAAGTATTACCTCTTGAATATTCTAGAATG
Organism: Acer negundo; assembly: GCA_035582765.1. Lineage (NCBI taxonomy): Eukaryota > Viridiplantae > Streptophyta > Magnoliopsida > Sapindales > Sapindaceae > Acer > Acer negundo. Next base: position 14,538,177 of record CM069233.1, read on the forward strand.
TTGTACATTAGAATAAACAGAGTGGGATTTTCATATTTTCTTGTTAGAAATATCATATCCATGTCGACGAGAAGCCAAATGTTTGATTGTCAAACTTTACACATCAATGTCATTTTTTTCTAGAAAATTGGACTTATGACGTAGTCTTAATATTACAATGTCATTAGCCATGTGCTGTAGCCTTTCTGTATAGAAGTCAGATTTAATTATTCGTCATTGCATGGATTTCTGATGTAATAACTTTTCTTGTAGTGTTTTAACTCCCTACTACACTGAGGAGGTTCTCTTCTCCTTGCATGATTTGGAAGTGCCAAATGAAGATGGTGTTTCAATCCTCTTTTATCTTCAAAAGATCTTTCCAGGTTTATATTTCGCTCCTATCGGTTGCCTTAATGTATTTATGTGTTCTCATTGCCTTGAAAAGTGAATCTGCCATTGGTTCCAATTCACCTTTAAACTATATGCAGATGAATGGAATAACTTTCTTGAGCGGGTGAAGTGCTCTGAAGAAGATATTAAAGAACAATTATCTGGTGATTTAGAAGAACATCTTCGTCTTTGGGCATCGTATAGGGGACAAACTTTAACCAGAACTGGTATTGTCTCTCTGTCTCCTTTTGTGTTATATCTATCTGATATATATGTGGACTTGTATCACACCAGGTTTATTTCTCAATATGATTCTTTACCTTACTAGACTAAAACTTATTACAAATTTCAGTAAGAGGTATGATGTACTATCGGAAAGCTTTGGAGCTTCAAGCTTTTCTTGATATGGCCAAACATGAAGGTATCTACTGATCTACCCTCTCAACTGAAAGAACAGAGTAGTGGAATATTTGCTCATTAGTATTACTTGTTTCTTGCATTGTAATATGCATGCTTACTTGTATATATAGATATTATATTTGGTGTGGACATTTGTACGATTTTTGTATGGTTTGGAATCTAGTTGCTCGAGCATGAAACAATTGTGGATGTCGGACGTCTGTATGATACTATGATTTTTGTCTGGTCTGGATAATTGGTTTCTCGAGCACAAAACAATTGTGGACATCCGCACTAGATAATGACTATATATAGACATAAAATAAAATCTTTCCTTTTCTTTTCCTATAAATTATTGTTAATCAATAAATAATTGATACTTTTGTTACTTGGTTTGATTACAATACCTGCTTAGATTTGATGGAAGGCTACAAGGCTGTAGAATTAAACACAGACGATAACAAAGGGGAAAGGTCATTATTGACACAGTGTCAAGCAGTTGCTGATATGAAATTTACATATGTGGTTTCATGCCAACAATATGGTATTCACAAACGATCTGGCGATGCTCGTGCACAAGACATTCTGAGGCTGATGACAACGTATGTGTTGCAATATATTCAAAACTTTGAATTGGCCAACATTTTGTTGTATATAATTGATTTCTATATTTGGGTTTAATTTTTGATGGAATCACAAATAACGATTATGCTTAACCGGTAATACATTTTGAATTGGTAGATACCCATCACTTCGTGTAGCATATATTGATGAGGTTGAGGAACCTAGCAAGGACAGACCAAAAAAGATCAACCAAAAGGTTTATTACTCAGCTCTAGTGAAGGGTGTACCTAAGTCAATTGATTCCTCTGAGCCGGTACAAAATTTGGATCAGGTAAATCTCAATCCAATGTGTAATCTAAATAGTACTAAAAATTTCAATGTTACTATGTGCATGAAGCCATGTGGCAAAGATTTTATCAACTTTTTATTATTTTATAGATAGGTTAGACCATGGGTATATAGCATCTTGAAGCATTTATTTTTATTTTTATAGTAAACAGAAATTTTATTCAAAAATGAGGAAAGTGTGAAAAAGATACAATATTTATAGGGTACAAACTAATACTAAAATAGGAAACTAAAACTGTTATGTTTAAGGAAACTTAGGGCACGTTTGGTATTGGTTTTTTTTTTTTTTTTTTTGAAATTACGTTTGGTATTGATTTTAAAATGATGTTTTTAAAAACTATTTTTGAAAATGAAAATCAAGTTTTAAAATGATGTTTTTAAAAACGTAATGTGTTTGGTAGCGTTTTATAAAAGTAGTTTTTAAAAACAGAAAACGATGTAAATGTGTTTGGTATTGTTTTTGAAAATAAGTAAAATTGTTGTTTGGAGAGAAAAGTAATGGTTTGTTTTATAAAGATGTTTTGAAAATTGTGAAAAACAATAAAAAGTTGTTTTCAACTTTTTAGTTATAACTATTAGAAGTTGTTTTTTATTTTTAAAAACAAGTTTTATAAAATGGTTAACCAAACAACTTTTTGTTGTTTTTTGTTTTTAAAAATCATCCAAACAGCCCCTTAATTTCTTAATTTAGTCAGGAATCACAATACTCCCCCTCAAGCTGACTTTCAGATTGCTTGAAGTCATGGCATAAGTACTTGAAGAAGCTGCAACAAAGATAAGAAAATACAGTTAAAAATTCAGAGCAGAGAAGGGATACACCTCTCCAGAAACCAGTGTCCTTAAGCCTCGAGGGATCCTTAATATCCTCTTCTCCTCCCTTGAAAGCTCCCTTACGACTAACTACCCTAGTTAGTTTTTTCTCAAAGTCATTTGAAGATTTAGTCTACCGAGGCTAGGATCCTATGAGAAAGGAAAACACGAGGGGAAGAGCAAGTCAAGATGTGCAAACTGCGAGCAGGGAAAAATGTGAAGCAAAAGAGGAGAGTAGAGGCACCATCATAACTGAAGTAGGAACTGCCTCCTCTTTCACCAGCACTGCCTTCTCCCACTAACCGTGAGCAATCAACCGCCTCAACTTCCAATCACCTTCTGGTTTCTTAACTGGGGGGATGGGATTCCCATTGGATGGGTCCCCCACAGATAAAATTGTCCACGTGTAGAAGATGACTTATTCCCTTGGTAAATGAAAATAAAATCCTTAAAAGAGTAGGAGGAATTTTATCAACCTCCATCCACGTGACGTAAAGGCCAATAATTCTTCGCTAGCACAGCAGACCAAGTTGAAAGGGTGCTATTTTCAAACCCGCCGGAATTTTCTTCACATAAGGATGCAAAGGATGCCTAAGCCCAAGTCAAAGGCACAAAGTGATAGGGGAAGGTCCCCCTCCTCCAGGTTGGTTCAGAGGTTATCAAGCGGGAGGAATAGACAAAGTTACAGGTGAAGGAATGCCATAAAAAGAGGTTAAATAAGTAGATTTGGGGCTACAACGGAATCTTCAATAGAAGAAAAATGTGAAGCTTTGGTGAAATAGCACCATGAGTCCTATGACCCACCGAATTGGCGACACTCTTACTCCTAGATGAAACGTTGAGTAACCCTTCACCACAATGGGGTTAGCCTGATTTGTACCAGATGGAGTTTCACAACTCCAGTTGGTGGTTTCTTCAGAATCGCTAGAAGAGCGGCCCCTACAAAGAGTTGGTTCATTTGCTGACCCTTTTTCAACTTTCAAACTGTCCAGAAGGTTTGTTTTTAATATCTTACGCCTAGAGGTCTCACTACCCTCATTCGAAGAATCTCAGACATAATACCTGACAGAGAGTTTTTTCAACTTCAAACCCCAAACCACACAACAAAAACGATAACATAAAAGAAAAACCATCAATGTATCATTACTTGAGAAAAACAAGTTCGAAGGAGGAACCGTGGTCCTAGCAGTAAGAACAAGAGCTGAAGCTCTCACTAACAAACCACACCTGTGTCAAGGCAAAGGGTAGAGATTTTCAGGAAACCTAAATTGCCCAAAACAAGATAAGTAAAGACAGAATGAGTCAACCTCAAAACCAAAGCAAAGATTTTTTTTTTTTTAAAAAAAGAGAAGAAACTGGCTTACATAGAAATGTTGACCAACTTGTTTGGAAAATCCATCCCTATTTTCTTAGCAATTTCTAACATTTATGCCAAGAATTTCATGAGTTTCTGATTTCAAAATTCTTGATTTACTTTAGATCAATTTTGTAAATGTCTTCTTTCTTCGATTTGTCATTGTATAAATTTAAAAACATCATACATTTTTCCATTTGTGTCATCTTGTGTCTCAATACAGGTTATTTATAAAATAAAACTTCCGGGACCTGCTATTTTGGGTGAGGGAAAGCCAGAAAACCAAAACCATGCTATCATTTTCACACGAGGAGAGGGCTTGCAAACAATAGATATGAACCAGGTATGGCAATTGTTATAATGCAACTTGCTATCAGAAGAAATGCTGTATCTAAGCAAATATCATAATAACTTCCATCATGTGGCTTCCAATCTAAAAAACTTCATTCTAGTAGCGTAGTCATTTTTTTGAGGTGTTGATTTCTATAGGATAATTACATGGAAGAAGCCTTGAAAATGAGGAATTTGCTGCAAGAATTCCTTATAAAGCATGATGGTGTGAGGCACCCTACTATTCTCGGACTTAGAGAGCATATATTTACAGGAAGGTATAATCACTTTCTTCTCATTATATTGTAATTTTCTGTCTTAGTTTATGATGATTCTTAACGGTTTTCTTACTACTTTTGTAGTGTTTCTTCTCTCGCTTGGTTCATGTCAAATCAGGAGACCAGTTTTGTTACTATTGGTCAGAGGCTGTTAGCCAACCCTCTAAAGTAAGCTCCTGGTGTTCTCCTGTTGTCATAACTCATATCTTTTATTTTTAATTTGCATGTTGTGACAAGGCATTTAAGCTCAAAGGAGGTAAGAGAAACCCTAAGAGAAAACTCTAAATTCTAAATGATTACTTCTTGTTAGTGTTGTGACAGCTTACCAGTCAACCACTTTTTAGAAAAATTGGGACAATTTATTGAAATACATGGAAAACTAGAAGGAAATGGATTTTGGTGCAGTTAAAATAAAGTTACTATGGAAAAGTACTAAAAATCAAGATCTGACTTGTAGGGGAAGCTCAAATGTCTTCTTGAGTTGATTATAATTGAACTGCATGCTCTACTGTTATTGAACTACTTCCTGTATTGATGTTTGTATAGTTACGTTCTTGAATTTACGGCTACGAGTATCTTATCAATAACATTTTATACTTAGAGTCTTTCCTCTAGAAAATTTTTGTATGCACTATTTTTTTGTTGCCGACCAATTGATAAAAACTATATGTTAAACTACGGCCAGTAATTCAAAATATTTCCCTTAATGTAATCATACCCTGTACAATGTTTAATAGCACAACTGGGTAATACTTCATCTTGGCAAATGCTTGGTGGTGGTACAAACCCGAGGATAAGAAATTTATTGAGAAACCCAAAAGTTTCAGATTCAGTATCTTGAAATTGGATTTCATTTTCAGCATTTGGTAACTGAAAAAGAAACCCAAAAGTTTCAGATTGAGTATTTTGAAATTGGATTTCATTTTCAGCGGTTACGGTTTCTTATTGAGTATCTTGAAATTGGATTTCATTTTCAGCATTCGGTAACTGAAAAAGAAGAGACGGCAAATAAAAGTTCTTATTTTTTTAACATTGGATCATTGATATTTTGAGTAAATCAAACGTGTCTCTGACATGATAAAACAATCTTGATGGCTGAAACATATAACAATACTGTGGTCAGATGGTAGTGGTTCTCTGAGCAAGTTTTTTTTTTTTTTTTTCCTAATAGATACTTCAGTCGTTTTTTAAGAGATGCACTTCCTCTGGTCATTTTCTTTATTATGATCCGTTCGACTAAACATTGACAATATCTCTGTTAATGCTTATCTAGGGTTCGGTTCCATTATGGTCATCCCGATGTCTTCGATAGGCTCTTTCACCTTACTAGAGGAGGTGTCAGTAAAGCTTCCAAGGTTATCAATTTGAGTGAAGACATATTTGCTGGTATGCTGATATCTGTAATGCATTTCTCTTCTTTTCTGGGGGTTTTGTGGATGATAATGGTCCTTAATGGTTCTTATTGTCTGGTTGAGTGTAGGCTTCAATTCTACACTTCGTGAAGGAAATGTTACTCATCATGAATATACACAAGTTGGAAAGGGGAGGGATGTGGGTCTAAATCAGATTTCTATGTTTGAGGCCAAAATAGCTAATGGCAATGGAGAACAGACATTAAGTCGAGATATATACCGTCTTGGACATCGGTTTGACTTTTTCCGAATGCTCTCTTGCTATTTCACCACTGTTGGATTTTACTTCAGTACTTTGGTACATTGCACTTCTTATTTTCTTCTTTCTCGGTTTGAAGATGTGTCATGTTCTTCTGACGATTCAGAGCTTTTTTTGTTTTCTTTGGCAGATTACTGTGCTCACTGTGTATGTGTTCCTGTATGGACGACTCTATCTTGTTCTTAGTGGACTTGAAGAAGGGTTGATTACTCAACCGGCAATTCGAAACAATAAGCCTCTTCAAGTTGCTCTTGCTTCTCAATCTTTTGTCCAAATTGGATTTTTGATGGCGTTGCCTATGTTGATGGAAATTGGTTTAGAAAGAGGTTTCCGGACTGCTCTAAGTGAATTCGTTCTGATGCAATTACAACTGGCACCAGTGTTTTTCACATTCTCTCTTGGAACAAAAACTCACTATTATGGAAGGACCTTACTTCATGGAGGTGCTAAATATAGGCCTACAGGTCGAGGCTTTGTGGTCTTCCATGCCAAATTTGCTGATAACTACAGGCTTTACTCTCGAAGCCACTTTGTCAAGGGCATTGAGATGATGATCTTGCTTATTGTGTACCAAATCTTTGGTCAAGCTTATAGAGGAGCAGTTGCCTATATCTTGATCACGATATCTATGTGGTTTATGGTGGGCACTTGGCTCTTTGCTCCATTTTTGTTCAACCCATCTGGTTTTGAGTGGCAAAAGATTGTTGATGATTGGACTGATTGGAATAAGTGGATAAGTAATCGGGGGGGTATAGGTGTACCACCAGAAAAAAGTTGGGAATCATGGTGGGAAGAGGAACAAGAGCATCTTCATCATTCAGGAAAGCGTGGTATAGTAGCCGAGATATTTTTAGCTTTAAGATTCTTTATCTACCAGTATGGGCTTGTGTATCATTTGAAGATTACAAAGCACACCAGGAGTTTTCTGGTATATCCCTAATTTCATTGATACCTTCTTCAATGCTTTTAATTAGTGTTTATCTTTCAAATGGAAATACCATCACCAACTTCATGTCTTCTTATTGATCACAGGTATATGGCATATCATGGCTAGTGATCTTCCTCGTATTGTTTGTGATGAAGGTGAGTCATTAGATTTGATATATAATAGCCATGTTCCAAAGCATGCCTAGGAATTACTGCCTGCATGCAAAATATACACGAATGGGAAACTTAGTAGTTTGTTTGAGGTTCTCATGGTTCGGTCAAGTGGTTAGGGATCAGAGATCCATTGGGTGTGTTTACTGAGTTAATTTTATCACCTTTAAGTGAGACAGTTAAGAGTATTGTTTTTCTGAAAAGCTAAAAGCACACGAATAAACAATATGCAAAATGCTTTTGAGTTGTCTTTCATACAAGTAACGATTGAGTAGTTGGACTATTGCATGTCTTATTAATTAAAATTAATGACTCAAATATCTGTATGGTTTCATGAATTTGTCTTCTCCTTTTCCAGACTGTATCTGTTGGACGGCGAAAGTTTAGTGCAAATTTTCAACTCATGTTCCGGCTAATCAAGGGATTGATATTCTTGACTTTTGTTGCCATTCTGGTTACTTTGATTGCACTTCCACATATGACCCCGCAAGACATCGTTGTCTGTATTCTGGCTTTCATGCCCACTGGCTGGGGAATGCTGCTGGTAAGTAATTGTTTCGGTGATTCCTTTGTACTGTATGTACATGTGTGTTGATTGGATTGTACTGCATTTTTATTACTAACTGGCTTTAACGTGAATGCTATTATTTGCAGCCCTTAAACAAAGCCTGTTGCACACGCCTTTATTTATTTTTTTTTGTTGCTCAACTTCTATTAATTTTCCATGTTAAACCAACGCAACGAATAAACAAGTGGATATATCGCTTACCACTTTTCTGGTTTTTACCTCTTTTCTTCAGATTGCACAAGCGTTGAAGCCAATTATTCACCGAGCTGGGTTCTGGGGGTCAATTCGGACACTTGCTCGTGGCTACGAGATTGTTATGGGTTTGCTTCTGTTCACCCCAGTTGCCTTCCTCGCTTGGTTCCCATTCGTCTCAGAATTTCAGACTCGTATGCTCTTCAACCAGGCGTTCAGCAGAGGTTTGCAGATTTCACGTATTCTTGGTGGGCATCGAAAGGATCGTGCTTCCCGTAGCAAGGAGTAATATCAACGGTGGAAAGGCCAGTATTTATTATGTTAATTTGTCAATCACCCTGATATATTCAACAAACTTGTTCATAATTCATGTATATTGTAGGCGGTTTGTGATGAACATGGATTAGTTGGGGCAGCATTTTTGGTATTTATTTTGACTGGAAGTCCTGCCAGCCCCTAGTTGTATTATGTATAAGCATTTTGACACCTAAATATTGGAATGTATTCAATTTATACTCAATCATTTTATTTTATTTTATTTTTTGTAATCAATTTACATTCCATATTGAAGATAATCAATTACATTATCCCCTGGTTACCTTGGAGTGAACACAGACTGATCCTGGCTTTCTTGATTGCCCTTTAATTCAGTTCCATAGCATATAGGGATGCAGATAGATAACCATAGAGCTCGAAACCCGTAACCTGTTACGTGCATGACAGGAGCGGGGGGCCTTGCGGCCGAGCAAGCTCTTCTCCCTACTACTCCGCCCATAATTCAGTTGAATTTACATTGTTATTGGTTGCCAATGGATTGCGATTCCAAGCAAGCTACCTCACTCAAGTCCATTCAGGTTTTTAGTCAGCTCAGTAGGTCTCTCCTGGTAACTATTCTTCCCAAATGCTAAATGTTAATTGCACAAATTTGCAATACTGTATAGCGATTTAAATAAAGCTGCTTAAAGGATCCCTCTATATGTATATAGATTACTAATAAGAAACTTCATATAACAAAAATAATTCATTAATATAAGGAAAAAGGCGGAGAATAAAGTTCTTGGTCCAGTTTGGATTACAATAACTATATGCTATCGAAACGTATAATTTGATTAACAATGTCAAACCATTTGGACACCCATTATATTGCATTGAGTCTGCTTAAGACATCATATGGAAAATTTCACGCCTTCATCATCAGCTGAAGTACCCTTGAAGATAGCAAGTTTCCCTTTATGTTCGAGTACTTTCAAAGCTCGCATTAGAACTGTCCGATCCATCCCCTGAAGCTCTGAGATGATGCAGAAATAGAGTAAATCAATATGCATACAACTTACATGATCAGTGCAGGTCCATTAAGTTTTAAAACTGTGCCGAATTAATCCATGCTTATGTATGTGTGAGTGAGAGAATGAAAGATTATTAATGCTAGAGCTTGACAGATTAACTAGCATGTACCTGTTCCTCGAGATTCAATCCCTGAACGTATTTCCTCAACAGTCATAACACTATCCTCCAACCCATTTTCTTTTACCTAATTAAACATCTAACAATATCAGAAAAAAGCCTACTAATGCACAGATTTCTGTCAAAAGTTTCACTAACTCACAAAGCTTATAATAAGGTCGGCCCAATCTTGTATCCTGTGCCAAAGGATGAGGCATTTCCTATGTCCTTTGTCCAACCATTCTGCTCGTCCTGTTATCACAATAGCATTTAATAAACTACCTACTAAATAAACAGAATCTGTAGAGTGGTCTTTATCTTGAACGCACCTTCTGACACTAAAGCTGACAAAAATGCTTCCCTAGCTTCATTGCTAAGAGATCCTGCATCATACAATCAAAGAGTGACATATCAGGCAAAACATATTGCAGAGAGAAACTAAACCATGTACCATTCAATCAAACAATAAGATATCTGCAGGGGAAAATGTATCAGCGAAACACATTTGGGACAGAAACTAAACCCATGACAATAATTTAGCTAAGAAATGGCAGCTTGGAAGAAGCAGAATGACACTTCTACCTATACTCCAACTTCATAACTTAAAACTTTCAAGCTTATCTTTACCTGCAATTAAGTATTTAATTCAATGCAGAAATAAAGTTATGGATCTCCTGATCTGCAAAGGAGAGAGACATTATTATGGTACTTTTCAACCAATCAAGGGGAAAACAGTGTTACTCGCCCTGATGCCTGATATGATATATATTTACAATTACCACTTACTACGCCACTTCTCATGAATCATGACCTTCACAGAAGGCAGAAGCAGTAGTAATTCAAAGATATTGACCTAATAAATATTACTATCTACCACATCCCTTCAATTCTATTAGAAACCATAAACATCAGGAAATAATCAAGTATAAATAATAAAGATTATTTTAAATAGCAAATACAGTTCAATCTTTCTCCAAGTTTTAATTAAAAATGTAATTGGGCACTTCACACTAAGCAAAAAAAAGTTACATAAAGGACACTCCTAAGATGGATCAACACTTTACCAAACTTGCAACTTCTAGGTCATGGTTCCTATAAAAGCAATTTCTATTAGAGTCCTGGTGTACAGTGCCACAGTGGTAGTGTTCTTTCAGGAATTCCAAGAACTTCTTCACACCTTTTAGCCTTGAAATGAAAACTAAAAAAAATATTACCCTGATCCTAAATTTCACTTGGCCTGATTTTGAGGACACACATAAATGGCGATGAACCTGATAACAAGCCGACACAATTGCCTAAAAAGGGCCAACTATTTTAGCTCCAAGCATGATTGATTCATCTTTTCTTCTTTCTTTCTTTTTTTTTTTTTTTTTGATAAGAAAAAAAAAAAAAACCTGATTAGTTCAACTTCAATAAAATACCTTAAGAGAAAAACATACTAAAAACATATAAAACCCTTTTGTTTTCTCCTTGTCTCAAACATTACAAAACCATGCTATTCATAGCCAATTGGCCACTGATCATCCATCCCTAAAGCCAATAAAAATTCTCCAAAAATTTGCTTGTGTTAATCAATGTACTAATCCTAATTTGCCATTAACATGCTTTCATAATTGACACCCAAAACCATGACAATTTGGATGTGGTGGGAAGACACCTATTACATAACACTCCCTCTTGGAATTCAACCACCTTTTATTGTGTTTTAAGTTTTGCTAGGAAAAATCTACCAGGATAAAAACCTTAGAAAAATATATACAATGATCTACTAGTTCTAGTAGTGCTAGACATGCTCAAAACAGCCACATTAAAAATCCTAACACTTCATGAAACAAGTCGAGAATGTAACGGCCAAAACCTTTATTCAAAGTACATGTGGACTACCATTAGCCACACGAAAAAAAAAAAAAAAAAAGGTTTAATATGCTTTTTGTATGTTTTTCTCCAAAACATTTTATTTTGTTTTGTTTTATATATAATAAGTGATCCCATTTAGAAACTTAACTACTTTAGAAGCTCTAATATATAAGCTAAGCTTGCGCTATATGACTCTGTATTTAGGCCCATATACCACCAATTTCAGTATTGGACTTCCACAAACTACATAGCACCTACAACCCTCTCAAGTCATTTACCATAAACCTTTCATTCTTGTACAAGAAATTCTCGGCAATCTCTAGGTGGTAACAAATATTTGCCCAAACCAATAGGATGACACTTCCAACTTCAAGCCTGAGGACAAACTGCACAAATTCCTTATCCAAAAAAATAAAAAAAAATACATGTCTAAACAAATAAATTTGGTGATTGAAAACAAAAAATTAAATAAATAAAGGAAAAAGACAAAAGTCTCTCGAAAACAATAAAAAACCAATCAAGGAAACCATAATGGTAAAGAAAAGACCGAAAACAAGAGACAATGACAGCCAGAGTATAAAAATACTCAGTTGCCACTTGCCATAATTTATATGATAAAAATCCAGAACTTGGAAAAGACAATGTACAATAGCTCTGACCAACTTCTAACCCATAAAGTTGGTTAGATCTTCCAAACTATATGAAGTGGAAAAAGGAAGGGAAATCTTTGTAGTTCAATTCCCAAAGCTTTTCAAAAAGTTCAAATTGGAATCCTATAAACCAGAAGCCATAAGACACTGGAATAGAAAAGGAAAAATATCGACTTCCTAAGCTCACTATTTACAAATACATAAATTTAGAGATGAGCAAACTTCAAAGTTTCGGGAGTAATTTGATCCAATCACTTCAGCATAATAAAATGCAAGAGAGCATCAAACATTTCATTTTCATAAATGACTTTGAATTCCTAGATAATACTGAGGCAGTGCTGCCAGGTAAGCAGCTCCTTTTCTTTATACTCTATTTACTAAGGAAGCTAAAGAGGACGACGGTTTTTTTATGGGATAAAGCTTATTATTTAGCTTTTCTATGGGGCATCCATCTCAGAAGAGTATAGAGTCAATTCTCTATTTTTCATTATGTTAGATTGGATTGGAAGGCTGTTGTTTTTGATTGAATTCATTGTACATTTTATTTTGTTTATTTT